>JAJSRV010000144.1:96649-108096 GCA_021527715.1 Neoseiulus cucumeris | reverse complement strand
CAAGTTGCTACAGTGTAAACGCGCCTATCAGGAAAACATCCTCATCCGTGGCGTTCTCCGACGGCGAGCTCCTGAAGAGAATGAGATGGCCTGCCGCAATTTAATGCAATTCATCATGGCGATCCTCCAAACGCTACTAAACCCCCACCCTACACTTCATCGAGCACCAGAACTAGAAAATAACCCAACACTTCTAACAATGCATTCATGATTCGATCCAGGCCTGTGTCCGCGCTTGCGCGGACACTTCATGTCTGGTACTTAATACTCGCGTACCCTGCCACGCTTCGCTGTGTCTTTCGAGTTCGCAGGGGCGTCTGAGTATCCCAGGTCAGCTGGGATACTTCTTGACTCTTAACGGACGCAATTTGGAGGCGTACTCTGTTACCGTCCATGCCATGATGAGTACGTGCCACTGATAATTGTAGGTCTGCGACCGTAACCTTGTACGATTTGGACGAAGGCCGACGCATTGGACGGCAGACGACGCATTCTCAGAGACGGCAACGTGGACAATCCCCGGGAGGTTGCGGCTTTCTCCCAGATCAACACTTGGCAATCCCGCATGAACACTGAAATCGCGACGAAACACGGGACTGTCTATTTATAGTTCGTCACTCAAGAAGGAGAAAAAAGCCGGCTTGCCAGTCTTTGAAGAGGATACCGCCAGTACTCACCGTGCACGGTTTGAGCCGGAGCCGCAGGGTCTGCGTGTGCTCACCATGGATAGAGCGCGCAGCAACGTCCGGTGTTTTCACTTTGTCTTTCCGCGCCTACAGTTGGCCGACTGAGGTTGAAACGTTTGCGAGCCGGCATGATGGTCGCGGTCAAACACGTCGGCGGAGTACAGAAACAAACTACCTGGTTCACGAAATACACAGTCATCCGAGGGCGGACTGCACGGAAAAGAGCGACCACACGCGTGACAGAACCCTCCAAGAAGAAGTAGTATGTCGGTCGGGGACACGCAAGACAACAACGCGCAAGCGGCTGGTGTTGAACTCGACAGTTGAAGAATAACCACGGGTGCACAGCGGCGGCCGGTGGCGCGCGGTTTGAAAGACGTTGTTCGAGGTGAAAGGAGAACGAAGTTTTGGAGTTTTCTTGAGATTGTGGCGTGAGGAGAGGTTCTTGGAGTCGTAGCGATAGCCTAAACACGGACCCGGGGAGGTGGGCGGCATGGTGCACGGTTTCCGCGAGATCGGAGCGGGGGTTTGGGCGTGATGCTCGACCAAACGGGCGGCCCAAGATTGCCTTTTATATATGTAGATAGATAGATAGATAGATAGACTAGCGTACCCTGCCGCGCTTCGCTGCGGCTTTCAAGGGCGCAAGGTTGCAGCGTTATAAGTTGCGAAGACGGTTCTGTTGGCAGCTGCCCGTTACCGATCGCTAAAACGTATTTCACGAATTTTTCCGCAGTCGAGTATCTTGAAGGAGATCTCTCACATCCGTCTTTAATGTTCGTTTGTTCACCTGACGTCCCAGTGCCGACGCCGACCGGTTGTAGATCTGCGACCGTAGCTTTGTTTGATTTGGACGGAGGAGCAAAAACCTCGCAGACACACCCTTGACAAACAGGCCGACTGCAGATTGGAAAAAACTAAGGAGTGCTTCAGGCTGTGGGTCTGTGCGTTGTCAGGAAGTGTAAAGCGACTTGTTTGGAAAGTTGTGGAAATGACCACCTTAACCGTGTTGTCAGCTGTGGCCGGCTTCAGCCTTCTGCGGTCGCCGCTTCCTAGAATCTCGATAGGCAGCCGGCCCCAACCGAAGCTCGTCGAGCATTTTTCGACACGTAAAGACGGTGACGTGCTCAAAAAGACAACAGAAGTAGGCAAAAATGAGGGTTCCCGCCGGCAAATCCGACTTGGGCTCTCTATGTCACAGCAGAAGATAGTGAAGAGAAAATGAGAACGCTAGCTGTCGGATTCATAACGGGTCCGCATTTATTACTGAGGGAAACTTGAAATTGTTAGTGAATCTCCAAGGTTAATAGTGAGCTCCTCGAAACCACTGAGTGCTCGACAATCACCATTGTGCCTTCGAGAGCCTTTCTGCCTCGACTAAATCGACATCAAAGCCCAGTCTAGTTTTCTCAATCATAGATTACTTTGTAACGAACGTAACATCTAACTTGAGAAACCATCAACTTGAGGGTTCTTACACAGGGTCGTAGCGTGTAACAAAACGTGTACGCGTGGAATGATCACAAAATCCATGCTGTGGGCTTTTGATCTGAGGAAGTGACACAGTTTCTTGCGGACACGAAACCCCAGCTGTGTATGATTGTGCACAGAGCACTCTGGAGTGGTATTTTCTTGAAGAACAGTTTCACGGGAGACTGAAAATTGTTAGCCCGGCTCTGAAGTTCATTGAATGCCCCTCGGAATCATTGAATGCTAGACAATCTTTAATCTTTCGCTTTGAGAGGCTTCCTGGCACGACCGAATTGACATCAGAGCCTCCGTCTACCTTTCTCAGTCCTAAGGCGAAACAAATTACTTTGAAAAACGTAACATCTTGCTTGACGAACCCTCGACTTGAGGTTTTCCATACAGGTTATTAGCGTCTGCCAAGTCAAGCACGCATCGAGGAGTGCTCGCAAACTCATACTTCGACCTCTTCCGCTGTGAGGGAGTGACACAGTTTTTTACTGACTGATTCGACTAACCAGCCTTGTATGATTGGCAACAGCGCAGTTTGGACGGTACGTTTCGAAAGGACTGAGCCGTAGAGCGCCTCCGTAGTGACGGTTCGTGGAGCTTGCACGACGCATTGCTGTCAGTCTCCGGAAGACGGTCAGTGCCTTTCCAGCGGTTCTTACTGGACGTCGTGCGGCTTGCACGACACTTGTACTTCAGAACTTCGACGCTTGAGTCACTCATTGGCGCTGAAAAGATGCTGAGGTGTAAGCTTATGTAGCAGAGTAAGTCGTGACAGGCTCCGATCGGAATACGCTCTACAATGTAGGTGACCTACTGTTTCTCGGTGTACTCCAACTCCTCTTAGCTATGGGAGCAGCCATTGTCGTTAAACCACGCCTGGAGGTGCAGAACAGCTTCATTTTCGCTGTTTGCGCTGATGATCGTATTTGTACTTGCAAGTAATGAAAGATAATTGCTTCTCCTTCGCGGTTATTGAGTTGATCAGTGAATTCCGGCCAAAGACCTAAGGATACCATCTTACAGGACTCGTCAACCAACATAACGTTTCTCTTTCGTCGTGTTTTCCCATCCTGGCAATTGATCATCATGACGGGACCAACTTCGAACACGATTGCGAGGAGATAAATGACGGAATTCAAGTCTTTGTTTTGCAGCTCGATGATTGAAAGTAGATTGCTTTGAAGGGGTGGAAGGCACTCATCGGGGAGCTCCGTGAGTTTACTCCACTGAAAAAAAGGTGCACGATGAGAACTCCTTGCTATGAGTACAACAGTGTAACTATGTGGTCACAATTCCCGTACTTCTCACCTTGCTCAAAGTGATGTCGTAGGAATGCTTCGTCGTGTTATATTGCTGGTTTGAGATATTGATGTCTTTCACTTTACACATGCTCAAGCTCACACAGCGGCCAACTTTGACGGATTCATAAACACGACTCGCAACCTCATCCCAGGCGTTCACGGTTATATCGGCCGACTCATCTCGAAGCACAAAACTGAACACACTGAGCGAGGTGTTGTCTCTCGATCGCAATTTCAGTGATGTTTTGGACAATACGCGTCCGTCAACCCGAGCTACGATTACATGAGGCTGAAGATTGGCGATTAGCACGCGAGCCGTTGATTGTGGAGCTATGATTGTCGACGGCTTTTGAACGGGCACTCGATCTTAAATCAGGGTCAGAACAGCATTGAAATTCCAATCTCACGTTAAGTACGTATGAGTGAACACCGGGCGGAACGGACTGGGAACTTACGTGCTGAGTTGGCGTCGTCGCAATTCGAGGTCGAGGGCTGCTCGATACTTTGGTCGTCGGCCATCTTACGGGGCACCTGCGTCGATGGCGCGGAGGTCATTGTGGGACGGTGGCAGACCGCTTGGTCTGAAATTAAGGTCAAGTGCGTGAGCACATCAGCACGACGTTGTACCACCGTCAGGTCGTTTCCCAGTATCTGGAAGTCCCGTCAGGGTGGATTGAGGGAGGGGAATCATCTACACCTGGCGGGAATATTACCGAAAGCATTGGCATCCTCGGTTCTTGACGGGGAGGGATGGTTGGTCCGTTGCTCTTCGGTGTCAGTCCGGAGCTTGACGTCGGCACGTTTCTGGCCTTCCTTCTTCGTACTTCTAGTATTGCCGGTCTTCTTCTTGTTCCTTGGTGCGTTCATATCTTTTAGTGGACGTTGCTCGGTGGAAGCATCGTCGTCGAAGCAAGCTGCAGCCAGGAAACAGGCATTAGTTAACATTGAGCCGCACTGAGGCGAAAAGGCCATCGATGAGCCGTCGAACAGTTTCTGAGCTTCCCCGAATCTACCCATCAAACAGACTTGGGACTGTCGGTACCGTTTAGTTCGGAATCGCAGAGCAAATCGAGGGTCTTTGGCTTCGCTTTTCTCTTTTGCTTTCGCGGCGTCAATAGGATATCGTCGTTTTCGTCCCACGCTGTCGGGGCTAGGGGTAGAGCAAGAAGTTTTAGAACTGGCAATTTTCAGAGCAGCTCCCAGATGACATGGGGCTGTCGGACCTGCTTACCGGGCTGTTTCGACGGGGACACGATCTCTCCAGGCACATCGAGGAACTCTGCGACTAAGTAAGATTCATAAGTTCTTTGTGAGCGGGTCGAGACGGGTATCAACATGTAGAAAGAGCGAGCTGTCCTAGGCATAGAGGCTCTCATACCTTTTTGTTCTAATGAGAAATCCATCGATGCCTCGTCCTCACGTGACGTTATGAGCACTTCGTCATCGTCGTCCTCGTCCTCGTCCAACGCCATGTCTAGACGCGCAGTAAGGGTGTTTGAAGGAAATTGAATTAATTGAAGGAAAGTTCTTCGAAAGAACGTTTGTCGCAGACAGCTGGCACAACATATAATCACGGAAGAGTAAACTCACCTCGGTGTATTGGAAGCGACGAAGCCTTGTGCACACGATTCGCGACAGTCGTATGTTTACGGGGTGACAGTAAAGTTTGTTCGCAGTCGTCGGACAGCAAGTCTTCTACGGGATACACAGGAGCGTTACTCAGAGATATGAAGGTAACTTCTATTCTAAAAATGGCTTGTCAGGCTTACCTCGTTGCCTTTTGATGGACATCGCAGCTGAGACCGTGCACGCTCGTCGCTTGAGAACAAAATGGCGGCTGTCGGCAACGGCGGGTTCCTCGAACACTGTAAACTTCTTCTTCGTCGGGAGCGATTTCCGGCTGTCGAGAAACGATATCGGCAATGACGAATCGTTCTCGCTCTGTGGACTTCTTCTCCTCGGGATCGCTTCCGGGGTGTCGAATGGCGCGTTGCTAATACGTCATCTCGAGCCCTCGGGAAGACAGTGGGCTTCACAAACATCAGGCTGTAGTGGTAGGAAACCGTCGGACTACTCTCGGCGGCATCAAGACGGACACACTTAAACGTGACAACGTGTTATGCTTCCATGAAGCAAGAACGAACTTGTTGCACGAATATTTCCTTCAGAGTTCTAGGTTTCATGAAGTCGTGAATCGGAATGACGATGGGAATCTTTGTGGAAAAGTTGATGACAGCCGAGGCAGCAGTGAGCATTTGCTGAAAAGAGAAACTGCACTGACCAAGAATAAGATCACCGCAGCTGTCCAGAGTAACACTGGGAGGACGCTTTCAGAATCGTTTGAACCAAAAAAGCGGAAAATGTAATGCGACTTCATGCACAGACGAATGCTTCACAGCGAATGCTGTGAGAATGCTTCACAGCGCCAGCATGACGAACACGGAAGCCGCCCTTGGCCTCGTAGCGCATAAGCACGTTTCCCAGCGTACCTTTCCCTTCACCGCTCGTGAGGTCGCGCTCCATGACTGAATGTCCGAACAACTCCATATTCGACACAATTCCGTGTTGTCCCTGAAACCTGTCACAGGTGACGCACCCGTTTGCGACGGTACGCGTTATCCATTGCACGATACGGGATCTGTTTTCAATGAGTTCGGATCGAATTCTGAGTTGAATGAACGGGTCTTTCTCAGGGTCGAATTTGGATCTGTTACGGGTCGCAAGTCTGATCGCTTCCGGGGGTTAGGTGCTGAAGGAACGGAACGTTCACCGTAGTGCTCGTGGGTAAACAACATTCCTTGTCTGTCCATTTGGAGCCAACACGAACAAATCGCTAGGTTTTCCGACACGGGAACATGCTACATACAACTGTCCATGAGAGAAGCACGGGTTATCTAGATGTAAACCACACTGTTGCAAGGTTTGTCCTTGGGCCTTGTTGATGGTCATAGCGAATGCGAGTCTTATCGGGAACTGTAGCCGCTTGAAATTGACTGGGGCATCAGCTGGTATCAAGGGGATTCTGGGCAATAGAACATCCTCTCCGCGATAGTTACCGGTCAAGATCGTGGCTTCTAGGAGATTATCCCTCAGAGCCTTCACCGCGAGCCGTGTTCCGTTACAAAGCCGTGGGGGATGGAGGTTGCGCAGCAAGATGACAGGCACGCCGAGTTTCAAGTGCAGGGTGTGTGGTGGGAGTCCTGGAAGATCCAAGGAGTTGAGAAATTCAGTCGGAAAATTCACGGCTTGTTCCGCTTCCATGACTGTATCAATAGAGTAATAGGTTTTTGTATTCCCAGGTATTGCACCGAGAATAGCGTGATTAATGGTGTTAACAGCTACGTTTCTTGGCGCTAAGATGGCACGGCCACTCAACCAAGAATGAGTCGTATAATGGAGGGCAAGGTCCGGAAAGACCTTTTGAATCAAGGCCTCTTCTGTAGACACAATGTTGCAAAAGTTTGCTGGCAATGTTATGATCTGTGAAGATGGTTCTGAGGGTACATCGCCGTTCCCGATTTCGAGCAGTTGTAGGATGAAGTGTTCGGCGGACGAATCATTCTGCAAGAACACCCTCATGTTCGTCTTTAGGGTCAATTTGATTACATGGCGCCAAAGCACCGAAGATTTCAAGCATGCATTCAACTCATCAGCCGGCGTCGAGCGAGGGATTACTGGTAACGTTTGCCGAAAATCACCCGACAATAGAAGGAGCGCTCCCCCGAAGGGTTGTGGTTGTCGTCGAAAGTCCTTTAGAGTTCGATCCAGCGCTTCTACAGCTTTTTTATGCGCCATGGTGGCTTCATCCCAGATGATAAGCTCACACGTTTGGAGGATTCTGCCCATGCCAGAAGACTTCGATATGTTACAAACCGGCTCCTCGAGGGCGTGTATATCTAGCGGCAACTTGAGTGCTGAATGTGCTGTACGACCTCCCTCTAGGAGTGTGGCAGCGATTCCAGAAGAGGCGATTGCTAGGGCAATCTTTCTGTGGGATCGAATCGTGGCCAAGATGACTGAGATCAGGAAGGTTTTGCCAGTCCCGCCTGGTGCATCGAGAAAGAACACCCCACCACGTCCGTCGGCGACTGCTTGGAAGATTGTGTCGTAGACCACGCGTTGCTCAGGAATCAATTTTCCAAGGTTTTCTGCAACGTAGTCACCTTGAGCTTCTACATCAAACTGCATTTCACGGCTTACAACGCTATCATCAGGGTTTTCTACAGTCCGATCCGGAACGGGCATTGCCAAGTCCGTGAGTCTCTTGTTTGCGATAAGCACGCACAAATCTTCGAGAACGATCAACGCGTCGTTGTACATTCCTTCGGAATACGGTAAGTCTGGGTTGTCGGCGGCGAGCCGACGATGATACAGGATATCTTCAGCCATGGAGTCTTTAAACTTTTCCCAAAGACTCGCCGGGTTCGAAGGGGCGCAAGAACATAAAATGATAGCGAAAAGAGTTCGTATCTGTTGAGGTCGCTCGGTGCTGCAAGCATCGGAGAGTGCCCCTTCCCAATGTTCGTCATCTTCGAGTAAGTGGACTTTGAGACACGCTTCTCGGTAGGTCCCACAGATCTCACCGTTAACTGTTCTAAGCTCTTGGAATGAGCGCGGTCCACGTACGTTGATCAGCAGCAAGCGTAAATAGAAACATTCATGATTATTAGGATGTACTGTATATAAACGGCCAAGTGCGTCCGAAGCGAACAGCTCCACCTGTCCCTCCACAGGCGTACCCTGTTTACGCCGCTGGAATTTTTTCGCGATCGTTACCCAAACATAGTACGTAGGTATCTCTGGGTACAAAAGCGTTCTCGCGAAGGCGTCCCGGGAGCACAACTCGAAAAACGCGGTCAGAGTAGTTAAAGGCGGCGAAGCGGCCCTTTCGTGAATGGTCGAGTCCGTGAAATACACTCGTTGTCCATTCTCCAAATGCACTGCCAAGTGCACAACAGTAGGATGGCGTTCATGAATCGGAAAGGAAAAGATTCGCCACAGCGCTTCGTTAGTGCTTACGTAGCGACCCGTTTGGTACTGTTCGATTTCATCATTCGCGTTAGTTATCCCGAAATTAGCCATGTCATTTCCTTTGTACACGTACTTGCAGATGTACTTGATCGCCTTTACAGAATTGCAGTACTCGACATTAATATGAGCTTTGAATGTTTTTGAGAGCAGCGGGGAGTAAGGTACGACCCAACGATTATCGACGTCCCGATCCGCGTACGTAGACATGGCCACAGTTCCGTCGTTAGCCACATGCGACCGAACCCTCAACGTGACGCTGTTCCCCCCATCCTGAAGAGATCGCCGGCGGTACAACGGATAGCCATCGTTTGCCATGAGAGTGTGGGTTGTGAACTTTTTAGGGAATCTTTTCGTGCACTTCCCCTCTTTCATGCAGGGAGAGTTGGGATTCATCGAACCGCAGGGACCATGAATCATGTGTCGAGTGACGATTTCGAAGAGGTCTTTATCGACAGTCTCGTTGGGGATTTCAGCAGAGAAGATGTCGTCTATTCGATCGGGTCTAATTTTGTCAACCAACCACACCAATATATGACTGTGAGGAAGACCTCTTTTCTGCCACTCGATTGAATACATCCAACATCGCACCTGCCCAAAAATTCTATGCTTGACGATGAAAGCCAACAACGTCGTCAATTTCTGTTTGAACACACGGGCACCGATGTCCGGTCGATCGGAGGTCGATTGAGCAGGCAACAGAAGTGTTTTGATTTCTTCCCAGTTAGGATTACATGTGAAGGTTATGAACAAATCAGGGCGACCGTAGGCACGAACATAGGACAATGCATCTTGGGCATACTCGTGCATGTGACGCGGGCTTCCGGTGAACGTTGCCGGCAGTATCACCCTACGTCCCAAGTCCTGAGGGCTGACATTGGCATCTGCAGCCACCGCATCCCGCAACTGACCATACTCCTCGGAACGGAGTTTCATCTGATTCAAGCGTAAGAATAAGAGTCTTTCAGACTCTATTTTGCAGTACATATCGATAGCGTATTGATGGAAAACTCGACCACATCTCAAAAGGTGGCTGACGGCGTTGTCTCGAATCATTAAACGATAGGCGTAATAATTCATCGAACTTACTTTCTTTGACGTTTCTTCGTTGGTTGTGGGGTTCCGCTGTTTCAAGTTGAAGTGATAACCATCTTCCCCCTGCCAGAACAAAAGCGGATACTGTAGGGCGTCATAAGATCGATTAGTGTCCGAAATGCGATGCGGCGTGCCGTGTCTACGATGAACCACAATATCACGGGAGTGAAAGTGATCACCGACAATGACGATTGCAACTTCTTCAGACGTGGGCGCGTTGTATCGTCGGGGATGCTGGCCACCCGACGGTTTATCGGGGCGAATCACGACGGCGTAGTCATCAGTAGGCATTCTTTCAAGAGCTGTTTTGAAAAGACGAATTAATTGGTTATGTTGATGCAAGAAGTCCTGCAACGCAAGCACAATCGGCTGTCTCGTGCCACTGTTGTATCGACGACGCTGGTTCGCTTCAGACTCTCTGTCACCCATGAAATAAATTTGTAGGAACGTAGGCTCGCTCTCCGCAACGGGTAGGAGCGAGCCAACCTGATGGTAAACTTGGCCCTGAACCTTGAAAGTCGGCATGTAATTTTCATGCACGATTCTTGAGGCGCCGAACGAAGTCATTTGGAAACATGAATTGTACTTACGGATGTTGTTTAAGAAGTGCCTTGACTCTGCCGTGACGCCGGTAACCAATGACGAAAGCGGCTCGGGAGGTGGGAGTAAAACAGGCAGGTTCACTTTTCCATTGGAACAGCAAAAACCGGGTGGTTCGGTTCGAAATCTTCGGGCACGACAGAAGCCACAAACTTTGTCCATTTGTCCGATGAGCGCTTTCGGATGCGCACTATAATCACAATTAGGCGAATAGTTAAACGCAGCGAAGGTAAGATCAGTCGGAAGCAGCTGAGCGGGAGGAGTCGAAGGTGCGAGGGGTTCTCGGGGTTCGGGTAGGAACGGCGACACACTATGAACGACGGCAACGTCGAGTGCTCGTGGAAGGTTGCGGCTTTGACCAAGATTCACATTTGGCACCTCCGAATGAGCACTGTAAATGCGATTCAAGACGTTAGAGTATGCAACATCAGGCAGAACATGTCATTGAAGTCGTCTTTAGGCCTCGCGAGCGCTCACCCTTCTGGCAGAATTTCACGTGAGCCTTGCTGGTCGTCGACAGACAGGCGAGTCACGACGTCTGGCAACGGAAACCCCGCTGAATCGCTTCTCGGCAAGACGGGAGTGGGTGTTCTGGAAGTTACGGCGTGTTTACTTTAGTTACCTCCGTGGTATCGCACTCGTAATCGGGATCGCTTCCAGCGATTGTAAGAGGCGGACATCGCACATCAGTGAGGTCCACCGAAAGGGAAGGGGAACAACACGCACGCGTCGATCTCTGAAGAGGGAACTCACCGCCTACGGCTTGAAGCAGAGCCGGCTGGAGTTAGCTGTAGGTCGTGAGCAGGGTCCGAGTGAGGAGCGATGGGCAGTCTTGTTCTTTTCAGCCGCTTCGCGACTACAGTTGGTCGACTGAGGTGCGAACGCTTTCGCGCAGGCATGATGGTCACGGAAACACGCGTCGACGAAGTACAAAAAACACAGACGATCACACATGCGGCGGTACAGCCAACAGAGGAACAAAGCCGTGTTTTGCCGGCCGGTGGCGCGCACGTAAACAGCGCGGCTGCACTGTGGCGCGCGGTTTGAAAGCTGTTCTTCGCGATGAAAGGAGAACAAAGTTTTCGAGTTTTCTCGAGATTGTGCCGTTAGGAGACCTTCTCGGAGACCTCACGGTAGCCTAAAACCTACTCCGGGGAGGTGGGCGCGACGGTGCGCGGTTTCCCCGAGATCTGAGCGGGGGTTTGGGCCTGATGCGGGTTCGAGCGAGCGGCCCAAGTTTGCCTTTTATATATATAGA
>JAJSRV010000144.1:0-96486 GCA_021527715.1 Neoseiulus cucumeris | reverse complement strand
ATTAACTTTGGTTTATTAACGGGAGTGTGAGAGCATCGAGCTCGGCGATTTCAAAATGAAATCAGCCACTCAGAGAACTAAGTTCCCTGAGGGCTCCGCTCGGGACCACACCGCCTGCGATGAGTCTTGAGTTTCCTCGCTGCACCTCGACGGCGATCCGTTGGCGAATAAAAGACGCCGCCCTTTTATCACCGTCCTTAGCTGTGATTCTATTTCCGATCTCCTTGACGAGCTTCAGGGCCGCCTCACCCCAGACGCCGGTTGACTCCACCACGAACGGTACCAACATGAATTCGCTCTCCAGCGACGCGTATTTGGCTCGTTTGTCCCCTTCGCCTCGCGCGGCGACGGCACGGACATTGCGAGCAATCCCACGATAGCTCGGCGCGAATGAATCTTTGACGGTTACGTCCCAGATGAGACGTTTTCCTCTCGTCCATGGGTCAAGCGTCATGCCGTCGGGCCGGAGCTCATCGTCGCTCGAGAGATGCCGTGGCTCCTTCGAGCATGGTGTGCCTGCTTGTCGGAGTGCGCGAGCCAGAAGGTCGTTGATCGCCGCGTGGCGTGCCAACCGCCCGGACGCCAGCTTGTAGCAGCTGAGACGATGCAGACCGAAACGATCTATCTGCGTCCCACAGGAGCAAGTGCTCTCTTCGATGATCGGCAGACCTAGGCGCAGCCCTGCGGCTCGGATGAAATCGACGTCCGACAGCAGTGTACCCAGGTTCACGGACGGGAGGGCCTGCAGCCACCATCCGGAGTCAGGAAGAGCCGCGGCAGCCAGCCGAATCGAATCCACCTCCGAATCTGCCACCCTGAGGCGCAGATCTGTGAGAATCCGCTCACTTGCCAGTGCGGTCCATTTTGCCTGTCTTGGCCGGTCATCATCATCCGGGGCCTCGCCGTACGTCTCTATGAATTCTCTCAGGGACTCCGAGCGGAGGTGGACTTGGTCCGTGCCGGAGCCCAAGACGCTGAGTGCAACGGCCTCAGCCGCATGAGTGGACGCTGCGAACGCTGGCAACGCCAGCTGAGATGGTGTCGGGATACCCATCCCGCCGTGAGATGTTGGTAGTGAGAGCTGAGTGAGAGCATCTCCAGAAAGGGAGATTTTTAAGATGCCCTCGAAGGCCGTCGCAAATTTTTCATCGAGCCGCATTAAGTGATCCCTCGCTGTATACGCCGGGCTCGCTCGGAGCAGGTAGGTAAGCTTCGGTACGCCAGTCGCTCTCTGCATGATGTACGTTGCCACGTGGCTGCCAACGTGTTGAAGCCGACGAAATATACAGTCGTATATGAGGCCTTTTGCCTCCAGCGCGCGAGGGACACCGGACTCAAACACCGGAGCCCCCAGTAAGTCGACGTCGGCCTCGTCAGAGAGGTAGCGGCAGCCCGGAAGAGTCTCGCTAATACGTTCGTGTATATCCCGGCGCTCAGAAGATGAGAACCCTTTGATGAAGATCTCACATTTCGACGGTTTCACCTGGAGTCCGTGCTCGGCGTACCTGGCCTGAATGCGGCCGATGTCGTCTTCTATGCGCCCTGGGTCCCGGCTACAGATCGAAACGTCGTCGAGGTACGCCACTGCGAGCTCACTCTGAAGCGAGTCGAGAGTGCCGCGCAGGATCATGCAGAACAAGAGAGGAGAGAGAACATCGCCTTGCTGACAGCCAGTCCGCGATTCGATTCTCGAGTCGCCGAAGAAGATCGGCGTCGGAGAGCTGTACGCGTGAGAGACCATTGGGAAGATCTCCGGCGTGTGCGCGTGAACCTCCTTCAGCATCGTGTCTCGCCTATGGCTATTGAAGGCGTTTTTGAAGTCAACCTTGAATAGATGAAAGGGTTCAATATCTTAAAATATCACCTCGGGAGATCAACGATTCGCCAGGCGAAACCTTGCCTAAGCTTCACAGTTTTTGCCTCAGATCGCGGCTACAGACAGTGAACCTCGACGTGTGTTCATATGTATACGAAGGATGAAGAATTCATCAAAATAGGCATCATCCTACATCAGATTGCGAAGAGATGATAACATTACCTACGGCTGCTTGCTCCCCGCAATCCGTAAACTTCGCTCACAGCTCCAACGACTTGAAGGTCACGTTGGTATCTGCGAACTCTTATAACGCCATTTCTCGAAGGCGTTGAAAGTCGCTTCGCGGTAAATATCGTCACTCGTGAAAACAGCCGCGTACACTCTTTCTGAAGTCAACAATTTGCAGATGTCCCCGCCCTAACATTTGTCGTCGGTCTTGGGAATTTTTTCCGGGAACGATCGGAAAGTAATTGAGGAAAAATTGAAAGGTAATCCAATTACTCAGTAATGACTTACTTTTGAGGAAAATGATTCGTCATTGTAATTGAGCTCGACATTGAGAGTCGACAAAGAACTATGGAACTGCTCTGAACACGGAGAGAATTGAGCTAATGCACTTGGGCACTTATTTCTAGCGGGAGCAATTTATAAATGATATCGACAAAAAAGAGGCTCTCAAACCATCTGTCTTTAAATGAATCCTCCTCGTATGTATCCACAAGACAGTTCAAAAAAAATGAGGGAAAATCAAACTGCGGGTCGAGTAATAGAATGCACGTGGGCATTTTTTCCGTTATTTCGACGGAAAAGCGACTCCAAACGGTGCCGAAGGCAGCATGAATGGTATTCTCAACAAAAATCGACGTTTCAGGCGACATTACAGGTCATTCTGGGTCATTTTCCTGAGTCATCTCATTTTTCTTCAAAAATGCCGCTTCGTGGAGAATAGCCAGGGCGATCGAATTTCTTGATCGAATCGTTGCTCATGATTGAACTTAGGAATTTTTTCAGATTCCTTTTGCAGCATAAGAGATGCCAAAGAAGATAACCCCCCCCCCCCCTCCCCCGCCCCCAACTGCATTCAAGATCGTATCGTACACAGCGCGCTGCTCAGGGAGTAATTTTGAGAGTTTTTTTTCGACGAAATGACCAAGACTTTAACATCAAACAGCGCTCGATGGTTCTTATGGCGATCATGGAAACGAGGCCCTCGATACGGTGCGGAGAAACCCAAATCGTTTGTCCCAAATCGCTGGGAGTCGTTTGCTTGCAATAGCCAAACACTGATCCTCGAGTAAGATAAACGCTTCGCTATGCTCCGCGAAGTAAATGGCAGATCTGGATTGTTAGTTTCAAGACGGAAGCGGTGCGAGACATCTTCACTCATTGAATCTTCGGACTTGTCCCACAGGTTAAGGGCGTTGGATGGGACTCAAGTGGATAAGATGATGAGAGTGAGCAAGGTTCGTATTTGGTGAGGTCGAACGCTACTGGCAGCGTCGGCGAGTATAGCTCCCCAGTTTGAGAAGATTCAATCTGTAACAGGCTTCTCGACAAATGGCGCAGTTTTCTCCATTTACGGTTCTCGGATCTCGTTCCATGGATATTGAAGGAGTGCAGGCGTAGGTGGAAGCATTCATGATCATTCGGGTGAGCGGTATACGAGCGATCGAGTGCGTCCGCATCGGAAGCCCAACTCACACTGTCTCTCTACCAATCTGCCTTGCTAACAACAAACGCGCTCAAACTCGACAACCGAGTAACCGATTCAGCTCCGGTTTCTTTGAGGAGCTCGCGAATTTTTATCAAAAGCTCTCATTAAAGTTTCGGATCATCAACGATTCTCATGAGGTGTCAACGGAACCGATTTCCAGAACCCCCGAAAATGAAGAATACCGGTACAAAAAACCGTTTATTTTCGATGAAGCGGTCGATACAGGCTCGGTTCGCAGCAGTAGAGGACGTTGCTTCAGGCTCGCTCAGGAATATCTTCAAGCTTCTATATGGAAGAGTTCTCAGGCCGAGGAATCGGTTTAAACGGACCGAAATCCAGCGTTTGATGTAAGAAAATCTAATATGAGAGTCGGGGCAATCGCCGTGCACCGAGTTTCTCGCTGTCGCTTAGTTTTCCGGGATGCTTCTTCGCTTGTTGTTAAATCCAAAGAGATTTGAAGGAAATTGAAGAATATGACTTCGCGGGCTTTTGAGCTCGCAAGCAGAGCCATAGCGGTTCGCATGGTGTCACTGACAACGAGGTTGCCGATCGTGACTGAAAATTCGGTAGGTGACAAAATTCTTCGACGTCAATCGTTCTTCGAAATCACGTCCGACTCCGGAACCCTGTGGAAAGCTTCTGCATTACTATTGAGATTGACGTACGCAAATGCCGTACTCAACATGTCGGTCAACTTGCATAGGACTCTTGCAACCGCCCAGAACGAAGTCGGTAGATGGGCCCTGGGAATCCCCAAGTCGAAGGTGACCACGAGCTTTATCGAGGGAGAAATGGGATGGTCATCGTTCTCGGCTCGGGAGGCACAAAGCAAGATTCGGTATTTCGGCAGAGTTAGCCGACTACCGGTAAAGAGATGGATAAGAAGCATCTTGGATATGATGGAGATGACCGGAGTCAAGTCAGCTGCATTTCAACGTATGAACGAACTACGGAAGCAGTTCAGATGCGAACACATCGATCTGACGTATATTGAAGGACGACCGTGTGTGACAAAATTCAACAACGAAGTCCGGAAACAAATCGGCTTGATGGTGGACGGCCTGTGGGAGGAGGAGATGGAAAGGAAGTCTACTCTTGCGAGGTACAGAAACTTTAGAGTAATAAGAGGCTCTAAAGAAGAACGTTACGATAACTCGCCGGGGAGCGCATTGTTAGCGTTGGCAAGAGCAGGAGCCTTGCACACGAGAACCTACAGAGAACGCTTCACGCCCGCTCTTGATACGACGTGTACGAATTGCGGCGTCCATAAAGAAACGCCGAGATTTCTAGTTATGGTACGTTGGTGTGTACGAATACTGTAACGTGAGTGCGAACGCATCTCGAAAAGACAATGAAAAACCGGCAGTGCCTTCGAGCCCCCTGCGCTGAGGGGGGGGGGGGGGCTTGAGCAACTGCGTTCTGCAGTCTCCGACGTGTCGCTCGAGATTCGTCTGAAACGTCAACAGTAGCTCGGCTGGCGGTGGCTGCACCAAGCGATGTTTCCATTGACAAATGCAAATAGATCGTTCTTGAGTTGGCTCGCTCATAGTTCCCTCAATCAAAACTTACAATCATGCAACTTTGTTATCGATTGTTGTAAATGACGAGACTTCCTATCCTATTCCAAGTCGCTCAATCAGCGGAATGAATCGGCCCTGAAAAAACGGAATTAACCACCCCACCTGAATCACTGGGAGCCGACGCGTGACCTTGTCGCCTACGATGCACGAGAAGTGCCAACTCAACCGGAGAGTATTTGCTGTTCGAGATCCGCTTTCGAGGCTTTTTGAGGCGAGCTTAAATGCCATCGATTTTTGAGCATAGGTCCGCAATAACGAAAACAATGTCACAGTCCTGTGTCAAAACTGCTTGGTGCTTCAAGTATTGAAAGAAAAAAAACGGAGAATTCCAAGCGGGTAGAAGTTGTTGAGGTTCATGGAAGGCGATCCCTCAGTCCAGCTCAGTTCATTTTCCTCTCGATGAGAATTTTGCCAAGTTGAGATACAAGGCCTCACCTGGCTGTACTCGGTGGAAGTCCAGATCTCCGTTTCCAGCTGGCAGACGTTGAGCTCGAGAATCAACAGGCGTTGGCAGAGCCGCAGAGCAACGAGTTCAGGGCATGCAACATGGATACACCGAAGGATTCGGAAGTTGTCTCAGGTGTTAATCAGCTCTGACGTCGTGACCGTTTAATTGCGGTTTCAGCGCCGTCTGTCAAATGAGAGAAGATCGAAGGTTCCGATGATGGTGATGCATGTTAGGGGTCAACAAGGCTAACTAAGCTAATCCTTCGCAATGAAAAAAAAAAGAGAAACCCTGACGTAGAGCAAAGATAAGAATGCGTCGGAGTGCCTCAGGCTTGATTATGTAGCGTAATATCTGGTATACTGCGATCTCATATTTTGCATTGCTAACGCCGAGAGTTGCCATGTCGTTGCCTTCGAAAACGTACTTGATTACAGATGGACTTGATTATTTCGACCGAATGGGAGTATTGGAGCCTCGAAAACAGCTGAGGGTAGGGTATGTACTAGCCCGCCATAATCAGCACACCGTTCACTGTCCGCGCGAGACAGCGCATCCGTCGGGTCAACTGGAAGATTGTACCGATGCCTTAATTTGACGCGTCTCCAGTGGCGTAGCAAATCTTCGAAATGGGGCAGCAAATCTTCGATTTGGGATATTAGTTCCAGAGTC
This sequence comes from Neoseiulus cucumeris, assembly GCA_021527715.1. Classification (NCBI taxonomy): domain Eukaryota; kingdom Metazoa; phylum Arthropoda; class Arachnida; order Mesostigmata; family Phytoseiidae; genus Neoseiulus; species Neoseiulus cucumeris. Next base: position 90,259 of record JAJSRV010000144.1, on the reverse strand, counting down.
CGCCCCGGGGATCACGAGGGGTCGCTACGCTACTGCGCTTCTCCCCCCGTATCGGAAACAAAATGCATGGAATGAGGGTTTGCGCGTGAATTCACATGATTCGGGAGTTTGATGCGGGAGTTCCATGCGGGATGCGTTGTTCCATGCGTTCCATGCGTGATGGGAATTCCATGCGGGAAAAAAATAAGATGAAAAGCTGAGAGTGGTGTCGGCAGTCAGCTCCTCCAAGTGAAAGAGGCTCATTGCGCTGTTCGTGCGCTACAACGCTCGGCGAGACTTTGTCGGTCATCGGTCCCCGATGTCAAGAAACTCGTTTCAAAAGAGGAGACGGCCATGCCAGAATCAGTCGCTAGCTTCACAATGCTTTGAGAGATCGTTCCCGAAATACGTTTTTGACCAAAGCCGTTCCGTTACAAGCGGAAGGCTCGAATTACTGGAACGGTTCACGGTGCTTGTAGTACAAGGCCAGGGGTATTGAGCGAAAAACTGTCGGCGGGCCGCATTAGTTGGCTGACTAAGTGGCGCGGGCCGCAACCCCAAGATCGTGAACGCCTCCTCATCCCCATATAGGCAGTTTGATGCATAATTTTGATCTCTCCGATAAACTCGATTCACAGGGAAAACACAAAAAATGCGCGGCTTGCCACTCGAGACGCAATCGGAATTCCGCGGCTGAACAAGCGTTATCCATTTTCTCTCAAACCGGCATTCAATATTCACGCCAGCAGAATACTATCCGAGAACGGTAAACATCCTCTTAATCTCACTTTCGTGTGGTACGCGGAGCATTGACCCGAAACATTCCATGGAAGTCGTGAGCGAGGTTTACCGGTCTCGCAGTTACGCGGAGTACTCCATATTGACGTCTTTGCCTGTGGGAGAGGGATTCTCGTATTTTAGTTGCATTACTGATAGCTGGCCAAGTGGAGGTGCTGTATCGTTGGAGTTTCGGGAACTTATGGCTTTGAAGAGTTGTTCTTCTTTTGATATTTGCCGAGATGAAAGCTCTGGAAGCTGTTCGTATTAGCGAGATTAACGTCTCATGAAGCGTCACGGAAAGACCGCGATCGGGTGCGTGATAGCTCTCCATCAGCACAAATCATATGTCCAAACTCGATAATGATTCTGAGTTACTTAGTAGACTCTGCAGCGGTTATTTAACCGCGGTCAATAACCGCAATAACCGCAAAAAAACTGCGGTTATTAACCGCGATAACCGCAAGCGAATTGCGGTTATAACCGCAAATAACCGCAAATTTTCATAAATTAATTGAGACCAGAGGATCCCTGGGAAACCATGGGCAGTTTTCTTTGCGCATTTGAAAGTTTTCTGAGTTTCCACGGAAATTCAAAGATTCGTTAGATATTTTGCTCCCATTTGGTATGGGCTCGTTCTCAGGCGATTGGGTCCGAAATCGATCACCCAGTCATGAAACCTACTCGAAAGTACCTTTTGGAGCTCCATTCAATATAACCGCGGTTATTTGCGGTTATAACCGCGGTTTTCGGCTCGAAATTTGCGGTTAACCGCAATTGCGGTTATCGGTTAACCGTAACCGCGGTTATTTTGAAATGCGGTTATTTGCATAGTCTAATATTTAGCAGACCCGTGAATTCACGGATGGTACCTTCCCGTGGACAATTACAGAAACAATATGGGAGTTTACTATGCAGCTTTTTACTCTCAGGAGGGAAATATGAGAATTTCTCACTCCGAAAAATAAGGTAGTTCTCGAGATATCTACGCGAGCATCAAATATGAACCGGGTATTGAAAAAAGCCGCAGAACTGATTCTGCAGTTTGTTCTTCTACAGTTTGCCGCGGTTTTCTGGAAGACTAGAAACATTTCGCTGCGAAATTCTGGTTCTGGGATTTTCGATCGTCATAACACGACTCAGGGCCACTGTTCTTCAGTAAAAGTTACTTTGGGCTGAATCATGTCAGGTATTTAACTGATGAAATCAGGCTACCCTGGAAAGGACCCGATGCATTGCCAGCCACGGTCGGTAAGCCGTGGATAACAATTTTCATACAATGCTGCGCTACTTGCGTACGCCGCCGGCATGCCGCAGCAGACTCTCGAGTCTAGACTGATCTCATTCCAGCAGATCTCATTTGGGCTCTCCCTGAAAGTATCAGTGGCGTAGCAAGGGGGGTGCGGGGGGTGCGGTCCGCACCGGGCGCCACTTCCTAGGGGGCGCCATATTGGGAAACATCGTAATTTTTTTGGCGCCTGTTTTTGGGAATTGTAGCGAAATTATTTTTCAGGCTGATTCTCATCCGAGTATCTGTTAGGCTGACGGCCGCCCCATCCGGATGTACCTGATAGAGCGTTTAGCGTAATAGTTTGAAAAGAAATAGAAGAGAACCGTCAGGCATGACCAGAGTTGGGCTCGAAATTTCGCTCGCAGGCTAAATGGCGGGGTTGAAAATTCGCCGCGGGCTTTGGGATCCGTACGGGTTCACTCGACGATTGATTTCATTAGTAGGCCATCATTAAACTTGTATGTACCAGTTTCCACAGGAACGCTCGGATAATTTTAGTGGAAAGGATGGAGAAGTCATTGATTCAAGAATCACAGATTTCGCGGGAGCGAAGGCGAGGAAAACTTTCATTCGATGAGAATGTCACGGGGAATGTCATTATTTCATGTAAACACTATTCAAAATACCGTATTTCTTGAAATAAAAGCCCGTCTGAAATAGAAGCCCCTCCGAAATAGAGGTCCCCCCGAAATAGAAGTTCCCCCGAAATAAAAGCTTCTCCGAGATAGAATACAGCGTCCGCGGCGACCGCATCGAACCCTACCACCGTAAACTGAATTCTTCCGGAAAGTTCGGTGAGATTCGGTTGAGATGAGGCGACGACTTCCTGGATTCCACTCACGGGAAATCCCAGAAGCCCGGGCTTCTATTTCAAGAAATACGGTTTTTGAACAAACCCTCTATCATTTAAAATTGGGAGTTCTTCACTCAAACCTTATTCGTGCACGAACTAGGCATGAAAACAATCGAAACAGCGATAAATGAAGACTAGTAGGTTTCCAAGAAGAATGGAGTCCAGACTGTCTTCAGCGGCGCCCATACTACCATGAAGTCGGTACACCCCGATTGGGCCCCAGAGTCAATTGGGCCCCGGTGCCGATTGGACGCTGGTTCCAATTGGGCCCCAGTGCCAATTGGGCGCTGATTCCAATTGGGCCCCGGTGTCGATTGGGCCTCGGTGCTGATTGGGCCCCGGTGTCTATGGTGGGAAGAGGTTTTTCCTGTAGTTCGATTAGATCTTGGAATGAGTTCAGTGACGGAATGATCATACCTCATTCAATCCTCCACGTTGCTCCACCAGGCGCTGGCTTCCGAGACTGCTCACTCGCTTCGCTCGCTCGCCCAGAATCTAACCTAACCTCACCCAATTCCCTTGCGTTTCTCCACAAGGCGCTGGCTTCCAAGGCTGCCGACTTCGATTCCTTCAATTCTCAGCCCATGCCCGCGGGAATCCTCATTCGGAACCTCCGCGAAACACGCACCTCTTCCTGCCTCCACAGCTTTCGATGGCCGGGCCCAATCGTCATCGGGGCCCGATTGGCACCAGGGCGCCATTGGAACCAGCGCCCAATTGGCACTGCGGCCCAATCGGCACCGGGGCCCAATTGACTCTGGGGCCCAATCGGGATGCCCCGCCATGAGGTCTAGGGGGCGCCATTTTCGGCGACCGCACCGGGCGCCATTTTGCCTTGCTACGCTACTGTACACGAATAGACCCTCAAAGTGTTTGTCGGCTTCGCGGAAATTTATTTTCAACCATATCAGCTTGTATTCTGTGAGTGGCTCATCTCCGATTCATGCAGACGGATTCCGTGCAGTTACATACGTAGCGCTGCCAACTGCGGAGCATTAGGAATTACGGGACTCACTAATTCTCAGAGAAAAACAGCTACGAGAGTATTAATATCAAAACTACATTGTCATTCCTTAGCACTGAAATAATGAATGTCTTTGATCGCTTAAAAACTTCACGTTCGATGTGGATGCGTTTGTTTCGAGTCCACGGAGCGGCCTCCCTAGAGCTCTTGCTGCGAAATGCGGAGGAAACCGCACCGCTCTGACTCATCTCTGGTCCAAGGCTAACATTATCTGGCTTCCGTTCGGCGTCGCGTCGTACGGCTCACGTCTGGGGATACTTTTCACTGGTCCGCGGCAAAGGAGCGGTAGCGATCGACATTTTCATCTTCGTCTCGATGGGGCCCAACTCGAATCAGCTTATCCCTGATCGAGAAATCGTGGAGCCATCGCTAATAGATATTCGGAGAGACAAAAAAAAACGAAAAATATGACTCTCTTTGTTCGCGGTTTCTATCAGCGAAAAACTGGCCATTCGCATTCAACCTCATTTGCTCTCGAATCTCACCTTTCGATTCCGAACATTCTCGTACCGACAGCCTGGCTGAGAAAAAGGTCAGCCATCGGTAATAATTTTTTCTTGAAGCTACCGAAATCGCTGGGTATGATTGTTTTTAACTTGCTCTGGCCTGCTGTTAAACGAAGTTGTTTCCAGATGTCACGTGATGCATGAGTCATCCTACGGTATGAGTACATCCAACATGCCTGTCAAGTTTGGACGCGTCTCGACAGACTCATTCTGCGCGTCAAGATAATCTTATCTCTAATCGCAACTCAACGATTCACGAAAGCGACTCAGTTTGTTAACGATTCGAAGAAGCTAAGAATGATCGGTGGCATTTCGAAAGTTTTCAAGATAATTGGGATTTCGTCGATTTGTCGAGAAAATCCTCGCGTAACACGGTTGCCTAGCTCTGTTATCATTAGAACTGTATTTGGAAGTGAATCTGATCTGGAATCTGGCGACAAGAAGAGATCTTTTGAACCAGGTAACGAGTTTCTTCATTTTCTTCGGAACGTTCAACCCGCCGTTCTCGTTTGGAAGAAATGCCGTCTCGTGAGCGAAATCGTGTTGATCGCTAGATTGTATTGGAATGAGCTCTGCCGGGAACTCGGAGGAAATATCTTTTATCACTTCAAGAATCATCTTATACGTATAGGGTACATCGAAATACTTTCGAGAACTTTCGAGTACTTTCTGGTAAGCGCTCCCCTTCCCCGACTTGCCCTTTCACGTTTCGGCTCGTGAGTTGCTACACGCTATAAAAAGCTGTGTCCACCGGAGTGCTCTATCAGTTGCAGCGTTGGCCCTTCAAGAGAAGGAAGATCAGTGAAAATGGCGACGGCAGTGCATAACTTCAAGATCGAAGCTGATGACAAAGATGTGTGGGAGATCATCAGGTAAAAATTCGTGTGTGTTGAATATGTTTCCATGAAGTGATACTTTGTCTCTAATCATCGCTCGCGCTTTCAAACCACTCGAGTAGGAGCTTCCCGCGAGAGAGTTGAACATATATGAAATGTTTCCGGGATCATTTTGAAAGGATCAGGACACAAACGAAAAAGCGAGCGTGTAGTTAGATGACTCCCAAGCTCTATCGGAGTTGATGATATTCAGAAAGAGCACCAGTTTTCGAATGATTCGATTGGGATGCGATCACTGAACTAAGATTCCAGCGAGTCCAACTCGTTTCTAAACTTTCTTGAGTAGTTTCACGATGTTGTGGTTAACCTTAAGGAATTTCGATGCTCTGACCGATCCGCCAGTCTTTCTCTGTGTTATGCGACGACTACCGAGCGACAGTGCCTCAAGTTGATCTCCGCTAAGAGGAATGCTTCGTACCGGCTTCCGAGCTTTCTTAGGTCGTCCTGTCGAATGAGAACTCACCGAGAATTTCCAAACGGATCTAAGGTTGATGCCTGAATTGATCTCAAAATATTTGAGAAAATCCTTCTGAGACTGTCAGTGGTACTCCTCTGTCAAATTACTGAGAACAATTAAAATTTTCCAACTCATTCTGTTCACATGGAGTCTGCAAACGTAAATCGTTTCTTGAGAATCTCCGAAAATGAGTTGAATTTAGAGGAAGCTGATTCCTCATTTTCCGTGGACCCACTTGCCGTAGAGATCGATTCGAAACGTTTTCGGTTAATTCAACATTCATTGGAACGGACCAAATTAGCTGGCTCTAGAGTGTTCATTTTAGTGAGCTTCTACTACAGTTCACTCATTCTCGTTTTCCCTTGACCTTGAATGAGTTTTGGGCTGGGTCCGTTCTGGCAACGGACGCCACCGCATCGTCATCAATGACTTGTCTTGGCGCGCTGCCAGAAGATACAATGTATCTTTGATTCTAATCAGCATTCGTTGTTGCTGGAAGTTTTCGATTAAGATGTCAAATGGATTGAATTCGAGGAATTGACTCGAGTTCTCAACGAAAATTCTCTGAATATTTCAGTGATGGCGCCTCGACCGTCAATCTGGAGGATGCCTTGTCAGCCGATCGCGAAGATCCTGTTGCTCCCGAGCTACCTAGCAACCCGATTGGTGAACTTCAGGTGAGCAGCATAAAGAAAATCTAAGAATTATTCATTTATCCGGTTGGCCCAGTCGCGATTTATCGTTCTGAGACGTGGGAAATGAATCATCATCTAAAAAGAAAAGACTCCCCCGTGAGAATGTCGGGTATCGCTCGACTTGCTCTAATTTTCCCTCATTAATCGGGCTCTAGAGCTCGGCGAGCCAAGTCTACCGATCAAGGAGCTTGCAAGTCTGTCAAACCGTGAGGACACTGTGTAGTCAAAGCTCAAATCATTTTCAGGAGCTCTGCGTCAGCAGGGGATGGGCTCTGCCCGGATATGAAGATGGGCCCATAACTGGTCCCCCGCATTTGCCCACGTTCGTCGTCACCTGCACGCTCAACGAACTTTCTTATTCTGCCAATGCGACGAGCAAAAAAACTGCCAAGAAGACAGCCGCCGCAGGCATGCTTGAAACGGTTAAGCGAGAGAATCCAAGTGAGTTCTTGTTCAGATTCAACTCAGATCAGTGAATAAAGATCCCTCGGTCGTCGACGAGGAACTGGGACTTAATGTAAAATTTTCCCCTTCCAGGTGGAGCTCGACCTCGTCCTTCTCTTTCGAAAAACCTTTTTGAAATCGAAAATACCCTGAATCAGCTTAGCATTACGGCCGACGAGAATTTCCTCGAGTCAATGTCGGCAGCCAACGTCGAGAAGCTGTTGAGCACTTTGGCTCAGAGATCGGACGTCGTCCTGACTTCCCGTGCCGGAAGCGACATCGAAGGCCGCTCCATTTGGATCTGCGAGCTCGACGGCCATACAATCACCGGGTATGGCAAAACACCACAGGAAGCCAGGATGGACGCCGCCAAAGGTGTTCTGCATCGTCTTCGTATGAATCTCTCGAACCAGTAGGTCCTCGAGGTCGCGCGGCAGGGGCCTGAACCGAAAAAGAGGAGGTCCCTGCTCTCGAAGAAAACTTCGTCAACTGCTTACTCACCGGAACGGACTGATCATGACGATCATATTTTTTTTTTGCGATTGAGTCGATCAAAGTTTGGAGCCGTGTCCCTATGCGGGATCGAGACATAACGCTGTATATTTGAAGTTATCAGGAAACGGAAGCAGGACGATTTACAGCACCCGCTTGGGCCAAGCTGGCGAGGTAAACTGATCGATTTCCGTTTCCGTCACTCCCGGCGTTTTCTCGATCGGACTCCTCACATCGTTCAGCTTTCTATTTTGTGTAAGAACGCCGAAGCAAATTGATTCTACTTATACGCCGGCTCTCCTTGTGCGTGCCTCAATAAGTTGAAGCCCCACTGTGAGGCGTTTGAATTGTCTCGGGCGAATCATCGCGTCGGCCTTTCGAGTGTTTGAGAGGGCTGAGCTCTCGCAAACACAAATCACAGTTTCTCGAGCCGAAGCACGGAACAAGCGGAGACGGAAATACGGGGAAAAATTTGCTTCGGCGCTCAAAGCGATGTTGGGAGTCCTTGTGCGCATTACAACGAGCTCAGAACTGTTTTCGAACATTTCAACATGACGATTATATTTTACCCTTTACCTCACTCTTTACTCCAAATATATCAACACCTTTCAACTCAATCCTTGGTTGTCTCTGATCATTTTACATCTTATTCCGTACAATCGGCTAACGCGGCGGTGGACATTGACGAACGACGACTAGCTTTCCGTCGGTATCCAGGGGTTCACAATGGGAACGAACATGTCGCCAAAAAAATTCCAAGTCATCTGGGAGAGAAAGCCTCGAAACTGGCTCCATAACGACGGTGAAAGAGTCCTGAACTCTTTGCTGGCTGGAATATTGGAATCTGTTCTCAGTTGATCGAACGGCGGAAGTGACTAGGTCCGTTGCTAAGATTGAGAGTATTTCTTCTTACCAGAAACTGATCTGACTTCTTGTTTCGTTCGCTCTACCGTTGTTCACTTTGTATCACGTCGCGACATAACCCGCATGCGGATGTGATATCTGATGATTTCGAGTCAATTCAAGGAATTTTCTCCTGGGCAAATGGGTCCAAGAAACATCTATGGTTTGATTCATCCGGAATCGCAGCCTTTTCAAGATCGTTTGAGGCGTACCACTAGCCATGAGCATCTTTGAACTGCATTGCGACGATCAGATACGTCGTGATGATATTCAGCAACTGCAACCAGTAGGTTCGTATGGCTTAGTGTGGTCTATCCTCTTCCTACGGATGTTCCACGACCATTTTCGCGAGTCTTGTTTTTATGCCGTGCGCGTGTTTCGGTACTTACGCTTAATAAGGTTTGTTTCTGGAAAGTAAAGAAACCGAAAAATGTATATCCGAACATCTTGTTACGAAATCGCCTTGTGAAGCGAGAGCTCAATCGATCGAAAATTTCGTCCGAGTGAATCTGAGCGGAAAGGATTTCCTCCGGCCTGTGCGCCTGGATATTGAGAGAAACTTTTACACTTTTTCCTGGCAATAGCATGAATATATGAGTAGTCGAAATCACCGAAGACCCACCCATTGGTGCACGGCCGACGCAAGATAAGTGATAGTTGTCATAGCCCCGGCGAAGGCGGTGAAGGACACGACAATCTGAACTATGATTTTCCTATTCTGGACGATCTCGTTCAAGTTGCTGAACGCTATTGCGGCGTGCGGAACAACGAACATCAACGTTGTGCCGAGAAAGTAACTCGCGATTCGGTCGAGGCATGCGATCAGGCGGCAGCAAGTCTCGTGGCATCGAATGGACTCCTGTGAACTCGGAGACAGAGCGATCCTGTTATGAACTTACGGCCAACTAGCGACTTATCGAATAGACCTCGACCAAGAATCCCGAGGATTTAAGGTTTTGGGAACAGAATCAGAAACTCACATCAAGTTTGACCACATCCATCGTCCTCGTTACGGTTTCAAACTGTCGGGCCGTGATTCTCAACAAGGGGAGAACAATATGGAAACTGAGAACTAACAAGTATGAAGCAACGTGCGACAAAACACTGACATCGAGGAAAGTCGCAGTGACCATTTCATAGAAATAGGGCGAGCGCCAGCTATCAGGTCGGACTGTGAGTTGGTTGACGACGATACTGATCGGGATGAAAAACGAGAACAATGAGGCGAAAGCGAAACTCGCTCGTATCTTCCACGCATCCACCCTGACATGACGCAATATTGGATCCTCTGGAATCAGAATATCGTGAATCAAAATAACCTCGGAACGACGCTCAAGCTGGAAAAACTTCTACGTTTCCGGATGAGCCATCGCGGTTTCCGATTGACCCTGTCTATCCGAGTTCCAGGATGTACTTACTCGTGACCTCCTGCACTATTTGACGGCATTCCAGCAGAAAATTCCGGTCGTTTGAGAGGGCAACCATACGGAGTCTAAGGATCATCATCATGGTGGACAGAAGAGGCATCAAGTAACTGAGGATGATAAGCGATCGTTGTTTAGCTCCTCTGGTCTTGTCAAGGGTGACGTTTGATAGAAATGTTGGGAAATGTCAGCGACCTCATCGAACGTTTTCGGTAGAAAGGAGTGAGCAAAAGCTGCTCCGTTGACGGAGAAAACAGGGAAGCCGCGGTTCGAACACTGTAAGCGATGGACAGGACAACGATGAATCGGGCCCAATTTCTCTCGAACGTACTGACTTGAGCTCTGAGAAGTTTATGCGGAAAGTCATTCAGACCGAAGACCTTTGCCACGAAGAAGTACGGCTTCAGTCTGAAATCACGTATACGGTTTCCAGCGAAGATGTACCGATAAAGGTCCAGGATCGCTTGCTCAGCTTGAGCTCCGGGTTTCGCTTACAAGATCAATACATCAACACCCACCTGCTGAGGTAGTTGAACAACTTCATGTCCCACGCTTTTTTCCGGGGCCAGGAGAAGCTGATTTTTTCTACCGGGATCGGCTTCATCACTTGCTGTCGCTAGTTCAGTCGAGTGTCAGGAAGTTTTTTGTATTAGCTTCGCAAAGTACTTGACTACGATAGCGCGGTGGAGATCCATTCATAATGAGACTATTGAGAACTCTAAATCGATATCGAACTGTAATTGGAGTCCGTCGCCGTTTTCAAAGGGAGTTGTATGCCCTTCCACGGTTCTTGGATCGTTTAGTTCCGATGGTATTGATTTGGCGTTCATTGAGATCAATAATGAAATTAAAGTCATGCACTACCGTTTCGTTACGGCTCTTCGCCACGGAATACCATCGCTGAATTTAGCAAACTGGGCGAGAATCGTTTTAACAAGCTTGACTCGTCGGAATTCTCGTCTTCCAGACACCTCAGGAGGCTTTATTCACTGGAAGACCGAATAGGAGTCGATGTCACAAGGCAACCGGCGAACAGGATAGTATGTAGATGTAACAATTGAGAAGTCAATGCCTTTCAGCAGCTTGTTGTGATATGAGATTGTTTTGCTCGAATGATCCTCATCTAATTGTAAGATATGTTTCGGTTGGCCTGGAAACGGTTTGTGATTAAAACAATATAAGAGAAAAAAAAATATGTGATCGTCATGACGAAGAGGACGTAGCTTCCGTGACTTCGTTTGAGATCGTTGAATCCGAGTGCTAGCCTGACATAATCCTAGTTCAAACCTTTTATATACTTACTGTTATCTGAGAGCTTCGGGAATGGCCCAAGGCGGAGGCTCAGGACTTCTGACTCTTGCCCGAGAACAGGATTCAACTATATTGAATCAACTCCAAATCTTCGGAAGTTGGGTGCAACCGTCGAGGATCAATCCCGGAGATGACCATCTTTGAACTGCATAGCGACGATGAGATATGTCGTGATGATATTCAGCACCTGCAACGAACGCGTCAGGAAGACCTTGGTGATGTTTTTCCCCCTTTTCAGTCGGATAATTTTACGTGCCAGAAACGTGCCCACCAGACTCACGCTAAGTATGGTTTGCTTCTTGAAAGTGAAGATTCCGAAAAAAGTTAATCCGAAGGTTTTGTTCCGGAATCTCTTTGTGAAGCGAGAACTCAAGCGGTCGAAAGCTTTGTTCTCACATATCTGCGCAGAGAGTATCTCCTCCGGTTTTTGAACCTGATTTAGAGAACAAACGTCGTCAATGTAGTTATTCATCCATGGAGCTCATGCGACAGTTTATGGTCCGGTTCCGAGATTGATCTGTGTAGTTCTCCTCGTGTCTTTGGTGAATTAGGTACTCCTACAGAGAACACGGTTGCTGTTGAACCCTTGGATGATCGAGATATCTCACTTCTTGGTGTATAGCTGAAGCAAAGTACATGATGATTGCCATATTCAGCGAGAAACCGGTGGAAGGCACGGCAACCTGCATTGCGGATGATCTGTCCCGTAAGATTTCCCTCAGGTTACTGAATGCGATCGCGGTATGCGGTACGGCGAGCATCAGTGTCGTTCCGAAGAAATAACTTGCGATACGGTCAGTGCATGCTATGAGGCGGCAACAGGTCTCGTGACATCGAATCGCTTCCTGAAAACGGAGGAATTCCCATTGAACCGGCTTCATCTCTGCGTCGCCGCAACAAAAAAGAATAAAGAGTTCGGCATTTAGATGAAAGTCGACGTGGATTCAGATTATGCTTACATGAAGCTGCGTCAAGTTCACGGACTTTGTGGCGCGTTCGAAGTGCCGAACCGTCTTTTTCAGAAGAGGGAGAGTAACGAAAAAACTGAGTGCTGTCACGTATATTGAAGCGTAAGAGAATGTACTGATGTCGAGACTGTTCTCAATGAATGTAACGAAGAACTTGAACGAACGCCAGCTGTCGGGATCCACCGTGAGCTGACTGACAGCGAAAGAAATCGGAATAAAAAGTATCGAGCATGTCACGAGAGCGAACACCGCTCCAAGTTTCCACGCGCTCACCCTGAGGCTACTCAGGATTGGGTTGTCTGGAATGGAGACAGTTTCGGTTCAGTCGCGTATCGTGATGAAACAATTGAGCTGTCTAAGAAACTCCCTTAGGAGTTCGGTTCCTCACGTGAGATTTCATAGAAAACCCTGCGAACTTCCACCAAGTAGGTTTCGTCATTCAGTAAGGCGATGAATCGGAGTCGTAAGATCGTCATCGTGGTGGAAACAAGAGGTGGGTGGTATCTGGGGGAAATGAAAAGTAGTTTCAAAGCCTATTCGCATGATTCATTTCATACGTTTCGGTTTGTTCAACGATACTTCACAGTTTCGTAACCTTGCACGAACATCAGTGAGCTGTTCAGGCTGCTGTCTGTACTCGACACGAGTATATGAGTGAGTATCGAGGGGAAGAATAAAGATGCAACGACGTGAATGTTCACTGCGACAGCTAGCAAGCCCAAAAGCCGTGCCCAACACCTGTCGAAGATGCTGACATGGGCCTTCAGAAGCCGATGAGGGTAATCGTTGAGCCCGACGAACTTTGCCGCGAAGAAACATAGTTTGAGTCTGAAAAGAACAGAGTAAGCATGAAAACTTTCGGAGTGTGCCGATGACATCACTCCTCTTCGAGACAAATTATTTTCGGACACTCTACAACGCCAAGAACAGGAATTCTTTCGCTTGGAAGCACTTGACAGCGGCACCGACCTCCTGAAATAGTTGCAGAGATCCGTATCCCACGCTGTTTTCGGAGGTTGGAAATTGCTTACGCCGTCTTCTGAGAAAAGTTTCATGATCATGCCTCGGCAGAAACTATTTGGGCCGTCGGAGAACCGTGGCAGCAGCCAGGTGATCATTGAAGAACATCTTTGTCAGGATGACAATGATTTACTGAATCGATAATCCGATCCAATGGCGATTGAGCATAAGAAATCGATGAGCGAACGAGTCAGCGGAAGGACGACCGCCTAGGTCAACCACGACGTGAATAGAACTCGAGTGTTTCTTGTCTCCGACCGCTGTTACCAGTTCACGGACGAGAGAATAGGAAGTTCTCGGGTGGGTTGATTTTCACAATGCCTGGCATTTGGAGACATCATAAGTTGTCGTCGCCTTTTTCTGGTTTTTGGAATGTACGACGTTCGATCCACATTTAGAAACCGAACAACGCTTTCCCACTCGGAGAAAATTTTGGGTGCGAGGAACGACAATATCTTCACTGATCCCCGCGAAACCACATATCTTTTCGTTCACCACCAATGTAACGTGATCTCAATGATAACGGTTGATTATTAGCATCAATATTCATTCCGTTTTATTCTGGAAGAGTGCGATAAGGGATTTGTGGATCATTTATAGCGCGGGCCTTGATCAGATCCCATGAGACAAACCAGATTTGTCACAGCTCAGGCCTTCCGCTCCAACTATATCCTTGTCCACATTCCTACGAATGTTCAATACTCCAACTGAAGGGATCTGCGTTATCAAGTACGGCCTCTCTACGAAAGCTCTGTAGGTTCTTACTTTGATTCTCCTGTCCGCACGTCGAGTACATAGATGAAGCGCTGTTTGCTGGAACCAAAGTGACTCATTGGCTGAAGTAGAAGAAAGATCCAGGAGAACTTGGAAGAAAATGGCTTCGCGGAAACACTCCAAGACTCAGATGTTCTTGTCAGAACTTGGAACGAGTGAGCTCAAGTATTTTTGAACTGCATCGCAACAATCACATAAGTCGTGATTATGTTGAGAACCTGAAATGATTCTCCGAGTAAGCTGTCGAGTTTCCGAAGAATTGACCGTTTTTCATCGGAATTCCTGTCATGGAAGCGTTTTTCCATTACTTCTGTTGTGGACTCAAAACTCTCCTGATCAGATTGGGTACGCACGTGCAATATTGTTAATTTTTTCACCGTGAAGAAGCCGAAAAACGTGTATCCGAAATCCTTATACTGGAATCTCCTTGAGAAGCGGGAGATTAACCGGTCGATTGTTTCATTTTCATGCACTTGAAGGGAGAGAATTTCTCCGGGTCTGTTCGCCTGCAGGTTTTCAAAAATCAATCACGAGGGAACGAGGGATGTACTATATTCAAGGGCCGAGGCGACCCGTTTAGCATTTTTTTGATATTTGGATATTGCATTGAAAAATCGAGGCGCCATTGTTACTTGCAGTGAATCAACTCACCTCTCGGTGTATTGCTGAAGCAAGACAGATGAATATTGACATGGTGAATGCCAGTCCGATGGAAAAGAGAGTGACTCTCCAGCGAAACATCTCGTTTCGTGAGATCGAGGTCAAGTTGCTGAGCGTTACCGCAAAAAACGGCACTGCGAGCATCAGCGTCGTGCCGAAGAAGAAACTCGCGATCCGATCGATGCACGCGATCAGACGGCAGCATGTTTCGTGGCATCGGATTGCACTCTGTAAGACTCGAGTGTCTCCAGGAGAAATTCACGCAGTCAACATGATATTCGAGTACAGAAGTTATCAAGAAGGCGAGCCGCCCGGTCAGACTCACGTTCAGCTTCTCAGGATCCGTCGTCTTAGTCGAGTCCTCGAACTGACGAGCTGTGATTCGCAGCAGAGGCAGTATCACATGAAGACTGGTATCGTTGACGTAAATGCCAACATACGTAAAAGTTCCCAGATGCAATATCAGCTGCCAGAGCGTGGCGCAGAAGAATACAGACTGCCAGATATCGAAATCGGATTCTGGTAGTTTGGAAACGAAATTGAGTACAGTGAAAACTATCGAGCCGGTAACGGCCATGAAGCTGGCCCGAACCCTCCACGCATGAACCTCAAGTCCACTGAGTATTGGATCCTCTGGAATTGGAAGCTTCTTCCAGTAACCCAACATCTCAGCGAGTCTCTGTAAACTAACGCTGCTCGCGAGCTTTCGATGCAGTTTCAGGGGCGTTCGGAAGAGGATTTCGTCACAAATGCATCGAGAACAGAAGGTGGAGAAAGTCCGCTTACTTGTGATTTCATGGGCGATTTGACGCAGTTCCTCCAAATACGATGGATCAGTCAATGAAAGTGCTGTTCGGATTCTCAAGATCGTCATTGAAGCAGCGAAGAGAGGAGCGAAGTGGCTGCAGAGAAGTTTTATTTGTCTTGAAGCAAATTCGACCGCCGTCGCTTGGCGTGTAGTACTCTGCGTGAGATCATATCATGAGCAGATGCTACGTACCGTATCGGAGCATCGAAACTCTTGACTGATGAATCATTTTTCCGCGAAATCGTGGGGTCGTCGAGAACCGATGGAGTTAGGAATGACACCAAACCGTGCACTGTGGTCAGAAGAGCTAAAACGCACAAAAATCTGGCCCAGTATTTCTCGAATGTGTTTACTTGGGTTCTGAAGAACCGGTGCGGGGGACCATTTAGGCCAACGATTCTCGCGAAGATACACCAAGGGCTGAGCCTGAAACGAGTGAGATAGTACTTAATGGTTGCGCTCACAATGCCGGTCACCACGTCTACGCACGCTTCTGTAGGAGCGCCTGTAACATCTTTACACACTTATGCAAGAAACGAAGGATTCCCGCATCCCATGGAACATTCTGCGGCTTGAAGAAACTGAAGTCACCCTCCGAAAGGGATCTCATTTCTCACTCTTGTTCCACTTCGTGATATGTCGAGATATGTATGCGCTGTTTAAGTAATTCTCTGGGCAAGAGCAGCAGGATCTGTTGGCGTTAGTGAGGATATTCTATTGATTCATCGTTTGCTTTGGATCACAAATCGATGTTCTTTGTGACCTGAAGCCGTTGATGTTATAAACGAGCAATCTCGCTCGAAGCGCTTTCTTTAACGGGGTTTTGTATGTGAAAACTCTAGAAAATTGCATACTTTCCGATATTTCTTCGAAAAGAGGATGGTACAGAACGTACAACAGACGTAAGATACAGAAGAAGATGGGATTGTACTTCGTTCAAGACTAATGATTTCTGTTGGAGTAAGAAAAAGTGTCCAGAAGTTCTACGCATCAGCTCCCCAGAAATCTCAATGAATTTCTTCCCGCGATGAGGGACCTTACGATCGTATCCGAGGCCTGACCTCTTTCTGTACCGAACGTAATGAACATGGAAGCTCGTCCCCATAACAAGACGGGCTGCATTGATGATCTCGCTATGGTTTGCACATCTCGAATGCCACTTGAAAACTCAACGCATGCATGAGTCAACTCCGTTCGTAGGAAAAAACCTCATTCAAGAAAATGGGTGTCCTGATTGTCACAATTAAATGATTGGTCAAGAGAACCTGAAATTCGGGTCCCGAATTGTTTCCAATATTCTCTGGCGTTCAACTAACTGACCAATCAGCAATCTCCTCGAGGATTCGTGAAAACGTGAATTTATTATTGTACACATTGACATTGAGGAAATCAGGAGGAGTTCGAATCGAGGTTTAGCCGGCTTTCATCTGCATCGCGACAATCAGATATGTCATGATTATGTTGAGCACCTGAAATGAATCTCTCGTCAACTGCAACATTTATCAACTTTTCCAGCTGTCTTCTCTTATGCCTTATCATCGAAGATTCCAAAAGCCAAGCTCGGCTTGGTAAGGACGCTCACACTCAATATAGTTTGTTTCTTGAGAGTCAGGAAACCGAAGAAGGTGTATCCGAAAGTATTGTTTCTGAATCGTCTTGCGAAGCGAGAGCTCATACGATCGAAAGCCTCATTGTCATAAATTCGAGCAGCTAGGATTCTCTCGGGTTTGTGTGCCTGGATATTCCGGACAAACAAAGTATTCGGTTAGAGGTCCTCTTATTACGCTCTTGAACCACCCGATCTGTTCACGGACTAAGAATTAGGTCCGTGTCCTTGTCCTTCAGAACACTCACTTCTTGATGAATTGCAGATGCGAGGTAAATGAAAGTCGTCATGCAGATCGAAAAACCGATAAAGAAAGGGCCGTGCTGACTGAACATAGTTCGGTTTTGTAGGATGGTGATCAGGTTGCCGAGCGTCATTGCAACGTACGGAACAGCGAGTAGGAGCGCCGACCCGAAGAAATAGCTCGCGATTCTGTCGACGCACGCGATCAGACGACAGCACGTCTCATGGCAGTGGATGGCTTTCTGTGGATTTCAAACAAGAAACCGTCCTGAAGGGACTCACTTTTAAAGAGAAACCAGGTCATGATTGCTGAACGTTCTCTCACATCATCACTCACGTTGAGCTCGACCGAATCCATTGCTCTTGCCGATTTCTCGAACTGCCGCGCTGTAATTTGCAGCAATGGCAGAACGGCCTGAAAGCTTATGGCGAGCACATACGAGGCGACATACGTGAAAGTGGAGAAGTGGAGAAATATTTCCAGAAGGACGCTATAGAAGAAATGATTCCGAAGACAGTCGGGATCATAATTCATCTGGGCAGCGATGAAACCAGCGAAAGTGAAGATATTCAATGAGGTCACCGTCATCAAGCTCGCGTGGATCTTCCACGTCTTCACTCTGAGATCATTCATGATCGGATTCTCTGGGAATGATGGTCTCTCGTTCATTTTTCGTCAGCGAATCGGTATTCCATCTGAGAAATCCGGTTCCAAAAGGATATCATCATCAAAAGGAGCGCACTCACGCATAATTTCGCAGAGGATCCCGCGGAAATCCTTCAGATACTCTCTATCGTTCAGCAGGGTGGCACTTCGTATTCTCAGGACGGACATTGTTGCAGAGAATAGAGGCAAGAAATAGCTGTGGAAAGAGGATCTGTCGTTCATTCGACCTACAAGTGGTTTGTTGCTCTATTATGTTAACGAATTAATATAGATATATGTATACGTGACTGCTTCAGTAAATGACCCCGTACCTCATGGTTTGGAAGCGGGCCTGAGAGTTCAGCAGCGGCATTGAAAAAAGCACGACTGACCCGATACTTATTGTGGCAGAGACAGCGCACATTACACGAGACAAGTTCTTGTCAAAAGTGCTCACTTGAGTTTTGACGAGCCGATGCGGGAAGCCATTCAGACCGCATAGTCTCGCTATCAGACACCAAGGCCTGAGCCTGAAACAAGTGAAGTTATTGCCGAGATTTCCTTTCCAACAACGAGAGGAATTTCGTACAACATGTATTATAGAAACCCACGTATACAAAACGGTGAGAAGATCTGTGTCCCACGGAATTTTTCGCGGTTTGAAGAGTCTGAAATTATCTTTCGAAATCGGTCTGGAGGGGAAAACATTCATCCCGATCTAGAATCAGGCGCAATTGTTAAACTGGTTGCCTGGCGACTGAGGTGAGAACTACGCAGTTCAATGTTGTTGAAGCGGAGTCTCTTTAGATTCTCAGGCCATTGTGATACCTGAATCGATTCGTCGTTCCCATCGTTCGTGATTGCGAGCGATCAATCCACAAATGGAGCTCCTCCGCATGAGCTGCATTGGGGCTCAAGCGGGAAACTTTGGGGGGGGGGGGGTTTGCGCTGATCGCACCGCGTCATAGATCATTCATCGTGTGCGGAAAAGTATCAACAACCATCGGGAGCGACTGACTGCCGAATGGATCCTGAGACCCGGAGTCCGGCTCAACCTCATATTTGTCAAGAAACCGCCTCGGAAACTCCTCCTGCGTCTCCGCTCAGTCGACTCCGAAGAAAACTCGCAGGATCAATGGGAAGCCTTTGTGCTTTCTTAGGTCTTTCTCCTTCCAGACCACAATCATTGACTTTACAATTCCATTACGCCTGCACCTGTCACGATATGTAACCGAGAGGGAACTTATTACGCGGAAGTACCTTCGATAAGATCTAATATATACATTTTCGTATGATCTGGCTAGCTACACTTGAGGTCATACTTCACGAGGTCGACCTTTTGACACTAGTTTTGTGCGATCCACGGACCATAAGGGGATAACTCGTGTAACGGAGAAGCGAACCTCAGATTGCTTGATGCCTGTGACGCGTCAGGCTTCGTCAAAGGTCCGGAAAGAGACGTTTTCAGGTCTCAAGATTGATCCTGATTCGACGTTTGCGTGGGAGAAACAGATCAATCATTGACGTCGCTTCGTAGAAGGCGTTCTAATTTCTTTCGCCTACGTCATGCTCTCAGTAGACTGTTCTGCCTGTATTGATCTGTCTACTAAGCCAAAATAGGAAAAAAAAAACGTTTCCGCGCATGAATCGTTCTTTTGTCAATTCACGGAAATTGCGAACTAAGTAGACCGATCATCAGCAGACCAAGAGTCGGTGTAATTCATGGAAGTTTGGTTCTCGGTAAAGAGTTAAAATCGATGTAGAACGCATTAGTCTGTCTGGCTCAATTTATTTCCCTCTTCTTTACCAGCTGTTCTCGAGACTCCAACAACACCAGATGGCCATCGACGACAGTTGAGCGAGGGATCGAGCATTGCCCGACATGAAGTCGGCGTGGACAGACGAAGTTGGTGAGCGGAAACGGACGAAGGATCCTTGGGACAAAGATCTCTACAACTTTCTTAAGGAGTAGGTCTCGGATGATTTGAAACTATGAAGCTTTGAACCTTCATTCCCGCGAGCGCATACTCTAAATAGGTTCAAAATTTTCTCCTTCCAGACTCAGACCATGGTTCCTCGTTGCGAAGATATGGGGCTTGAATAATTTCCCTCACGAACTTCTCAGGAGTCGAGTGAGCGCCTTCGACAGATTCTGGTCCCGAATTCTCTGCGTTCTGTCAATAGCATTGAGTGTTCAGGCAGTGGTATTTCTGACCGACCCAGGAACGATTCCCGACCTGTATCTACCGCTGAGATTCGCTCGTCGTGGGACTCCTCTAAAGTGCGTTAGCTCTCAACAGATGCTCTCTCGTTGTAAATTCCTCTGCCTTTTGAAAATATTAGGTTTAGAAGGAATTATCATTCGACTCGTCCTCACTAAACTTCAGAATCAGATATTTCTTGTCCAGGCACCCTCATAGGCAGTGCGGGGACGCAATCCGCGGACGCTTCTGACCTTGGAGGAATGAGATCAATTGTATTGCAGGTTCTTGCTGCCGCTTTTCTCGTTGACAATGACCATTCTAAGATTTCGTACAACTGTGTCGATGGATAATGCGTCTTACCTGTCGGAATGCCGTCAGGTCGCTCAAGAAATCATAGGTGAGCTTTGTGAGCGATGGGTTACAAGAAAAGAGATTGATGGAAGCTCGTGGCTGCCATGATTCCGATAGTTTGAGTTGATAATGCTGAGGATGTCCTTTTTTTCAGAGGACTCCATCCTCAGGAGACTCAGGCTGGACGCTCGGAAGATAAGAGCGTTCTTCGCATTCGTCACTCTCACGAACGTTCTGGTCCCTGCCTCTCTCATCTACAGCCAGCTCAACCAACGAGGAGACGCTTGGCGATCATTTTTCTTCTACGGCTCGATTATTGAAAACTGTCTTTATGTCAGTACGTTCTCCTACGTTGCTTGCTACATGATTGCAACCAGTTTTTACGTCGTCCTACCGCTGTTGCGAGCATCAGTTCGGGAATTCGAGGATGCCTCAAGAACGATGGACGCTTTCAGGCTCGATGTGAGTCTAATAATGAGGACGATTATCTGTGATTTCCAAATTCTGTGTGAGAAGAACTCCCTGGAAGTAACGGAGGCTCGTCTTTGCTTTCCAGAAAGCTGTTGGCTGCCACGAGATATGCTGTCGTCTCATCTCTTGCGTAGATCGGATAGCGAGTTATTTCTTCGGTACGATTCTCGTCCTCGTAGTGCCGCAAATCACAATCGCCTTTGCCAGCATGAGTGTTATCTCGCAGAGTACAACTTTTCTGTGGCAAACCATCATCTTCTTTATCAGTTTCGTCTTCTTCCTGTCAACTTTCATCCTTTTGGCGTCAGCTATACAGCGAGAGGTGAGTTTGCCTGCCTCGGATAAAAAATCGCAGAACCATGATCTTCGGTGCTCGTGTGCGAGGATCTCCTATATCTGAGTGAGACAGGAGTGTCTCGGAAATGGAGACAGTCTCTGTACACTGAACTAACGCGACACTTCTGTATTTCCCGGATCTCAAGGCACATAAACCCGAAGAAATTCTCTCGCTCCGGATTCACAGGGATCAGGAATTCGACTTCCTCAGCTCCCGTTTCATCAGGAGATTTCGGAATAGAATGTTTGGGTACACATTCTTCGGTTTCTTGACTTTCAAGAAACAAACAATCCTGAGTGTGAGTGGCTTACGGAAGTACTTCCAATTGTAAGACATCTGAATATTCGGCGAATTTCCTGGAACATGCTTTTGCAGGTGCTCAATATTATCACGACGTACCTGATCGTTGCGCTGCAAATGGGAATTTTTGGCACTTAGAACAGACAGTGATGATCGCATCGATCTGCTCATGGGATTGGGATCTAAAGAGGAAATATTGGTCCGATGAAATCTGAACACTACAAGGAGAATCAAGAGATTTGAGTTATGTACCACATCTCTTCTCATAGCCGGCACTCTCGAATACTCACCCCAAAATATCATCTCGGTCCAGTGCTAGCGTATTCCTTCGGGATTCGTTTCGTGACCGAAAATGGAAGCATCAAAATGACACAAGGACGGCTCCGACCCCAGGTGCCAACCGCCAGGCTGGAGGAACCCTTGCCTTTGATATTTAGAGGCCTAACGATATTTGAAGTCCACGAGGCAGCGTTTTTCATCAGGCGCTTGTTAGTTTTTGATCAAGCCAGATGTGGCCATTGCACAGTAACATCATAAAAAAAATTAAGCCGCGAAACGCGTTATGGATGTGGAAGAACGTCTGGAGTCGAAGACGAGAGTAGATTTTGATGAACTTGTGGGAGAATCAGCAATTCTCGTGCGCAACACTCTCTCTGCTCCGAGATGAAATCTTATGTTTCCAACAAAAATGAGATCCAAAATGGATTGATGGGACACCAGAGCGGTTTTTTGGAGAAAGAGGACCCTAGAATAGTCTCTGGAAGTTAACAATCGTCTTGCCCACAGCTCCGAGACAATATAACCTTCGCATCGAAGCGGCTGAGGCTGTTCTCTCTCGGAGTGCTACTCGGGTATGAACTCAGTTGCGGATGTTCTGTTGGAGATTGGAGGTGGGACTGATCTCAAGAAAGGCATCAGAGTCGATGAGCATTCGATGTCACAGAACATTTCCTTATCGAAGCTACCATATTCATTATTGGGTTGTTCATTGACAAATATTAGCAACAAATCACCGAAAACCCTTCAATCGTCATTCTGTTTCAGTCAGTATGCTCACACGATTCGCGTTCTCGGATTGATTGCTATGAATGAATTCAGTAAAAACGAGACGGGGGCGATACACACCTCTTGTTCTGAACCTCTAGCGTGGGAAAGCACTAGAATTGATTTTCTCTGGACGTTGCAGGTATTCTAGATGAAGATGTGAACTGGTCCGATGGGGAATTACTGAAGTCTGCCGAAACTAGCCGCTGACTTGAGGACGTCTTCACTGTCATGGTCCAGGTGTCTCATCGTTTCTGAGCAACTTTTTGAATCGGCTTCAGAATCACGATTTGTCTCCAGCGGACACCTGGAGACCCGTTTACTACGGGAATCGATCAAAATATGTACTGATGATCACCTCGATCCGCTGCGGTTGCGCTATACTGGGAGTTTCAACCGCGTTTGGGATAAGATACTACGACATTACTCATTCTCTAAGGTTTCGAGACAAAGGTCAAAACCCCCGAACGGAGCAAACAATTCTATCTTTTGAAATCATCCGAAGACTGAATCACCGACCTTGTTTGGTCCTACGGGAAATCATCCTTTGGAAGCATGACTCGAACAAGACTAATGTTCCATTCCTACTTCTGCGATTGCTACGGCATCTTTCGCCGTTTGCGCGAAAATCTTCTGTGTGTTTTCACACACAGAAGATTTTCGCGTGATAGCGGAGAAAGTTTTGATTGTTCTCACAACTGAGAATCTCCAGATTTATAAACATCAGAGCCTGGAAGTTGAGGTGTTATTCATGAATAACTCTCTATCAATTGATGGAATAGTGGATCGGAGGTTTTCACCCAATCACGGCTTGGGCTTGAACTATAGAGCGTCAATTTTCCATAGATCCATCAATTCATATGGATAGATGGAGGGTCAAGAACGGTCAATGCCTCAACTTCCTTTTATTTATCATTGATTCATGCGATGAAAGAGGTTCTCGTCATCCAAGAAGAAGGGTTCCGAACTGCACCGGCATCGATAGACCCGGCGGATACATAACGTTAACAAAGGGTATGGAATTGAGAATCCTCGATCGAGATTCGATCCAGACCGATTAGCCAGAGGCCAGCGGCGATTTCCGAGCGTTAATGCAGAGGCATTCCGTCCCGAGACGTCGTGGAATGTCCCTCGCTGTGGACGGCGATTTAATAAATGGCCTCTGAAATGATTTAGAGGCAGCTGTGTGTTTCCGTCGACCCACCTGGAACCGGATCGGAACTTTCCAAACGGAACGCTTTCGTAGATATTCTTCCCATATGAGAAATTTTGTATATTTCCTCGAGAAATATATTTCCTCGCTTCGAGTTATCTTCACGGAGCTCGAAGTCGTCGTTCGAGGACCAATTGAATGACGTGACTTTTTTAGAATGTAAGCGAATTTCATCACAATCGAAGCCGAAAACTTTACACGCTCAGTCAGTTCGAAGATCTCGAGTTTCTCTTTTCCTTGACATTCACGAGAGACTTTCGAGAGACCTGCCAACATTTTGGACGAAAACATTGTTGCGATGCACCCCATAGTGACTGCACCATCATAGGACATTGTCATGAAGTCGTGGGACAGACAGGCCGCCTTCCTCCCGCCGACGACAACAACGATTGGAGGAGCAAGGCACGCGGGCGCGAGGACAGGGAACGGAAGCAAGGGAGCAGAAATTTCCCGGTTCCGAACAAAGAATTGGCCCTTAGAGACGGAGAGATTCTTTCGAAGGGAGGCCGCTTCACGCCGCCCTCGCGTGTGCGTCATTTGCATCTAATTTAAAAAATGACTCCTTGCTGTCCCTCACAAACCGGCGGCCGCTTTGTCACACGGCGCACGTCGAATCGCGGCATAGCCTAGAGGAGAACTTTCTCCAGCTCGGAGACTCCCGCGTTCGCGTTCATTCCTGAATGGAGTTACTTCAGAAACTTGATATCTCAATTCTAAGCCGCTAAAAGGAATAACCTGCGCGACCCTCTAGATTTTAATCCGAAGTCGAGTACTCGATTCTCCTTTCCAGAAATTTCAAGACGCTCCTCGTACACCTATGCTTCCGGATTGGAAAATGTCCTTGAATCCCTTTTCCATTGCCGGGAAAGAAGTCCATGATCACATTATCGTTCCTTTCACTCGATGTTATGCCGGCGCTTCCATTCCTCTCGAATACTCAATCGCAGTATGAAAAACTACGACCGCTCGTACCGGGTTTCATTACTCTCGGACTACGCTGATTCCGAGCAAATCTAATCGACGCACGAAAAATTTCTGCTCCGAGTCGCTCGTTCCGAATTCTCCACGCTCTGATCGAGCCAAGGCGGAGAACGAGTTTTCTCCAAACGCGTTGTCTGATTCGAGCCGAACTAACAAAAGATGCGTAGGTGGATGAGCGTGTGGAGTTTGATCGAATTTACGGAGAACACTTGAAAACAAAAACGAACTCTCCCGAATTCAATCAACGGTCCTGAAACAATTTATAAGCGAATCACAGTCCCTCCCCAGCTGCGATTCTCATCGGAGGCGTCGACTCGCTGGCGTTCTCTTCGATTCTGTCGCTCTCATCGAGAGAAGAAACAAGGTTGCATTTTGCTGATCGGGACAGAGACAAAGCAAGGCGCAGCCATCTTCTGGAACTCGGATCTGTCGCCCACCAGACGACATTGAATCCAGATGCTTCGGGAGATAGAATCTGAATGGAATCGGAAACTGGGTGAGCATCTCGGACACTGAGTGTCCTCCTCGCCTGACATCGTGGAAGTGCTTCAACATTCTTTCCGGTGAGGAACCCGTTAGGAATAACGCGAGGAAGGAACTTGCAAGGTAAGGGCCTAGGCCGCCGATCAGCTCTCTGATTTGCGGAGCGTGTAACGTCTCCTTCAGAAGAATAAAGGAAATTTTCCCATAGAGACAGAAAATCCAATAAAATTGGCGATTCCAGCAGCCCGCATATTCGACGATTCCACGACGTTTCGCTGAAAAATGAAAGTCGAGGTTGCTTCACGACTCAGTGGCTTCGTGAGAGGCTTTTGAAACTTCTACGGGAATTCCTTCTATCGTTCTTGGTCTCGAGTATTGGGCATCTGACCTTGGCATCTCGTCGTACTCTCCACGGTCAAGCCGGCCGAAAACTTACAGCTCGCAATTTAGACGTCAGGAGAAGGAAGGGGGGGGGGAGCGAGACAAAACGGTAGGAATCGGGAAAACAAACCAGAGAAAGTCGGAACCGGAAGGGAAAGTGGCGCTTTTTGCATAGGCTGTCAACTATTGCGACCATACTTCAGACCCATATGGCGCCAATGTCCGATATAGGCAGGCCGGCGGCGTGTGAATGTGTTGGCGAGCCGGACCGCGGTTCTCCTGACTGAGCTTGTCGGTGCAGTCGGTATCCGACGTCGACGGCACACCATAAAAAGTCGAAAATACGACTCGTCGAGTCTGCCCTCTTCTCGAAGGAGGTTCGTTGCTCCCCGCTCCCTCCGTAGTGTTGCAAACTCTTTTTGTGGCGACCTTTACTAAGTCGACAACTTTATATGGCCCATACAGCGGCCGCGGCATCGGCGTTGTTGTCGCTTTCCGACTTGTTCGATGTTGTTTGGGTGGGAGCATGGGATTGTCCCTGAGCCGCGGAAATCACATTTGGCAAGAGAAGAATACAGAGACTCAGAGCGCAACGACCCCATTTACGGTCAACTCAGCAACTCTTACTCTCAACCCCGTCGCACGAGCTCGAGATCTGCGATTTCTCGATTTGTTTGTCCAGCTCCGCAGAAGTGCTCCTTGGTTGGAACCACAGATGTCCCGGAACCGGTGTCAGAGCTGGCGAGAATGCATTCCGTCCTCATTGCTTCAGCGGAAACTCGAGCTCCCTCGTTGTTCCCGGGGCGGCTCCTCCATAGAGCAAACATCACATGATATGAGCGTGGCCACTGGCGACGGTTGTCCGAGATATTTCGGTCGTTAGTTCCGGGAGAACACTTGAACGCGGAAAATAGCGTCCGCAAAAAAATGCAGAAAAAAATCTGCTGTGTTAGTGGAATGAAACAAGTGGACGTTTTGAGAAAGAGCAATGAATCAGGGTTGCAAACGACATTGCCCTCAAGGCCAAGTGTTTAAAGAGAGACGGGAGCCGGCCGGCTCCCTCTCCAGCTCGTAGCAGACCATCCAACGTTTCTGAGTCGTTAACCTTGTATAGACTTGAAAGCGCTCGAATAGGCCTTAACTTCAAAAAGAGCTCATTCTTTCCTCTGGAAGAAACAAATTATCCGTTTATGTGCTTGAATCTCAGGTGAACTGGCTCCAGCCAAAGGCAAAAAGTCGAAGAGGAACGAAGCTTTCCACTCAACCAGTGTTTCCACGACAAAAAAACCCTCCGGTAGAGATGGTCCGGTGTAGATAAGTACGGGAGAGGCATCCTCTATATAATCTGAAGGATTCTACCAGAAAAAAGTTTCTCGAAGCCGGTCTCATTTATTTCCAAAAAACAACATGCAGCAGCCTGGTGTTTCCATTAAATACTGCGGAGTCAAACAAAGTGTATCTCATATATGGCGGTTCAAGGATTCAAGATTCCTATTTCTTGTCGCTTTGTACAACGCTTTGCTATTGAAGCTCTTCAAGCGCTTGATTTGTTGTCTTTCCTCAGACTGAAATCCACATGACCGATTCCAGAGGCTCCAGAGATTCCGGAATCCTGGTGGGTTCCGTAGACAGCGGGTCCGGCGAAAGTCTTGTGTTTGGTGAATCCGGGGGCAGAAACCTGGTATCCGTGCGAAGGCGTGTTGAACTGCTGCTGACGGACGTTGGGGGCCTGTAACCAGAAGAGTTTGAGTGGGTTCCCCTCGGGCAGAAACCCTGATCCTGGAAATGAGAACTTCCAACCCTTCTATCGCGATCGAGAGAGATTCGAACTTACAGCAAATCCGGAAACAGAAGCAGAGACTCGAGGAGCTTCGTACTGGACGGTTTGTTGTTGTTGTTGTTGTTGCGTCTCAACGATCTGGTATTGAGGCTGAACGCTTTTCACGACTGAGATCTGCGGTGGCGAGGCTTGGTAGACCTGATACTGAGGTTGTTGAGCGTTGATGACCGAGTATTGAGGGGCACCGTAGGTCAGGGTCGAAACTGGCGACACACTGTGGTGGAGGAGGTGCACCTGCGGTGCCTGGGAGTGCACAAGGCTGACTTGAGGAGCCTGCGCATGCACAACACTCACTCGTGGCTGGGGTGCTTCAACCACATGATACTGAGGACTTTCGGCCTGGACGTATTGGAGCTGAGGTTGGGAAACGCTCACTTGGACTTTCGGTGTTCGGGAAACTGTGACGCGGGGAGCGTTCTGAGTGACGGAAACACTTCCAGACGGGTAGCCGAAAGTAGCGGTTTTCGTCAATCCGGGAGCGTTGACAGTGTATCCATGAGAGGTGGCAGGTCCCGAAACGGATACTCGAGATTGTTGAACTTGCACCTGACGGGCTGGGGCTTGAGCAACGTTGATTTCAGGAGCGGGGGACTGAATAATTTGAACTCGCGGTGCAGGTGCTTGCTGGATACGGATTTGGGGTGCAGGTGCTTGTTGGATACGGATTTGGGGTGCAGGTGCTTGTTGGATACGGATTTGGGGTGCGGGCGCTTGCTGAATACGGATCTGAGGAGCGGGCGCCTGGTAGACTTGGACTTGAGGTTGAGCAACTCGGACCTGAACTCTTGGAGCTTGCTGGACAGTCACTCGCTGAGCGGCCTGGGAAACGCTCACCCCTCCTGAAGGTTAGCCGAAAGTGGCGGTCTTAGTGAGACCAGGTGCGTTTACGGTGTATCCGTGAGATGTTGCGGGTCCGGAGACCGACACGCGTGGCTGCTCAACGCGAATTCGCTGAGCGGGAGCCTGTTGGACGCGGATCTGGGGAGCAGGTGCCTGCTGGATGCGAATTTGAGGCGCGGCAGCTTGGACGAAGCTGAGTCGGGGCGCTTGTTGAATGCGGATTTGGGCCTGCTCGGGAGCCTGAATAACTTGATATTGGGGCTGAGACACTCGGACCTGAACTCGCTGCGGCTGAGAGACGGTGACTCTCGGCGCAGATTGCGTGATTGTCGTTGCTCCGGACGAGTATCCGAACGTGGCGGTTTTCGTCAGACCGGGAGCGTTGACAGTGTATCCGTGTGAGGTGGCCGGTCCGGAGACGGCGACTCGCTGCTGCTGGACTCGGATCTGGGGTGCGGCCGCTTGCTGAATTCGAATCTGGGGCGCGGGCGCCTGCTGGATGCGGATCTGGGGCGCGGGAGCTTGGATGACGCTGAACTGGGGAGCCTGGCGTTCGATGTAGCTGAACTGTGGAGAATCGTGAGATCGGATGAGTTCGGTTTTGCAATCGAAAACGGGAAAGGCTTTGATTGATCCTTGGATGTAACTGACCTGAGGAGAAGGGCTTTGGACGAGACTGAATTGAGGAGCCGCTGTCTGGAGGTAGCTCACTTGCGGCGCCGAGCGGATTACGCTGATCTGGGGTTGAGGAGCCTGCACGAGTTGGACAGAGGGCGCCGAGCGCTCGATGGTGATCTGCTGAGGCTGACTGTAGGACACAGTACGTTCTGAGGGGGAAAAAGTTCGATTTTCAAATGAGGGAGAATCAATCGACAACGTCTAGCTCTAATAGTGGAGTCTGTGCTTACCGCTGGTTGTGATCGTGCTCTTCGGCACGGAGTTCGTGTTGATGGCGCCAGATGCCCCCAGCGTAATGGTCGAATACGACTTGGCGCCATTAGGATGCGCGAGGTCGGAGCCGAAAGTCACAGGCCCGTTGTGGAAACCTTCGCATCGAGCTGAGGCCACCAAGGCCGTCAGTAGCACGGCCACGTTCTGCAAATCAATGCAACGCTTCAGTACAGTACTTACAGTGGACAAAAACGATTCTCGCGTTGAAACACTCGGCGGGTCATGCACGAGGCAGGTGACCGGAACATCTTGACGACAAGTCGCAGCTTCCCATCGAGGTTCTGGTGCAGTTGGGAACAGAGAACACGATTTTCGAGACAGAAACTTTTGAATCAGATCATTTGTTTCCAGAAAACAAAATTCTTGGAAATTGCGAAGATCCGGGTGAAACATTGAATCCATGGCGAACTACCACAGCGTTTTCAGGGAAAAAACAAAAACGCGGAAGTATCCGATTGGGGGAAACTCCACGGGACGCTGATCTCGTGTCCTCGAGCGGTGGTGGTGATGATCACTCCGAAAGGCCACAGAACACCTACCATAGGATTCATTCTGCCGGGTGACTTCTGTCCCGGTTACAGTGAAGATGTACGGATCGCTATCATCTGTCGCCCTCTTTATAGGCATCGACCGTGTGTCTCTCCTTAATACTACGATCGGAGCAGATAAGAACTTCTGTTCAGCCGACGTCTGGCAAAGTCCATACGGGTGTGTGTGTGTGAGGGTTTGTGTTCGTCTGGGTCTGTTTAGTTGTCACGTACGAGAAAACCGGAGAAGATCAAGGTCGCCGTGCGAAGTCCACAAGCTCCCAATCGACGAAAAATTCGAACGTGGACTTCATACGAATAACGGATCACGACACTTCGGACGGCGTGAGCGGAACTCTCCGCTCGGATGGAGTTGTTTTTCGATTTCCTCCGATGAAAGCGCTCGAGAAAAAGCTTCCGGGACGTTGCCGTCAAAATTACGTGAAGTGTTTGAATAACAAACATGAGGTAAGCTGAGAAAAAGAATGATTTCGATCGAGAGCCGAATTCCTTTCGCAAGCCACAGCCAGGACGACTACGCGAAACTGAGTCAATAAAAAGTGTTCTCTCCGTTGAAGCGTGAAGAAGTCAGCCACTTCGCTACTTTTCATTTTGTGGTATTGCTTAATTTTACGACCACACGCGATGGATCAGAGTGGATCACAGTGACCAGAACAGCGATTAAACTCGATTTGCGTGTTTGAAGATTTCAGTGAAAAACGACTCAATGAAAAGAGCTATCCCAAGTCAAGGTCACCGAACAGTCGATGCTGATAGCGATTGACATTGTGGAACAACAAAACAAGACGATGACAGGATGGGTTGAAGAAAATCGCGCTTGACAATTCCAGAAATTCGGGGTTACCAATAACTCTTCGTCTTGCCGCGCCTCGGATTCAAACCTCGCGTTGAAATTACTGCCATTGACATCATGGGGGGAGGGGGGAGGGGAAAGAGC
The DNA here is from genome assembly GCA_021527715.1 of Neoseiulus cucumeris. NCBI lineage: Eukaryota > Metazoa > Arthropoda > Arachnida > Mesostigmata > Phytoseiidae > Neoseiulus > Neoseiulus cucumeris. Next base: position 59,601 of record JAJSRV010000144.1, on the reverse strand, counting down.
ATCATGTCCTGAAGTGATTGTGCACTCGATCCGACAATTCAGGGTCACTTGACTGCGAATCCGAGGTAAACCTTTTCTTATAGAGATACTGGCATCAGCATTACGGATGATGACGTTATGATTCTGGCGGAAGGATTGAATCTGTGGAAGGCTTTCTTTATTCACATACAGTAATATATTTCGGATGATTCGTTCTGGAGATGCTCTCAGGATTGAAGTAATTGTTGTTCAGTGAGAGAGAGAGGAGACGAGATTTCAAATCAATGTGAATGTCTTGAGTAAAATTTCTCATCTTCGAAATAACACTTCTCATTCTGGGCACTAAAAGTCTCATTCTGAGAGAGAATCTAGGATGGATGTGTAGAGGTGCTCTCTGGGCTGAGCCCTCTCCGTTTTGTAACTTCTAGAAGGTCGTGAAAAACATCCGTTCCCATCATCGCTCACGTCTTTGACTGGTTTGGATGTTCAAGGTCGTTGAGATTAGTTTGGTTTTGGTCTGCTAGCAGGTGTATTCTTCCTCGTATCGACAGAGTTTTCTGTTCGTCTACGTTTTTCGAAGAGTGTACCGAGGAGGAAAAGAGAAGACGACTTTTCTTTCTTTCACAAACTTGGGAATCGGCAAATATGGGGAATAATTGGATTTGTGATCGGGTCCGACTGATTTCCCGCAAGGTCAGAGAATATTGAAAAAGATCCTCACTCGTGTCTGTCTCGATCTCATCGATTATCCTGAAGGTCGTCGTAAGCGAGCGAGGCAAAGTCTCTTTCGAGACCGTTCCGGTTTACCCGCTGGCGCTCTCGCTTCATCATAGATGAGAGCACTCAACATTCACCGAGCCGCGCGACCAAACAAGAAAGGATCGGAAACAGAAGATTCGCGGGAAAATCCGCGAAGATTTGTCGAAGATCGAATAACGTTCTCGCGTCGATAAGTCCTCTCACGTTCGACAAGAATCACTTGGCCATATTTCAACGTTACTGATGGCACAGATGGATTTTCCAGTTTCTCACTATCTGTCGAGTGATAAAGAGCATCCGGCATCTGTCACGGAACACTTGATCGACTTCGAGGAGATTGTAAATGTCTCTGGCGGATTCGGAATCGGAAAGATCCGAAACATGGTTCCCATTCCTGAAGATCTTTGCCGTACTTCAAGGAAATAGAACCTGAATACTTGGATACAGTCGGCACAGTCCAGAAACAGCCAGATGAGGCGCTTTTTGATTCACACCAGCTACTTTGCACGTCAGTCAGGTGAGGAAGCTTCGAAGGAATCGAAGATAATCCGATTCACTCGAGAGGCACGTGGCTCTCTTGATTTCTATTCAAAGATCATCGAGTCGCCGAACCTAAGACATCTGCGAGCTGAGTCAAACCAGTTTCATCCGGCTCGAAACAGCTCACTTCTGATGATTTGTTCTGGAATCGAGTGATTTCCACGAGCCCTTGCAAAAGCACGAGAGTTCGCGGAGATGGCACCATTTTGTAGCTCGAGTTATTGTGACGCGAATTTAGACGCTTCCCTCTCCGAGATCAAAGAGTTGCGCGAAAATATCGAACCAGAACAGAGTCTCCGGGGGAGGCGGAGGCCGTTGTCGATTCCAAGCGATCCCAATCATCCCGATGGAGTCCATTCCGTGGGAAAAGATGAACCGATGGGAAGAGCCGGTGATCGGCTAAGCGAACGGTCAGCGACCTCGCTGAAAAATGCGATTTCTTCTCCGATCTGAACGCTGTTCGTCCCTGCTTCACACCGCACCGATCCGAATCACGTGGGTTAGTCACCGAATGAGCGTCGTACAACCAACACCCCCTTATCAGCTGATTCTCGCTGGAAGTCCCTTTCAAACAAACAGTACCAATCGACAAGTGAAGGCCGGGGTCGAGTAACACTGCATTTCTGCGCGCGGTTTTCTCGGTCATGCCACTGTAGATCCGAGGCTCTCAATAACAAATGAGCAAAAGAACGGCATCGGTTGACCTGAATCGAAACTTGAATGACTTCAGGGCGGGGTTTGTTTCAGGAAGTTTTCTGTTTCTTCCAGGAAACACTCTGATAGTGGATGTGGACCCACTGGGTGGATTCAGGGTTTGAGCGTGCGGCACAGATGGAAGTTTTCTCATCAGACCTGGGAGTCTTCCTTGGGAATTCCGAGAGCATCGACGGAGTTTCTGGAAGACGATCTCGGCACTCTGTAACGTCTTCACTCTTGGGCTCATCCAGCGAATGCTGGCCGAGCGTCAAGGCGTTGTTTTGCGTACTTTATCAAGCTTCCTGAACGGCACGAAGGATTAGGTGACATTTTTGGCCATCCTGCACGTTCCGGCACGTTTTTAAGCAGCGTCGCCGCTCGCACACTAATCCTCTAAGTCAGCCGCGCACAAAGCTCACGCTAAGACCGCAGACCAAAAAAGCGTCATCTTGGTCGTTGCTGCCGTCGGCTTCTTCGTCGCCGCTCTTCATACAACTTCGCGACACGCCGCCGCAACGACATGGCGTGCTGGATTCCGTGGGGAAGTCTCTAAATCAGAGTTACAGACATCAGTCAGAGCAAAGAACCAAATGCCTCTCTTTCATCGAACGCTCATGACGATTCGTTCGCTCTGTGGATAATCCGGTTTCGAAGTTTCCAAGTCCGTTATAGGTTCAAACCCCTGGTTGGTTTTTTGAACGGAATCCCGCGAACCTCAATCGAGTGTCTGGGTTCGATTATGTTCGGCTTATCAAACCGCTCAGACAGCGTCAGACCGCTGGAGAGGGACGAGAAAGGGCTGCTAATGAATTTTATCGGAAACTCACACAACGTTCACAAGTCTTATTATTAGTATCGATCGATAATAATCCCCTGAATCTCTCGGCCGTGACTCTCAACCTCGGAAGTGAGAATCAATAACTGATAGTGAGTTTCGCAATTTCAATTTTTTTTTGTTCCTCAAAGAATTTCCACATCGGAATTTCATCCTCCAATGCGTCCAGGAACCCTTCCGCAGCTCACTATCCTTGAGAGGCCGGACCTTTACTCAGGGAGCTGTGTCTGAAGTTCACGCGAGGTCCCTCTCCACCGCGTGCATCGATCCAGGGAAGCAGGAAACTGGAAGTGCTGGAAAGTCGGAGACGAAAACGTTCCAGAGTTTCCAGTCGTCGCCACAGACGGCTGCAGCATTCTATTTCTTCTATTTATAAAACTCAATCATCCGCGCATCTTGACTTGAGCGTAAGATTCCGATTCCAGATGATCGACTCGATTGAAGTCGTTTAATCCTCTCCGAAGGTTTTTATACCAATTATATCACAGTAGCGTAGTTTCACAGCAGCTCGGTTGTCTTTCAGCGAACATTTTATACATCGGAAACAAACGAGATAAGTGAATCCACATTCGGCAGACGATCGATCCATCATCTCCGACGCTGATTTTGATCTAATGTTTTATTGGCGCGAATACCCGCACAGCGTCGGATACCCAGAGGATTTTTATGAGCTGCCGTTTTATTTCTGGAACTTCGCTGACTCAGCTGCGCCGGATCGCCCGCAAACTATGTAGAATCAACAAACTCTATTGATTCTTAGGGCGGGTAGTGAAAAACAGAAGCGCTCGTGAACTTTCCGCTGGTGTTGTTGTCGGAGTCCGAATATTTGTGGCCGCCGAGATGGTAAACGTTTCGAGGTTTCGTATGAAATACGTTTCCCGTGCTGAATTCGTTCAATTTGTTCACTATTCTAAAGTCGCGCCATTCTCGACTGAAATGGGAGTAGTTTGCTCTCATTCAGTCTTCAGAGACTCGATTGAGAGAATTCTCTGGAATTTCCGGAGATTCCGGATGAGGGAAAATGCTCTGGTTTGAATTGAATAAACAAAGCCGTGGGTCGGTTCTCTTGACCGAAAAAACGTCAACTTGTTCGCGCAATCTCCGCCCTCGGGATAACTCCACTGGAACAACAGAATTTCAGATTGCGACTGGGAAAACCCAACAACGGAGGGCTTTTCAGGACAAAGAAAAACAGAATTTGTACTGATGTAACGAGGCTCCAAGAAGATCGAGATAGATACATTTGAAAAACGAGCGGGGGCATTCTGATGATAGATGAAGGCGGCGGTGATCATCGCTCGACGAAAAATGAGAATCGAAATACCGGCTTTCGCGCGATACAGATCGCTCTTCCTCTCCTCCTCAAGGTCTTCGTTCTGGATCGTCGGAAGCTTTGTTTTTTCTCTTGAGAATTGTACCGCGCTTTGAACTTCATGAACACTTTTCGATTTCCACCCGATGTCTCTGAATCCGCGCGATTCTTTAAGAGAATCTCGGAATCTCGATGTAGTTCTTGATGAAATCGAGAATAGACGAACGCAGGCTCGAGGGCCTGCATGTCCTCGATCCTGTTTTTGTTTTCCCGTTCTGGCGTTTTTGTTTGGCTCTGAAGATTCTGCGTCTTCTGAAGAGGCTCCGCACAACGAATCGTCTGCATCCGTTTATAGCCCTGAATGTTTCTCGAGATACCAAACACTCGGAGCTGGAGGCCGTTCGTAGCAGTTGTATTCTATGCGCGCTTGCTTCGCCATGGGTGGAAAGAATTCAAAATGAAAATGGGGAGCAACACTTTCCAAGTATGAAATGGACTGAGACAACTGACTTTTAATTGCGACCTACCATCCGGGAAGTTTGAGTTGCTGCTCCCGAATTTGAATTCTGGAAACGCCGAAGTCTGAAAAGCGATCAGCTGATCAACGAGGTAAATTCAGATCAAGTGAAAAGGATCGCAATCAAGAGGAGGTCTTTTCTCGTCGGATCTTCGACCGGTGACATTCTTCTATAACAGATTCAACAACACAATCTGTGACTATGTCTCTTGCAGTGGCGGCTTAATGCAAACAAAATGAGTTTCTTGTCGCTACTCTTAAGCCCGATCGAAGGTGAGCCTGAAAACAACAGATCCGTCGCGTTTGGCTCTGTCGGCTCAATCGACACATCAATGAAAATTCGAAGCATGCAATACTACTCAAGGTCAGCCCACGGCTTCGTTTATTCGGTGGACGAGATAAGGGAGGAATCTTCTGAAAAGTGTCCCTTCGAGACGAGAATCGAACGAGCAGACGGAGAAGAAACTCATTTGGTTTGTTCTGGAAACTCTTGGTACATATTATGGTGGTGTTTGAGTCACGAAGCCCGCCGGAAATCGGGTTAACGCGAGGTCGCAATCAATCAGTATTAATACCGGGAGCTTCGTTTGGGCCGACGGCTTTCTCGAATTTTCAGATTTTGTTTCCGAGTCGATTTCAATCAAAAAGTCATTGTTGAAATGTTCCAGGAGTCCTGTTACGTTCTGGCGCTCCATGCGTTCTCACGATTCTGGTGGAAACAAGTTTCCAAAGTTGCGGAAAGGAAGGGACTTCAGCGTGTCTGGGTCCTCATCAAAGATAGCGTGTTCTGCACGAGAAGTTCCGCTCCATACGAAACTTGCGAGGAAATGCAACATAATAAATGCCGCTATTCCGATGATGCTAATTTCACGTAGATCACGAGATCTTGCGTTCCATGTCCGTAGACTTTGACGAAAAGTTGGAGTTTTGCTCCCCTCGACTCGATCACCGGGGCTCTCATTATCGGGCCATCGGATATCTAGCGAAAAAAAAGCCTCACAGCTTGATCCAGTGCTCATTTATTTTTTCATTCGTCGGTCGGATCGAGACTCGAGTATCACTTATTACTTGCCGTGTTGTTTCCGAAACCTAATCGGCTGATTTCCCGCTGGAAACGACGACGGCGACGATTCTCGTTTTCCATTTCTCTTCACTCCTCCACTGCTAGCCTCGTGTTACATCAACGGCTCTTCTTCTTTCGTTTTCTCCACGCCCGCCCGCCAGTTGTTCTGCTCCCGGGAATTTCTTTTCAGATAGCTGTTCGTTATCCGAAAGCTGCCAGCAAGCCTCGCAATAAAGTTGATGATACTGACGGTCATCGTCCCTCTGTTCAAGGTCCGCGCAGAGAACGGGAGAGATCGCGCACACGGACAAACTCATAACGTAAATACATCAGAGATAGCTGCTATTTCTTTTCGGCGGAAAAATCGCTTGACGATTCCAACCCTCCTCGTTCAAACCGAGATTCATTGTTTGACATTCCGTCGTCCTCTTCTGCATAGATGCGACCATACACATGAGCGCGGACAACGCGTTGTCGACGGGTGACATGTGAGGGAACATTATCTGTGAACCACGGCTGCTTGCGATCCGCGAGTTCTTGTTTCCATTGTTGTAGTTAATACAATAATAACTCATTTTCCGGGACTGCGCCTATATTCTGTAGAATGTCTGAAACAAGACGCTGTCGCTGAACAAGGTGATAGATGGTGGCGACTAGGTATCGTTGATCTCGGATTCTGCCTGAATCTGTGAGACCTGGTTTAATAGTTCCATAAAGGATGCGGAACTATCACTATCAAACAACTATTACGTCCTACGTCGCGACAGGGACACTCGTGGTGGTGGAGTGTGTATCTTGGTTCGCAAAACCATCGAGATTACAAGTTTCAACCTATCGACGTCATCCGAAATCGTTGCATTAGACGTCCATTCCGCCGGTCAGTCAGTTCGACTTATCTGCTGCTATGCCTCTCCCTCCGGTTCAGCTGAGACTCGCCGAACCCGTCTCTCCGAATTGTGTAACGCCATCTCATCTTGCTCACAAGTTGATCACCCTCTAGTAATCATTGGTGATTTTAATCTTCCGGCCATCGAGTGGTCAAATCTGTCCCCCAATGTTGGTGGAACAAACGCTGAATCCACGTTCACTAATTACTGCATGTTAAGCGGTCTCACTCAACTCATCTCCAGTCCAACACATCGGGACGGAGCGATACTTGACCTGCTGCTGACATCTGATCCGGATTTGATTGGCGATTTGAAAGTGATCCCACCGCCGATACCGTCGGATCATTTGGCGTTGTTGTTCGAGCTCAAGCTTCAGATCGATGACCAAACCCCTATCGCATGCAAGCGTGATTTCCGTGAGATGAACGAGGCCGAGATCGCGGCCCACTTGGACGCGGTCCACTGGCCGACATTCTTCGCGGAGTGCTGCGATGTGGACTCTATGTTCCGTTCTTTCATCGATTGCTGCCAGTTCCTCATAAATAATTTCGTCCCCTGCTCGAGGGGGAAAAGGAATCCTACTCGGATAAGTTCATTCATCGATCGAGAGAAAAGACGACAGATCACAACTGCCGCTGTCTCCTCGATCGACGTAACGGGCGAGACCTCCACGAAAATAGCGCGTGCGGCCCGTCGCCTGCGTGTTCTAAGGGAAACAACTTTGGATCCAAAGAACGCACGTGGTTTCTTTCGCTACGCTAACTCTAGAATCGGCGAAAATTCTTCGGTTCAAGCACTTCAGGACGGTACGATCAAGCATACTTCTGCCAAAGCCAAGGCCGAGCACCTCGCGGCATTCTTCGCATCTGTTTACTCAGACTCATCGGTTGCTGAGGACAGCTTTCCCCAATCACACGATCGTCAAATGCAGGACAGACCGCTTACCTTTTCTGAACACGAAATCTACTAAGTTCTAATTACACTCAAGGACTCTGTTAACGTCACGCCCGATGGAATCCCGCAATTATTCTACAAAAAATTTGCTCTGTTCCTCAGCGAACCCTTGTATATCATCTTCACTCGGTCCTACCATGGAGGCGAGGTACCTGCTGCATTCAGGGAAACCATTGTAACCCCTATCTTTAAAAAAGGTGCAAAAAATCTAGTATCGAACTATAGACCGGTCGCCCAGGGCTGCATTGCGGCTAAGGTCTTCGAAAAACTCCTTTCTGCTCATCTGCAGAACTATCTCTCTTCTAACAAACTCTTGGATCCCTACCAATACGGTTTCGTTCCCGGTAGATCTACATGCCTCCAGCTCCTGTATATGACACAGGAATGGGCTGCATTTGTAAACTCTCGTAAAGGCTTTCATTGTATCTATATTGATCAGAAATCGGCTTTCGATAAAATTCCCCATAGGCTCCTGCTCTCGAAGTTGAAAGCACTCAAAATTCACGAAAAAACTCTCAGATGGATCTCGTCCTTCTTACGAAACAGATCATTCAGAGTTAAAGTTGATAATGTTCTCAGCACACCACAGCCAGCACCAACTGGTGTGCCCCAAGGGAGTTGTTTATCTCCCGCCCTATATGCCATCTTCGTCTCAGATATTCAGAAATACCTGCCAGCAAATTTCAGGTATCTCTGTTTCGCAGATGACTTAAAAATTTACACTTCTATCGAATCCGATCTCGATGTACACCGTTTACAAAATGCTCTCGATGGTGTCCTTCGCTGGTGTTGTGAAAACGGTATGCTAGTTTCCGTCCACAAATGCGCCGTTCTAAAGTACGGCCCCTATGACGCCGATTATTTCGCAGATGGACTCCTTCTACCCACTCAGGATACCGTCCGAGATCTCGGAGTTCTTATGTCTCCTGATCTAGATTTTTCAAAGCACATTCTAACTGTTTCGTCATCTGCGAGACAGATGATCAATACACTCTTCCGAAGTTTTGTTATACGTAACCCCAATGTATATATACGACTCTACAACGCTATAATTATCCCTAGGCTCCTATACTGTATACCTGTTTGGCGCCCATATCTCGCCAAACATATCAGATTGTTAACGAGCGTTCATAAGTACTTCAAGCGAAGGCTTCTGTTACGATGTCAAACTAGTCAAATCCCTCAGATTACAGATCTTGCAAAGCTTCAGGATGACTGTGATATGCGTGCTCTCATCAGCATCGCAAAAGACGTAGCAATCGAGCATTATCTCGATATCTTACCCTCTAGGCTGAGGTGTAAATTCTCTGTAAACCCTAAGTTTATTGCTCGCTATGATACTGTCGCAAACAGCTTCGCGTGGCGGATTTCGCGCCGACTGCGAAACGAAGAACTTCCTCGGGCTCTCATGCCTCCTCCCCCTTTACAAGAATAAAGGTGTTATTGATTGATTGATTGATTGATTGAATTTCTGACAAGTGATCGATATCGTAAAATAGGGGATGAATAAACAGCCAGCGCATCCTCCCCGGGGAGACCGAGAACTTGGTTTTCTGCTCTGGTCGCGTTCAGTCGACAGATTCGAGCTGATTTTCGAGTTCAGCCAAATGCTTGATCTGAACGCCGGTTCGTCAGACATGGTTTCGAATTCACATACTTCGTGATCATCCGGTTGAGGGGGCAGCGCTGTTCAGAAGCTTTCTCCGAGAAAACCGTGGGAGTGCTTTCCCCCGATACAATGTTCCTGCCGGTTTTGTCCAGCTCTCCTTGGACGCCGGTGTGAGCGTATTCTCCATCTTCGGGTAGCTGCTCGCGAAGACCAGCAGTCCGAGTCCAGCAAGCTGACAAAAGTTGGTCTTGTCGCATCCATGCATCAACTCGGTGTCGACTGTTCTGTCAACTGGTCGGTCGTAATGATGCATCAGGAATAACGACGACAAATAGAGCGAGCAGCAAGGACAACAACGAGGGCCCGTTTTGTTTGCGACAGAAAGATTAAGCATACGTAAGACGACCAGTGGGCCAGGCCAACTTTGTTTCGAGAACTTTGCTAATTCATCTACGACGATGGGCGGAGCTGGACCCAAGTTCCACGGAAAAGACGTCCGCTACTTCATACATGTACCACAGACAAGAGTCCACAGCTCTTCTCGTTTCCACAGATACTCCATTCCTACCTTGGGAATCAGCTTTGCAGCCTTTTGCGCCTTGACAGCTCAAACGGATTATCGACCTTATTCATAGAGTTCTCTTTTTGTGTTGTACCTTGAGTTGAATGTCTGGCTCGTGAGCTCCATTGCCGAACTAGAAATTCGACTTATTCTTTCAATCGATCCACCCGACAGGAGAACTAGTAGTCGGAGAACGGCCCCAGAACATGAAGATGCGAACGTTTTCTGAGAGGATGTAAGATTGAGGCACCCGAGAGGGTCGCCAGAAATCGTCTCCTCCCCTGTTCGACTTCGACGGGAAAATCCTGGTGTTCCCGATGATCTAAATATTGCTCAAGCCCGTGCAGCTGCCTTCGATGCCTTCAATTGCGCAATCAGGCTTCGGTTTCAGATGCTGTCGGAGTGCCGAGTTAGAATAAGCCTCGCTCGAGAGAGTCGACAACCGTCACAGCTTGGATGAGTCCCGCCTCGAGTTGCTAATTGTATTTTTGACACTGCTTCGGGATAATTAGGACGCAACTAAAGCTTCCGGTGACTTATTATTGAGCATATTCATACATATGTATGTGCACGCGCGTGTGTAGTCGGATGTGTGAGTGTGTTTTCTCGGAGTGTGAATGCTAGCATATGATAACAAAGTGGCCGCGACCGTTCTCGAGCGAGTGATCTAGCTAGTGGAGTGCATCTTCTACATATAAATCATCTGCTCTCCAGTCATTCATCTCCGGATGCACGGAAGCTGAGTCGGCATTTCCACGAAGGCTTGTGAGTCTCGTAGCTCACGAGACTTCATCTGGAACGAAGCAGCGTCGATGACAGAAAAAGAAGGGGACGAGGGACATCGAGGACCAGGGAGCATCCTACTGATTCGATCCCTTTTCGCTCCAGTTGAGAAAAGTCCAACTCGTAATGTTTTTGCAAAAGACTGTTCACATAAAACTACGGGATACGACACAATTAGCACCCCTTCGCAGATTAGAATCATACTGGGACGAGAGAAGTCGCAAGCAGATTTCATATTGGGTGAAATGCGATGAGCTGCTTGAGGTCAGGTTGTCAAACTCCAAATATTACGACGTCCCCGCATCGAGATGCCTCTAGCAGAAGTGCTGCTCTGCTTGAGGGCTCAGTTTAGACATTTCTGGTTTCGTCTTTGATGTTCGAATCTCAACTGCCCGGCTTTCGAATGCCGAGGTGCGAACCTCGAACTTTCGCGCGTTGCCCTCTGCTACACTAGAGGTGCCCTAGAGTGAATTTCCCGAGAACTCGATGAACTGACTTGTTTGATGAACCTGATTCCTAATTTAAGCTCCTCCATTAGGTGAAGCAGATCTTCAAACTACTCAAATAAAATATCTCAAAGTCATCTGCAAAGTTCTTCAAGTTTACAAGTTCGTGTGTCATCTGAGGAACTCGCCATGTGTCGCGCTCGTCCGCCGAAATTCATGGAAGTGTCGCTTTAGGGCTCATGTGGAGTGTGAGTGGCGCCGCCACCGCAGCCACAGTCTCGCCCCGAATGTTGTTCTCATTAGAGAGACGCACCATTCCTCTCCGTCATTCATTCTCTCTCGCTCTCAGCAACCGCACTGGTAAGACCATTAGAAAACCATCGATTGTTCTCCTTCCTGACCGCTACCAAGCGTCGATGCAGGAGCGAGTTGTAAACAAGTTGTCAGAGAGACTCCGATGAGAACTTCGAGTCTGCCTCTTGCCGATTCTGGAGTCGGTAAAGTTTCCTTGTGCAGCTAAATCGAATCCGAGCAACATTATTGGTAGTAGCTTAACCAGAGTTCAACGATTCCGTGACATTTTCGAAAACTATTCCAACTTATTCGCCGTTTCCCGATTCGGTCTTCGTTCAGATCGTTGGTCCTTCCGTCTCTGGTTAGAGCACTGGAATGGTCTGATCGATTTGTCGGTTGGCGGTGCCGGCTCGGAACGTTGGAGCCTCGCTTCCTACATGCCTAGTGGGAAAAAGTTTTGCTAATCTTCTCGAGGCTGTGATCAGAGCAGAAGTTTCACTTTCGCGGTACGTTCAGCGTGCATCGACCTACACGCTCTCCCACCGGAGTGAAGTATGTTTGTCTTGTACTTACCCGGTCTTTCGCTTTGCGGAGGAATAACCGCGAATCTTCGTGAATCTAATCGAGTGAATATCACGGAGGAACAGAATCTGCTTTGGCTTCGATTGATTGTCCTCTGGGCTCCGTCGGAGAAAGTTTTCTCTCAATTGCCGAGGATTCTCTCCAAAAAGCTCGCGATCGACTCCTTTTCGAAAGGAAACAATCACATCTGAGACCTTGGCGAACTTCTGAACCCCCTCGATTCCCGCAGATGCGTCAAATGACCCCGACCGGAAAGTAAACGTTTGCCGTCACCAAAATATAGCTGCGACACGGATGAGTTCTGCTGAACGCAAACTCACCGAGAGATATTTTCCGGTGCTGGGTTAGCGGAAAATAAATCCACAGGCGACGCAACGTTTCAGATGCGTCGCCAATTTTTTCGAGTGGCTGGTTGGGAAAATGCATAAAACGTCGTCGACGGACTGAAAGAGCTACACGGTGCTCTTCCTCTCCCCTCGTTGAAGTCTACGGATCTACGCGGAATAGTTGAGGTGTTGCTGAGATAGCATCCGATTGAAGGACCCTAAGTGACAACGAAAGAATCCCCGAACTCGTCATCCGAAAAACGCATTTTCCTCCCTGTGGTTCACAGTTGACGATCGGTACGAAGGATCAGGTGCCGAAAACGCGGACGCTCGCACAGAACAAATCGTGAGGAAATATGCATTTGAGGAGATATGCATGAGTTTATTCTCCTGCGGTCCCTCCACTTCCTCGCATTTTTCTCCCGCTCCTATTCTGCTGTGTCCTCACTCGTCCCGCACTCTCTTCCAAACGAAATCGAAATGTTTGGAAGGTCACAGGAGCCTGAGATATAGTGAACGGATGAAGTCAGTCGGAAAATAAACCTCAGGCGAATCGGAGAGGACCGACGACTTCCAAGACTTCAAAGAATTTCGTTGCGTTCTGCCGACATTGCCGCTCAAGCGGTATGCTCCAGCATCGGTCGACTGGAAGAGTTCAAGATAACTCCAAGAAAGCGCTGCGAGAACCTCCGACTTAGATACTGCATGTTTGTTTGGCCGCACTCGGATTTCCATTCGTCGATTTGAGGCTGAGCTTCCGAACCATTCTTTGAGATCTCTCCGCTGAGAAAAGTCCGACCTTCGGATGAATTCAAGAGGACTCGGTGATTTTGATTTCCATTTCAAAGCAGCGAAGGAGTGAAAACGGTTGATAAAATGAGTTCGCGTCCTCGAGCCAGACTCAAGCCTCCCGTCTGGACTCACAGAGTCCAGTTCTTGTCCCCAGCAGGAGGACTATCACCGAACTGACAGTTCTCCCGACTGCAGGAATCATCTGCCAGTTCAGCCCTCGAACATATCACACCAACATCGTCACCGACAATTCCATCTTGGAAAGTGTGCGGAAGAATGCCCTCGTGGCCCTCTTCTAGACGTAACATATGTCGTTCATGATGAGGGAGATGTTCCCTCTCTGACACTTCCGGAATTATCCATCGTGCGCAGCCGAACTCGTTCAAAGCGTTCGTTCTCTCAACTTTGAAAGACAAAGTGGCGTGCGAGCGCTTGTTCGCTCACATTTCCTCAGCGGCGGCCGCGTCAAGCGTGTTCGTAGTGGTTTTCCAGAACCCTAGGGAAACTAAACCATTGCAGATGAGGGAAAGAAGGAGGAGGAGGAATAAGTGTTCGTCCTTACCAGGCTGTCACTTAGTGTGCTCGCCCGAGTCGGTGAAGGCGAGATAGAAGGATGGCCCATCGGCGGGGCACCGTACGTGGGAGTTGACGCATTTCCCTCCTGGGAGCCCAGAAAAAAAAACCCACAGAATTCCATTAACGCAAGGAAAGAAAGGATAGAGGAAGTCCAAGTAGTTCGTCCAGGTTGATCGTTGCGGGGCGTTGACCCCGGATAGGAGGTCAAAATTTTCGTCAATGCGAATCTCACCTGATCGTTGTAAGCCCACACCGATGGTGGAATACTCGTCGTTTGAATTTGAGCGCTCCGATTTCCCGCTTTCGGACGTAAACATGAATGGACGGTCCTGAATTCCCTCGGGCTTTCCTCGGGTGTCAGCGTCGGCGTCGTCTGGCGGGGAACCATTATCAGCTCAGGAAGGCTTTGCGCTAAAAAAGAGTCCGTTGTCCCTTTAGCTCAGTACCTGCTGCGGGCTAAATCGCAATCGACTTCCAATATACGAGCTCAATATACCTAGCGGAACTTCCGGATGTCTCACAGCTCGTCTCTGCCTCCTATTTCGTTCTCCGTTCGTGTGGGAAACGCTGCTTTTTCATTCGCACCCATTCTCCGTCCTCGGGCGCCAAAGGTTTGAAGGAAGGCCAGAGATGAAACGGGGGCTTAAAGGATCAAAATTGCTCCCAGTGCGCCCCTGCGTTTGGCGTTCGCCTTCGGCAGCGAGGGTCGTTCACCCTTTTCCCGACATCACGACGTCCCCCTCGAGCATCATGAAGTCCTGTTGTTCTCTTAAAACTTCCATTATTGTTGCGTTTTCCCGGTTCATCCATTTGGGTTCATGCGTCAGGAATAAGGGCTATTCGCCTGAACATTGGAATATGGTAGAGTATGCCATGAATAGAGAAGTACTTAATCTTGCTCTTCACTGCTCTGGTGAAATTTCCCAAAAGAGTCGAGATGAGTATTTAGTTATTAGAACGAATTCTAATGAATAGCCGATTCTGGAATGGCAGAAAGGGATATTCTTTCCTTGAAGACTTCGGCTTCCTGAGATACGAGGAAGTTCAAAGAAATCCGATGGAACGATAGTATGGATGAATAAGCTCTCAGAAAGATTCAGGGACCGAACTGGATATAGTTTAAGGAGTGATCCGAGGGAAATCCAGGGCCGACCTGGATCGCACCGATGTCCTAGAAATTTCTTTTGCCGGATTTGGGCGTTTGGGTACAGAGCTTGCCAACCCTTTCTCTAAAACCTCTACTGAATAGTCAAAGCGAACAATACGAAATAACATCTCTGTTCGCTTTGACAATTCAGTGTTGCTCCCGCTTCAGTTCAAGTCATCCCTCATCCGAAGGGATTATGTTACATCCGTGGCTGTTTTGCGAATTCTTGACAATATCTGAACTTGCGATGCACTTCACTTCGAATGCTCCAAGAGATATCGACCTATTATTTAGTCAATAGTTCTTCCTTCTGTGAACATTTTAGAATCCTGACGTCAGCCGATCCGACTGAATTCCGTGGCGATCCCAGGTGGCAATTCAATGGCTTGTTCATCGAATCTTCTTCAAATACGTTCTAATAATTTTTTTGGAAGTTTTTTTCTAAGACTTCTCTGAGCTCTGTCGGTTGCGTAGTATCTCTTGGTGGTTTATTGTCAACTTTCGGGCGAATTGTGATTCTCCGTTCTCAAAGATTCTCGATTCTCTTCCTCTGAGGCGGCGCGCCGTGACAGTTGGCTGCAACTGTCGTGGTTTTCGTCTTACTAGAGATTGACGTCGTCCGCGAACGGTGTTCATCTCGTTATTCACACTGTATGGCAGTGCTGATCTCATATCGATTAAGAAAGCTGCTGAATTTGGGAAGGAAGGATACGACCTTTGCGGCATCATCCCATCACACTTACAGCTTTTGATGCTTGATTACTGCCTTTCAGCAGTCTTCTTGCTCAATTAGTTATAAGAACGTTATTGGATCTCAAATCGAACAATACATCTGGCTCTATCAAGATGCATCTGCTATTTCCGGAGCATTTTAGTGCTTCCAAGAAGTCGTCACGCATTAGCTGCTCACAGACGAGCTGACCTTGCAGCGAACTACTAAACTGAGAGCGATAACGATTCAAGTGCCGGTAGCCTTTCATCCACTTCTGGAGCATTCTTGGCAAGGGTCGAGAATAGCAAAGAGAACAAAGCAAGAGTGATGTTTCGCTTCCTCGATCTTTGGTGGAAAGTGAATGTCGTCAGTACGAGAGGTGAAAACGTGGGGGATAGGAAGCACGTGCGGGTTGGCAGGAGGATGTTGCGAGGAACAAAAATATCCAGTGAGAGGAGGGAAGAAACACGAAAAAGAGAGAGGAGAGCAGGAGCGGATCTTTTAGAAAAGAGCACCTACAGCGTCTGAAAATGGAGATAAGACAGAGACGAACGGGTGAAGAACTTAAGGGGAAAAAGATAAAGAGAAATGGGAGGGCAGCTCAATCGGGAGAACGGGGATCGCTGAGCGGCTCGAACAGTAGCGACAGGATAAGAAGAAGAAAGATAAAGTCGGAAAGGATGAAATAGAGTTAGGGTGAGAAAACTACATCGGAGGCAAGTAGGAAGTCTTCTCCCAACGATTCTCAGAATTGATCCCCGTGGAAGAGTCATTAGGACATCTGTCTATTTGGCTCCTCTGCTCACCGTTTTGAATATCGGCGTATCGTCCGATTGCCGTCGGGTTGAAAACCGGTTGCCGGTGGGTCTCCGCTTCAAGACGACTCGAGTAATCTCCCCGCAGGTCAACTTCCATCGGAACGCCGTATGTACTTTCTTAATTTGGAAACGGATTTCGACAAGCCGCGTAGAGAGAGTGCAGGAAGCGTATTGGAACATTGGAAGTGGTCATAATTCAATAATCACCCACGAACGACACCCCTTGTCGCCTCTATTTATGAGTTAACAGATAAGCTCGGAGAGTCCTCGAAACTCCACTCCATCGGTCATCATTTACACAGATGAATAAACACGATGACACGCATATTGGATAAGTATAAGCCTCGTCCCGCGGCACACTATCCAGCGCGGAAACACTTCAGGGAGTTGTCAAGGGTTGTTAGTTAGCGATTCTGGCTCCGATCGCTGATTCGGAGGCGGTGTCATCGATCTCGCAACAAGTCCGGACTGGTTTTTCCGTGGTTTCTCTTCCGATCGGTTCCGTGCTACTTTCTGGTCCCATCTTGGAGGTGTTTCCGATGATTCCTGTGGGGAGAAAATCAATGTATCATTTGTGTCCAGCTCTATTTGGTGTCAGAGAATTTCCATTTATCACACGGACGGCTCCTTCTAAAAAATAATCGCTACACGATCGTTCAGAGAGCGGAATTGTGACCCTTGGCTGTTTCAGGAAGAATGGATCCGACAGAGAAAGTACCTAATGATCCCGAAAGAGCGACATGATGTCGTACTCCATCAGAAATCCTCAAAAATCAACATCGACAGGTGAACCGGTATTCCGCGTCGAACAAAGCTGCTTCTGAAATGATTCTGTTGAGAGTCGCGATCGTTCCGGCGCTCGATTTTCATCACGACCACACTCTTCTCTCCTGGATTGAGAATTTGTCTCTTTCGTGACCCCCATCTGCACCCCAAAGCCTCCCTCCTACTCTCTCCTTGGAAACTCCTCCTGGATTTCCGGAATGAAGTCATGAAATGAGAGCTCGGAAAACGACGGATTCCGAGACAGGCGAAGTCAAGCATGAGGACTCTCGTTGACACGGAACCCTTCAACTTTCTTTCTGAGCTGTCTTCACATTTTCAAAAAGTTTCTCCCCTAATCCACCTCGCCATCCGATCTTGATCCCTCTCCCTGTACGCTTTCCCCTCCCCCGCGATCTCGTGTCGAGATTACCAGAGACGTGTCAGCGAGCTGAAACCATCATCCAGACCTGGAGGACTAGCGCATTGAATTTGAATGGAAGAAAAGATGATCGAAAGATCCAGTTTCCAAGACAGCGGAGGAACGAGGTAATCTGACTGGTTTAAGTCACCGGAAATCCTGCGATTCGGGGCGAGTGAACGCCATCGACAAGCGGCCTTTCAGATAATTTTCTCGGTCACTTTCTGTCGAACAGAAAAGATTTTCGCTGTCTCACGATCTGACGACAAGATCCTAGGCTCTGGAAGTCGAGGTGGATCATATCTTCTCGCTGAACGATCAAATTTCATTGTTCAGTCGTCAAAAAGGATCATCGTCTTCCTTCTGCTCTTCGTCGCTTCAGGATCGAAGACACCCTGTTCCAGATTCGATCTTTCCAACTTGCTCACGAATTCTCCGGAATATCACAACTTCTGTCGCAGAATGACCACGAATGACTCCGTTGGGAGGTTCATGGCTCCGTATATGACACGTGAGTGAAGTGGTGGAAGAGGACGACTCTCATAAAATGCAAATGTTTTTCGCTGTGCGTAAAAACTATTCCTCGAGGACACGTCGCCGAGCTGCAATTAAGAAACGAAATGCTCGACGTCATCCTTGACATCTCCAAGGTCACCCGCTGCAGGTGGAATCCCGAGGTCGGATGTTGGCGTGGAGCCCAAACTCGGAATGAACCTTCGTGCCTCCGTCAAGGAAAACGATGGTTGACACACGAAAATGGAAGTTCGGGCCGTCTGAAATGACTGGCACATTTGCCAACTGGATTGTGAATGCTAATGGATACTTTTTTTCTCGAAGTTCACTCTTCGTTAGCCGACCCTTCTACCGTTTCATCCTTCTAGATCGAAACCGGAGACGCGTGCAGGAGAACGAGTGGCTGAACGAACTTTTGGACGATCTTGTACGTTGAGAAGCTGAGAACTTTGTAGATTCCGTGTCACTGTAGATATCGCTGTCGATGATACTATGATATCCAGGGCGAGCAAGACTCGTTGGTCAGACGAGCCGCAATTTCAAGGAAAATGATCATCATCGAACTTGGACGCGCCCAATTGTTGTTGCTTGCGATCATTCCTCCTGAGTTGAAGCAAGATGAGCTTCATTCAGTTGAAATATTTTTTCCTCGAAATCGGTCAAAAACTGTCCATTTTCACTGACTCACAAACTCGAAGGTTTGAAAATCCTCATGAATCTAAAATTGCGTAACAGTGAGATGCCTTGCAGAGCCGTACTGGAGGAACGTGAAAAAGATCTCTGTCACAACGACATTTTCGTTGGAACGAATGATTCGCAAAATTTGCAGAGAAGATATGCTCGGTGTCATCCTTTTCGGCCGGATTGACCTTCGCTACAACTAGCTTCTCCTGTATTTTGTATTTCTTGACCTTAGGGGTGATCTTTCCCTCTCTTCCTTCTCACAACATCGATTCCACTCATGATGGACGCTTGCATCCAATATTGAATTTAGGTATTCCAGATGTCAAATGGTTGCACGTTACGGCAATTGTCTTCGAATGGGTCACGATAATGCCAAACAGTAACGGAGAGCGCTCACGCGATATCATTCACCCAGTTTAGAGGGCGAGACCTTTGCTGGGATGCTCAAAAATTCAGCCTGACATTTGCTCATTCCCAGTCAAACCCATGTGCTTGGAATTTATCCTATCAAGGCGCGGCGTCCGATTTGAGACATCGAATCCTCCGTCACCCGATATCCCTCCTCATTTTGAATCATCTTGTCCCCCGTTTCCTCTCTACCCTCATCCCGCCGTACATTGTCGCTCAATCATCGTCGCGTGAATTGAGAGAATGTTAACGAGGCTGTTCACAAGTTTTACAGAAACGGGTATCCTCATATTAGACTCGCTGTCGCCGGTGGCAAGAATGGGAAGAACGGACTTTCTCGTCTGCGTCAACCTAATCCGGGAAGAGCGCGCTCTTCATCCCGAAAAACTTTGAATTCCGCCCCTCGAACCATGGGAATGACCGAAATCTAAATCATTCTCTCTCGGACCGAGTTCATATCGATTCTACTTCGGCTTCTTGGCCCGCCGACCGATCTGCTCATCAATCAAGCCGATCTGAATTCTTTATGGTAACGTCTGGCAAACTAACGACCGATTCCTGCTGTTCCTGAGTCTGCAGGGACGGTGGGTGGTTTGGTCTCGTAGGTGAGCGTCGGGTGGCAGAGTGCCTGGCTGCTAGGCCAGCGAGCGTGAGTGTTGCTTGTGGATAGTCCATCAAAGCTCTCCCCAAAGTTGCTATCTTTTCCACGAGCATTACCTCACAGTCAGGCTGGTGGGCAGCCTGCTCTGCTTCGCTGCCGGTTAGAAACAGCGCAGATGGGAGCTGATATACTGTATCGCACCGGACGTCACTCTCCAAACTGGTCGAGCGGTTTCAGGGGTGTAACAAACTTGCCGCCGCAGACTTCGGGGCTCTGGACGAAATTTCGGTGAAACATCTCCTCGATTCAAGAGCCAAAACTATCTGATCCCCTTCAGGTGTGTTGTAACTATTACATTAACTCAGGGCGAATCGATTTCCTCGGGAAAATTGCGAGAATTCAGAGTGGAAAATATCGGAATTAACGTTGGCAGGGTTTGCAAGTTGGCGCTTCGTGGAGTGTGTTATTATTACGGGCCCTGTTTTTCTCCTGCTTATCTCCGAAGAACGGCTGACAGCGGCCGGCTTGCCGGAGTTTTCTCTTCTCTTTTCGGCAGCGAGCGAATTTTCATCAATCACCGACTCGCTAAGCTCCTTCATTGGCGATAAGAATTCCCGATTTAATAACTAGCTGGATTTTCGTATTACAACGTTTTTCACCGCTTCAGACCGGCGAGAACCGCTCTGCGGATGTTATAGTTCGTGGGCGAAACTGTTTCTTGACTGTATCACCGATTTCGTGATTTCTTTTAAGACAACTGATACTTGTTTCCAGGCAACGAATCCGCCGACTTTCTTGTCCTTCGTACTCCGCCGGCTTGACATCGAATTCATGGGGTGAACAATTTCCAACCGAAGTGCTCGCCAGCGCTGATGATGTGGACGGTACAGCTGTTGCGAATGGTGTTCCATCAGTGGTATCGGGCTTCCGGTTCCTGCTCGCTCTGCCTTTCCATTTGTCATGTCCCTATCTGTGAAACAGATCGTGCAACAAAATGTGAGCGATCGCTTTCGACTCGATCGACTCTCAAAACTGAACAGACGACTCTTTCGTTTTGTTGTCTCCATCATTGTCCTACTCTTCGGTTTGAGTAGTTCTGAACCGGAAAGAGGGAGCATCGCATTCCGGATAATAACCGCGGACCGAACCGTGATTCGTGTTATCTTGAGACCCCACAGCGCCGAGAGCTTTGACAGTTCCATCAGTTCCGTCCTCAATTAAGTCATCAGGGTTGGGATCGATGTTGCGCGCGGAAATTGAGAAACGGATGTTGACGCTAAGTTGCGAATGAATTTTCGATGGCCGGAACTCCCGGCTCGGTACAGGCTCGTTTATTTTGTCGCAGCAAGAGCTCGATCCTTCCGTCGACGGCAGAATGGCGCTTCCCGATGATCATGCGACTACGAGATGGAGGTGTCCTGTGACGTCTTTCTTTACATCGATTTCGAAATTTTGTTGAAGCTTCAAAAGCTTGATGCACGCGTGAAGATATCAGAGAAGGTGGTGTCTCCGTTACAAAGATGTTGCTTTGCCGATCTCTTCCGACGCGGAATTCCGGAGATTTCGTCTACGAATATCACATCGCGATTGCCTGGTCGTATACACATAGAGTTGTCGACACGAAACAGTTAGAGGCTTCAACTTTATCCATGTTCGAACACGATATTCTGTATCATTCTCGCGGGACCGGTTGGCTGTTTTGTTCGCGTTGTCGGTTCACTCAACTCTTTATGTTTTCGTTGCAGGTTACGAAGCCGCAAAATATTCTGCTCGGAGCGATTGGTTCAAAACAAAACATTCGACGTTTTCGCTTTTCTGACAGTCGAACAATTTCCACCTCATCGATAGATCGCAAGCAACCATGGAACTGCCTGTGGGAATATAAAGTATCGCGTATTCTTGAAATCGATGCGCCAGACTCGAGCCCCTCGCCGCAAAGCCTCAGCTCCTGCGTCTTCCGTTCGATGTCGGATGTTTTCTGGACGGTGTATTGTGCCTTCTATCTATGAGTCGAGGGCTCTGATTCGAAACGATCGGGAAATATTGCGCTTCCTCCCACGACTCCATCCTGCTGAGCTCTTTCATCTTCTTGTTCTCTGCGAAGCAAGCTTCGAAAAGGTTTCTCCCTCGCGCGCTTCTAAACGATGCGATCGCCCGACTTCGTCGAACGACTGATCGGATCGAGAGCCGGGCACTAGACTTGCACAAAAAATCGCAAGTCGTTATATCACACGCTCTCGGCTCTCTGAATCGTCGAGAGAAAAAAAAAACCGACCTGCATCCAGTCACTCTCGAATTCGTTCTCGGAACTTTGGGTTTTGCGGGTCGCGGCTGAAAATTGTTTGCAGGCACGCAGACTGGCAAATAGGCGAAACTCGTTTCGCTTCTCCCACGCCGAAGATGGCGTTGCATGCCGAGAACATTCAAAATCATTGACAATTCTTAGCGCAAAGACTCGAACGCAAACAGCCCTACGACGAAGCTTTCGAGCGTTCGATGGCATCTTAAACGAATTGTATCGATTTGCCAATTCTACCCATGGCGCACTTTGCACGAAAGCGTGTGCGTTTGTGAGTTTGTGTGTAAGTGTGAGTGTCGTCTGTTTCCAACTGTTCCCCAGCCGCTCCCCGACTGTCCAATCTCATTCGAATGCAGCTCACAGTTTGGTTCTCAGCTGGCGCGTGAGCCTTCTTTGAAGACTGCCAAAATATAGGAGAGAGGAAAAAAAAGGAGGAACGAAGCAGAACAAAGAGACGGCGGTGGACCCGAGAAGAAATTCGCTCTGGTCTCCTGAAAAGGGATAGGATTAGCCTCTGTGGAGGAGATAGAGGACAGTGTATTCGATAATTCAGGTCGCTTCGAGCGAGCTCGAAAAGGACGATATGTCTTGGTGATAAAGATTCGACAAGTTTCATGGCAAACGAAAACAGGCAGCGAGCGTCCCTCGAGGGAATAACCTCCAAACTACAGGTGGTTCTGAGCGAGGAACGAAATATCGATCGTGATAAATTGATCCATTGTGGTCAATATAAGACATCAAGAGGTGGGAGTGAGCAATCTCGTCCCGAATCGAGGACGTTTCCGAGGTCTGGAGTCACAGTTTGCTCGCTTGATTCAAGGGATAGAGGTCGTAACAGAGGAGTTCAAGCTCTTCATTTGTTTCTTTCCAGCTGGAACATCTTTCTCTTGAGCTTTCAGATCGTTGCCGCAGTGAAACCGCTTTGAACGAAGATAAACAGCAATCAACGGAACAGAAGTTGAGGAAAGCTCGAAGGTCGCTTACGAGCAGTCAATTTTACTTAAATTCCCCTCTCGTCCGAAAGATGAACATCGCTCCTGACCGCACAGCCGAGTCGATGATCGCTAGACTCACTCTTCGTTAGTGACTTTCTATTTCGCCGGAGCAGTCTATGCTGGCCCCCTTTTCGTTCGTTTTTCGTTGTTCATCTGGAGCAAGAGGGGATTTGCGGCTCAAACGCCACGGCGTAAACTTCGGGATGACGCCCGAAATTGGAGGCGCCCACCGCAAAACTCCCGGAAGGCAACCGCCGCGCCGTCGGAATGGAAAGCCAGTCGGAGCGAGGCAATGATGGAGAGACTGGGAGAAATCAGGGTATCAGGAAATAGGGAGGAATTGGAAAAAGGAGTTCTGCTGTCGAAACAACACACTCTCGCTTCGCTGGCTTGCGGCAACGAAATTTGCGAAGATTGTTTTTGGCATTGGGGAGAAACGCAGCAAAGAAAAGTAAACGAAGGACGAGACGAGGAGCCGGGAATTCTCGAAGGAGTGTCACACAGAAACAAACTTTCGGAGGACAAATGAATATCGTTACAACAAATTTCAGAGAAATATGCTGTTCCGTTCTTCCTGACATTTCACAATCTCAGAAAGCTTTGGATTCCTCGCTCGCGTGCTACAACTCTGAAATGGTGCGAACGAAACAGAGAAGAATGTACATCATTGACTAGTGTTGGCGAACTCCTGGAATGACGAACAAAAGTTGCTTCCCCTGTTTCCACCGATTGTGAGTGATGGGAATTAACTGTGACAAACCCACCGGAACTGGTTGTGCTCCCAGAAGTGTTGGGTCAGCTCGGACAGATCGAGACGCGCGAAAGTAGGTGAGAGAAAAACGAAGATGGGACGCGAGCGAGGCGTGCAGGCCTCCGTCACTTTAACCGCTTGGACGAATCTTCCGAGCCACTGATCTGGATCCCTCGTAGGAAAGACTCGCTGGCAAGCGCAAAGACAGACTAACAGGCTATCCGAACGGAGCTGTGACTACAAAATAAGCTGCATTTCTATCATCGACATTATTACATGCAGATATATGGAGTTTCTTGTTCCGCGGCGATGGACGTACCAGCTCCCGATGTCGTCGCGTCGCAGCCGGGATTCAATGTCATTCACGATCGAGGAAAAACGCGACGGTCGCGACTTGCTTCGGTCTTGTTTTCTGTTCTGGTTATCCGTTCGCTTTGCTAGGTTGCATCAAAAGACCGCGGAACGCCTTCTTCTCGAAGAATGGGAAGAGCATTCAGTCCCATACAGATATGTACATGCATGTCTACCTGGATTCAAGGCTGTCAAATTGCTCGCGCGGTGCTGTCAGTTTTCCGAAAATACATTCAAAGTGAGACTCGACGGCACGAGAAGAGAAAAGCTGATAGCATACAGTCAGGCTCATGTCAGACAATGCTGAAGCGTATGCACGGGAAGGAATTGGGTTCGGGTAACAAGAGATATCTAGACGTTGCGCCGGAATGAGTGGTTTTGTCGCGATGCTCGAGATGATCATCACCCGATTCATTGATCCAAAGATCATCCTCCTTGTGCGAACGAAGGTCAGCGAAGGTCTTTTCGGGAAGGGAGGGGCGCGAGCGGCGCGCTATGACGAAACTGATGAATATTGTCCAGACATGAGTGTGCATCGACAGTGCCTCGTCTCCCAGAAGTGCAGTTTCTCGAAGGAGCCCTCGACGCAGCTATAGAATATCCCGTTCCAGAGGAAATAGTTTATAGCATTGTACATTCAGATTCTTTTCCGTCGCGAACGATGGCGATAAAAAATGGGAGCCAGCTGTCTGCGACATATTTCGGACTTGCATAATTGACATCGTAGACTATTATGCCTCTACGGGAGAGATGTTCCCCAGAAGTGTTTATTTAATATTCATGGTTTCGTGTACGGTGTCCGCGACTCGGAGTCTTAACGTGGAGATACTACGGCAAGCCAACATGAGCCATTAAACGCGCTTCTAGCGTAGTCCGGACTATGGAGATAGTCTCCGCACCGAGCTGTGAGGCAAGGTCGTTCTTTTGGAGGTCGTCCTTCACGTCTTGAAACGGATTGAAGAATAGACGGAAATTTCGTTAGCATAGATGACCCGCGGGGATTTTCATTCACATGAATCCGAACTCCGTGCTAATCCGCGACAGCTCCGTTTGAGGTTTAGTTAAACGATACTTGAATCCTGGTCCTTGAGGCCCCACAACGGACAGTAGCGTGGCCAGAAGGGGACCTGGTCCCCCCTCCCCCGAAAATCTTGTTCAGCTAGTGAAGATCCATGTTGTGGATGATCATTAGAGGGCGACCGGTAGAATTATGCATGCGAATATGTACCGAAATAGCCAAAATGTGCACTTTAAATCCTCAATTACGCATTTTGACTTGGACGAGAGTTGCAAGATTCCATTGATTTAAATATACAATGAGCGCTTGTTCTAAAATGTTTCAACGTTGATCTCTAACTTCAGATGCTTGAGGGATGTTTCGATATGGAGAACGACATCTCAATGTAAACCCGTGCGTCTACGCTATTTTCTCTTCACGTTGACAGATGGGAATGCATGATTCCAGCTTAAAAGTAGCGGCTATCTCAGTTTCCGGCATGACTAGAAAGCAAGAGCGCGACGAGATTT
Organism: Neoseiulus cucumeris; assembly: GCA_021527715.1. Taxonomy (NCBI): domain Eukaryota; kingdom Metazoa; phylum Arthropoda; class Arachnida; order Mesostigmata; family Phytoseiidae; genus Neoseiulus; species Neoseiulus cucumeris. Next base: position 34,100 of record JAJSRV010000144.1, on the reverse strand, counting down.
CTAGAATTCTTTGGAAAACTCAGCAAACTTCAAATCAGAATGTCAACTGAACGAGCGGGCTCTCTTCCGATGACCTACTCACTGACAAGCGCTGTATGACAGTGCACCTGTCACTCACGTCGAGAGCGGAACCAGACAAGCACCGCTGGATTGACATTGTTCGAAATCGCCTTGATTGCTGTTTGGGGCATACAAACGACACGAATGGTGACGAAATGGTATGAATTGTTCGGATATATGGTATCAGGGTTTGTAGTCGAAAGATATGCATACACCTGTGTTAGTGGCTGACAGCAGAACGCTTTTGAGCGAGGAATCGTAGCCGCGGCAATGGGGAGACAAGCTTCCGCGTCGGAAGTTCTTTTCCAAAGGAAATCGATCTCCTCCTGTTGATACTTCGCGTCTCGCGCTGCTCATTACCTTCGACAGAGTTCCAAGTGCGTTATTGCGAAACTTTTCTCGAATTATTTTTCGCTCACTGCAAGCAAGAGGAAACTTTTGATGTGAGGCGATGGAAGTCACCCTCGGAAGTAAACTTACCGCAGTTCAGGCTTGGATCGCTGTCTATTACGCAAAAATCTAGGCGGGCGCTCACACGGAAGCTTGACTGATCTAGCGTGGAGATTACCAGCTCACGCTTCATTTGAATGACGCCGGGGAAGAAACTGCGAGAAAGTTATAATTTGTAGCAAACTGGAACCGCAGTTTCTGGATTTTTTCCACCTTGGTTTCCATCCGACTCGGAAGAATCATCTTTTCTCTACCTAGCACTAGACTGTGGTCTTGACTGCGCGGGCATGTCCTTCAAAATGATTTGTGGGCGGTCTCGTTTTCTATTCCGACACGACTTCAAAACACCCCGTTGGAACCTGAGCCTACTAACTGAGTAATGTTGTTAGATAAGCGAAACTTTCGTCGCGTCAGTTGCAGCCTGTCGCTGGAGCGGACGCGTTTGAGCTTGGTGAGATTATCTTTTCAGCTGAATCTGGCTGCACTCAGATTAAGAATGATGCCCTTCGCGGATACAAGTTCATTTGTGATTCAGGTGATTACCTTTTCAAGCACGTACCCGCTATGGGAGTGAATGCACATAAGTCGAGAAAAGAGTCCAGAGCGAGCTCGCGAAGCTCTCGTTCCTCACTGAAATGAAGATCTTGACGAAAATCCTCGTGGTAGCACCAAACATTTCATCTTCATACTTGAGATAACGGAGTTTCCAAGAGAGCTTTGAACGTTCCGGAAACATGGACGCGTTATCAGCATCTCCCTTGCGATAGTGCTCCGGCCAAACCACCTCCAAGTTTTTTTCGATCGTTTCTGAGGTTGTTTTGTAATCAGAAAATGTGAATATCCCTCGATCGCAGACGAAATCTCACGAGAGCTGTCACAGAACACAAAAAAAATTGGAAAAAGCAAATCGCTTTGAATACGACACCCTTGGACAAGCTGGAGGTTTCGCACCAAAGTGCATCGTGCGCTTCGAGGTTCGAAACTCTGAGAATTAAGTCGGGATTTCTGGAATGGGAAATTGTTGTGAACTTGAGCTGCAAGTCTTCTTGAATTCAATGAACGCTGTTCCGGTCGAAAAAGAAAATGAAAGTTCTGTCAAATATTCCGCCGTATCTTCGAATGGGAAAGCAAGAACCGAGCACTCACAGCGTCTGCAACTTTGTCGATTGCTCGGCGCGCTCAAAACCTGGAAAGCTTCTTTGTTCCCTCGCAAGAAAGAAGCTAATTCCTCGAGAAGAACTCGAGAGCGCTCGTACTCCAAAACTTCGTCCAAACTAATTAAAGATATCGGATTATTGACAGTGACGACCCCGTTTTGAGTTCTCGCGAGAATCAACAAACGCTTCGATTTCGAGAGGCAGGTGATCGACGACACCCTCGCGAAACGGAGTTCCAGTTTCGATCGTTTTTCTCTTCTGTTCTCCATCCCGAGCTAAGAACTGCAGACTCCACATAGTATCGCGGATCCGGAGACTCGATTTATTCGATTTTGGGTTTCTCGGCCGTAATACCGAGGGCGGGACTGAAGCGTTGACGTCGTGACATCGACCTCGCGATAGAACATAAAAAGTCTTCATCGCCCGGATAAACTCCTCTTTAGCCGAGTTCACAGCAAGAAAGTGCAGGAAACCTCTGATCTAATCGGCGAGCGACGGAAGTCATTAACTTCCTCGGCGCGTTGACTTGGTAGCGGCTCCGAGCCAGCTGACTGAATAGGTTTTCATATCCGTTTCTAATTTGCGGCAAATTGTTCACGCGCACACTAAGAAGTTCCGGATCTTCACTGCGTTCAAACCGAGGCACGAGAGAGGCGCGTCGTGGTGTATTGAGACTCGCTCACAATGAGCTTCGATTGCCGCTTTCCGAGAGGAGTTGGTGCAAGCGAAAACTGCGGAGATTCCGACCGGCCAAGCATGAGGATAAGACGGACAAGACGTCGAGGCGGCCGCTGTTCGGATGTTCTCTTAAATGGAGATTCAATCAAGTCTGTTCGAGGCCTCGCTTCGTCGTGCCAGGAAGCCAAGTCGAACGAACTTTCAGAGATATGACGAGGGATGCGAGGCAATAACCGAAGTCAAACCTCCCCGGCTGAAGGTGAACAATCGACGAGCGGCGCCTAGATTCATGTAATCCATTCTCGTTAGTTTCGCGTAATTTATTCACTCATTGCCAGTCAGTAGACGGCACTCGAGCGATGATGCAGCAGCAATGTCGTTCCGATAATAAAACATGTTTCTGTGACGAAGAGAGTCGCAGATAGAGGAACAGCTTTAACGCATGCAGCTAGTTTGTCGGGTGTCAAAGCTTAGCCTGGTCTTAGAGCTTATTGTTGAATATGAACGCCAAGATGGGATTCGCATGGGAAAAGAACTACTGATGTGATCTATACTCGATGAGGGACGTCGATGTGATTTCGTTATTCCTCCTCTTCACGAACGAAGCGAAAGGGTTGAGCTTGGTTTGGACCTCCATGTGTGTGCGTGTATGTATGTATCTAGATAGATGTTCACCACTTAATCGAGGCAGTCACTGAGATGGACCGTGTTAGACTTGCTTACCGACAGGTTCTCGTTAGGCGAGTTAGCGCTGAGCGATTTCGGAATCATCATTTCGTGTTTGCCCGCGAGGCCTGACGAGGAAGGATAGGATCCCCCTATAATCATGGGAGAACTCATCCCACGCCGACTTCACGGCAGAGAAATGTCGCTCAAAGACTGTTTCACAGCTCCTGAACAAGCTGACACGGTCCTCAGCTCATTCACCCTCTCTGATTCTTCAGAAAGGTATCTAGAAGATTTTTAGAAGAACTGTCGCCAGTAATGGGTGATCCGGAGATCCGGCTCAGAAGCGGACAGAGGGAGTGGGTTTTTTGGAGGGAAAAAATCGGCTCCTCAACAAGCACTTCGTTAGAGGAGTCATGCAATTAGCGGTACACACTGAAACCTACAGCGGAGGGCTTAGCAATGAGAAGCGATTGCTATTTCCCGCCTAGCTTTTAGTACCGTTCAGCCTTTTCATCAGTTGATCGCTTGGCGGGTCGATGACGCAGGGAGGGATCGTTCGTTCGTTGAGTAGTCAGGGTGCAGCTTAACCTCTTGGAGCTGCGCTCTTCCTTGAGATCTCCCTCCCCCATTTTCTACCATCTCGCCGCTTACGCTGAGGACGGGTTTTAGCTTGATCACCAACACTCATCGAGAACTCCCTGAAGACTAACAAGGATTTTCCGCCTCCCCACGAAGTTGACAGCTCTCAATCCCCGAACCATGAGCCAAGCTGGACGGTCGACGAGTGAACAACTTTCCAACACCTGCGGATAACGGAAATGAGTTTTTGAGGGGTGTCGGTCGCATCCATGCCGGTATGACACAAATTCTCACTGTTTCAGGACGGTCAACTCGATCTACATCAATTAGCGACATCTACGACGTTCGTATTCGTCATGTTTGGAAAACTTTTCTCAGCGTTTTTATGCTCTGCTTCCTGGCATTACCTCTGAGTGAACCGTTTCGGGAATTCCTCTCCGTCGCCGTCAGGGGAGCGCTCTCTCCAATTCCGCATATTTTCACCGGGGACCGAATAGCTGGGATATCATTCGAGCCTTGGTGCATCCATTGTACGTTTGATTGAAGTAGAGCATCCTCGCTATCTAATGCTCGTCGTCCTCTCGAGAGAGGAGATGAGAAGACGGCTATTTTAACTTGACCTCCCCCGCTTATCTACGCACCTGCTTGTTGGAACGCGCCATTCTGATGTAGTCAAAGGGTTCAAGTAGAGCTGCAGCTACGATACATTGTTCATCCAGAAACTACTAGCAAACTCGGCGACGTTCTTTTTCACATCAGGAAGCAGTATGCATCAAATGAAACGACCGCATGGGACTGCGCTGTTGAACCCTGAGTTCAGAATCGCTTGCTGTCCGAGACTGGGGTTGGACCTGTTTCCTCAGCACACGTGCGTTTGTGGTGAAACGGTTGACGCCAAGGGTTATCACTCGCTCAGCTGCAAGAAGAGCGCCCGATTCCGCGAGGCTCGACACAACGCTGTCAACGACATTGTTGCCAGGGCAGTGCAGCAAATGAACGTCCCGGTGCAGGTCGAGCCGCATGGACGCGGATTCGACGAACTCTTCTACATTCGTTGATATTGTCATATTTCAATGGTATTTCGTTCGTAGTGACATTGAATGAAGAGCATTACCGATTGCCGATACACAATATTCTCAAGGCATGTACACTACGTGTGAAATCTTCAGGAGAACCCCCTCCCCCCGAATATCCTCAAGGATTATCCTTTCTCAGGATGATTGCGAATCAAACTGGAAAAATGCAAAAGCTGAGCGGTTTCTGCGCGAAAAGCAGAAGCCGGGCTCACNTGAACGTCCCGGTGCAGGTCGAGCCGCATGGACGCGGATTCGACGAACTCTTCTACATTCGTTGATATTGTCATATTTCAATGGTATTTCGTTCGTGGCGCCATTGAATGAACTATCATTATTATCATTATACTTTGACATCCTATTTGGACTGAAACTGAGCTGGATCCCGCGATTGTGGAATGGAAGACATGCTCTTGCAAGCTTTCCTCCATCGGCGATTTCAGTTCTCTGAATTTCTCGGCTGATGAACATGTTAGAGCATTACCGATTGCCGATACACAATATTCTCAAGGATTATCCTTTCTCAGGATGATTGCGAATCAAACTGGAAAAATGCAAAAGCTGAGCGGTTTCTGCGCGAAAAGCAGAAGCCGGGCTCACTAATGACGGACTGTAAGTGAATGAGGGAGCGGAATCGCGTATCGCTAAAAGAACATGTCACCCAACGTAAAAACCCGGACGCCGCACAACAACAGTGATGAACGATGTTCGGGTTCTCCGTCAAGCGGGTCCGAGCTTGCCCCAGTGGATACATATCTCTCCGCCCGCTCAGTTTTGCTGCTGTGGGCCGGCCTCACATTATCAGTTGGCAGTGATCGTGCTGACTTCTAGGCGTGTCAACATTTTGGGTAACATAAATACTGTAGTGTGTATCTTTCGCGACGATGGCTTCCATCATCACATCAGCTGTCCAACCGACCGGTGAAGCTGCCATCTAACTGAGTCTGAGAGCCTCCAAACGAGGAAGATAGAGACGCAAGAGCGAGGACCAACAACAACCGATGTGGAAGATCCCTGTTGTTTCTGTTGCGAGAAGCGACGTCGAATCAATCGAGAAACGCCGCCGTTGCTTCTTTGTTCCAACTCTATCGACATTCTGGTCGAACTTGGTTCCTGTCTCTACTGCAACCCAGAAACAGGGTGTTGCTTTATCAAGGCCTCAGGAATCTGAATTTCTCAGAACGTGCGGATTCCGAGACTTTCGAGGAGGGAAAAACCGAGGAAGGACGCTATCCGACGATAGGGTTTGCTTTTCGATATTCAATATCCGAGTTCCGGAGCTCCGACGCGGGAGTCCACCGGGCCGATGCGGACAGCATCACCGAGAATCTTTGTTTGTCAGCAGTTGTCGAAGTTCGCAGCAGCTGCTCGCGTGCTGTGATGAGGATGTTTTTAATTACAACCACTCAGCTGATGCTCCCGCTCTGTTCTGCTATTATTTTACAGTGCTCTCATCGATTCTGTTTCACCAATCGCTAGTTGGGTCCTTCGTCGGTGGGAACTAAACCACCCGCGACAGCGAATCGAACAGAATGCGTCCCATGAAGAACAAAGAATCATGGTCGACGACCTATAGATTCGAGACGGATGAATGAATTTTCAATAATTCGGTCACATCATCCCGTGTTCCGCGGACGAAATGATCGAAAAAAAGTTTGATCTCGCCTAGCTAGAAACAGACAACTCGCAACGATCTAATCGATTCGGATTAGAAATCGTGACGTTGCCAAGGCTCCGGGCTGGTCCTCGTGCACACTCCGGCTGAAATATTTCAAAACCAGGCAAGACCCCGAAAAGCAAAACAGCGGTTCCAGCGATTCGATGCGCTCACCATCTGCAGCTGATTGCAGTTGTTTGCGTGTTTATTTTCACTCAGCCAGAGTCGATCGAGTCCGCTCCGTTGTTTTCCATCCCCCGCGAATCCACTCAAAATCCTCTAGGCAGCCTCGACTGTTATTGGCGCTTATTTTTTTCCTCGAAAAACCAACTCGAGGCCGCCCGTACTTCAATCGACTTTGCAACTTGGGAAAGCATCGCGAGCATTGGTAGTCGCGTTTCCCGCCGTGAGACCCTAGCCCTCCAATAGCGCCCTGCGTAGGAAGATTAATTGCATCCTCTCTGTACGCTGGCTGAACTGGACAATGACGTCGTTAATCGTGATGGCGATGATAATGATGATGTCGCTCGAGAAAGAATCGCGTTTGACCAGGACTGAGTACAAAGTCGTCAGCTTCCAGTCCACCCGTGGACTTGCACACCGACTCTAATAGGATTCGCGAAGCACTAGATGTGTCAGCTCAGATTTCGACCGTGGGCTGCAGAAAGTGCGTGGTCATGCACAGCACTCGAGCGCCGGAAAACGTCGCGGAGTCAGACAATAGAACTCAATGAAGCATCCCCGTCGCTCAGAACCTCCTCGACTTCTCGCAGCTACGTATTCCGAGTGGAGTTGCTCGAGGATGGAACGGTTCGCGTTGCAGGAAGCCAACAGGGTCATCTTCGCTGTGTGTTGCAGTGCTCGAGGAAAAATGTCGGTATGTCTGGGCATCGTCACTGGACTGTGTACAGGAACGAACGCTTCCGTTAGCAGCGGGCTAGTAGATCATTCTCCAGCAGGAGCAGATGTGGTTCGTCGTCTACGTTCCCGGCTCTCTATGTCGAAATTTCTAGAGACCTCAGGCGTAATGTCCCACGAGATAGAGAACATCTGAGCTCTACCAGAACTCGGAGCTCATATGTGCCTTGAGATAACTTCGCGACAATGACACATTTCTTTACGATTGCGTTTCTGATGAGTGGAGAAGCTTGAAGGGATCCAATGCAGGATTTGAAACTCACGTCCGTAGCCCGGAAAAAGATTTCGAAAACTCAACGCGAAAATTCCCTCGTTATCAGCACTTGCCTGTGCTATTGGCTATCTGATAGAGGTGAATGTTCAAGCTGGAAACAATATGGGAAACGCAATCATATCGAAAATTGACTCCTTGTAAGTCACTTCAGAGAAGGAAGGATTGACTCCGTGAATCGTCGAACATACGTCTTGGAGGCCGCAGAGCTTGTCGCTCGAGCGATCAATCATCAAGAGTGAGCAATGTAGACCTGGACAAGTAGTAGACACGAAACTTATCTCTCGCCGGTGTCCTCACATGCTGCACCAGTACCCGAACACGCTCACCGACGGTCCTAAGTTGGTTTCCATGTTTCCCAGTTCATTCTCGGTGAACACCAGGATGGATCTTCCGCAACATTGTCGTCCCTGGTGACAGCCGAACGAAAAATGACGTACACCGTACTTGATATGTCGCATCAAGGAGATTCCCCAAAATCATTGGTCGAGGTCTCAAAGGAGCGCTTACATCAGGACCTTGCAAACTCCGAGAATGAAACTGAGAGTCGGAGGTTCGATCGCACGTCAGCGTATCAACCGAATATTCCAACACACGCATTCAGGTTGATAACGTTCAATGACTGTCCTCTGATATTTCCATGCTCTTCTCGACCTCAACACACTTTGCATTCATCTCGGAAGGTTTTCCTCGGAAAAAAATTTACAAGTCACCGTGAGGGAGCAGTCGTCAAGAAGAGAGAGATAAACGATCCCAGTTAGGAAGTCCTTACAGGATCCGCTTCCTCGAAGAGCATCGAGGAATTTCGGTGCAATCGCTCAGGTTCTCTTCATGAGCAATCGTTTCGCGTCATTGAGCAAGTGCTTCGATCACCTGGGGTCCAGTGAGTCTGGGTCTTCATGGTGATTCCTGTCCGCTCGCAGGAAGTTTCATGGAAACACCATCAATTGATTAGCTCTGACGCCGCTGCGCTCATCGAGAGGAGCGTTGTCTTTCCTCGTTCGGAGGCTCCTTTGACCTCTGAGAAGGATTCGGAATATTGCGATTCTCGCGAAATTCGATTTTCGGAGAGGCTCCCATGCACCGCAAAGTGGATCGATAACGGATGGTTCGGTTTATTGGTGTGTCTGTGTGTGAGTATGAGCCCACGACAACCTAATCCCAAGCTCAAACTCAGCACTGATCTCTCGAACCCGGTTGTTGGAATAAGCTGGGCTTTGACAAAACATCGCTGCCACCAACGCCGCGGCCTGGGCGAGGAAAACATTCGCAGCGGTTATCCTGACAAAGTCTGCTGAAGATCAACGGCCGCAATTTCTAGAAAGTGGAAGATCTTCCAGGAGTTTACAGGGAGTTGCGGAGGTTCCCACATTTCAGATCGAGTACCGTGTTCGATTCAATAGAAACAGCGGATATCCACGCTGCGATCGCATCGGGATCGAAAATTCTCTGATATGCGGCAGAAATCCATACGGGAATCCCAAACGATCCGTCGAGCTGGGACTGAATCGCTCCGAGATGACAGCGAATATCTATGCGATCATGAAAACGACGATGTTTTTGGAAACGTTCGAATAGTTTGGCTAACGAATGAGTTTAGATTCTTTTGAGACGGAAGATGTTCGTGAGCAACACCGAGGATGACGCATAGAATCCCCGGAAGTACGAGAAATGAACGGAAGCGGATCGAGAGGGAATTCGAAGACCACGCTCTGATTCTCGACTCTGGATCGAAGTTGACTTCTATCAAGTTCAGGCCGCATATAAAGATTATTATCAGTTCCGCACAGTCGGGGACTCGAATCTCTGTCGTTTTCGGGTCGATTCTCATTCTTTGTCCCGTCCGAGTGCTGTCAATGGCCTTAACTATGCAGTGAAATGCCGAAAATGGAAGGATAAGCGAGAGTTCTAGAATGCGAGAGCCATTCATGCGCTTGAACCCCGCTGAATGAGCTGAGATTACTTCGAACAAACGCGTCCGCGAAGGCGCACAAAAAACTGTTTGTGAGAAAGTGAGAGTAATTGATGCGTCTGAGATATCATTTGCCGCATTCTTAGCGCTGATAAAGTAGATGGCAGCCTCTTAGGCCGGCAGACAGATCTGGACCAGCGTCGACAGCAAGAAAGAGGGAGTTTCCGCCACGCAGAAGGTTTCGTGGCGGCGGAAAAGCGAGCACTCTTCTTCACAGAGAGGCATGTGCGAACCAAATGCCCGAGCGGCCGACCGTCTGCCCGCTCGGCTGCGTAGCAGAACGGCTCCTTTTCTCCGGTCTTTCTTGCTGTCGACGCTGCTTCTAGCAACACCATTTTTCATCATCAAAGTCAGTTCCCACCACCACCGAGACTAACTCTGCCAACACCTCCACCTTCACAAGTACCAACAACAGCGGCAGCACAACATTAGCTGTGCCAATCATGTTACGAACAGTCATTACTTCCGCCAACCGGCCAACTTCCACAAACGAGTGAAGGCAGTAGGGAGTCGGGGTCAGGAACAACGGAAAGGTAGACCGAAGTCGAGGGTCGAGAGCGGAAGACAGATTTCACTCTCTATACAACAACTCGGCAAACCGACGTTATCAGCACAAGACCGACAACCTGACTATTTACGAAGCTCTGCTGATTCATGATTGAAAATTAGAAAAGCATTCTCGAATCACCAACGGCAACAAGGTCCTCGTCTGATGTCGGACTGAGAGTTTGAGTTCTTAAGTCATAAGCACTCGTAGATGCTTGGATGTTCCAAAGTTGTTCTAGTTTGACCGCATGAGCCAGAGGTTTGAAAACGAGGGAGTTCTGCGGCGGGCCCCGGGTAATATTCTCGGGATGAAAATATTTTCCTCCACGGAATTGTTCTCAGAACTCAAAACTCATCGAGTGCATTGCAGCGAAAGCGTCTTGCCTTGACTTGAGGAACATTTTGAGTGCGGTTCCAATTACTGCTCAAGGACTCTCGCTGTATGGGAGCGTAGGGAACCGTTTCGGAATGTTCATGGGCTGAGTAACAGTTTTGGAAAACGAGTCGATTCCGGAAACTAAAGAAGTCTGATTCTGAATGATAAGTGCAGCTGATCGGGATTCCTGGTCAATCAACAGCAAGTAAGGAGCCTCGTTCGGAATTCAAGAGCAGAACCTGTGCTGAAAACGAAGATTTCCATTCGGAACTTGTGTATGTACATCATGTGAGGCGCCAGATGCGGAAATATAATTTTCGTTTTCTCCTAAGGAGTTCTCCGGACACCTAACTCTTCTGTGAAATCGAGTTTCCCACTCAGCGCGCTAGAATCAATTCATTCGGACATCGATAGAAAAAGGAGCAACAATGCAGCTCTCCAGAAAATAACTTGTTTACATCGTTGGTCATTCTGAGCACAGTTTGGCTTTCGAGAGAGAGAGAGAGAGAGAGAGAGTTCAGAGCAATTCAATGTCCGAAAGTGTTGAGAGTCCCGTCGAAGCGGATTGCTCCGATAGCCGATCTAATGATAAAGTTTGCTGCGTTGGTTCAAGGGCAGTCAGTTCAAAGGAGTTTCGCAGCAGCGTTCCGACACGCTGCTCTTTCCGGAATTTATGAGTTTGACGTGACGTCCCTTCCTTGTCGCCCCTCGTCCCTCTGACAGTCCCTTGATGGTTCCGGAGTCGTCGATGTTGTCCCGATCCTTCCGCTCCACACGGAGTCCGCCCGATCCCATGGTGGATTATACTCGAAAACAATCATCGATGGATCGCCGGCTATTGAAGCACGATGTCAAGCTAGAAAGGTCAAACGCATCCAGTGAAGTGAATTTCAAGAGAAAACCTGTGGTAGAACGTTTCAATTTCCATCTTTGTATTCTTTATTTGAGATTACCTTCTTTGAGTTTGCCTGTCATCGTGACTCCCGGACGAAAGCTTGAACTGTTCCTCTTCAATTCTGCTATAATAATCTATCGAAACGAACTCTTAGAACACCGGAAGGAACGGCTTCGTGGAGTTCAGATCGTGTTCGGTCCGAGTTTGGATGACATTTGACGGAATTGATGAAATTCTTCGGTTCTTACCCGCCATTTCAGAAGATTCAAATCATCCGAGATTCAAATCTGAGCGATGGAGTCGTTAGATGATCGTCTGCTGCTTTAAGGGTTATTTTGCAAAGTTGTTCGCACTCTCCCCTGGTATTCCAATTACGAAGACGACGGAATCAACGAGAGGAGAGTGGAAGCAGTAAAAGAACGATGGCGGCGGCGGCGACGACACGGTCGAACTTGAAAACGACGTCGCTCAGTCCTTTCGTCCGTTTGTCCGTCAGGGGAGCGGCTGAAATTGGTTCACATTTAGAGAATGAGACGATCGTTAGGTTTATTGCAGGAATATTTCTCAGCCAGGCACGCTTCCGAAATGACGCGAGACGACAACGACGTCGGCAGCAGCGGTACCGGCGACGAATTCGACCTTGGTATGGTGGACCGCGGTCTCTGAAATAAATTAGCACTCTACGGGGTTTTTTTTACTCTCGTTCGCTGTCGACTCCCTCTTTCCCTCGCGACTCCTTTTCAGCTTCATTCTCGAGTTTGCCTCAAAATGTGCCTCGAGCTCTTCCCTCACTTTTGCTTCGTTTCGCTTTCGCTCGCTCAGGTCGTTCCCTCTGGTGATTCTCCGGAAATTGATACAATTTAGAACTCGCTTTTCCAGGGATGTCCTGCTGCTCCTTCCCCCCACCGATTTCGGTCACGTCTCTGGGGCATCGTCGGCATTCCGATGCGGAAATTCCAAACAAGTTCGAATTTGCCACTCCTGTTTTTTTCAAAATGACCCTCATTGTTGCGAGAAGCTGGCTGCCTTTCTATCCGAAGTGAAAATTCTTGCGAAGCGAAACGAATTGCTCGTCAAAAATCGGTCGGAAACTCACGCGGAACGATTCATCGGACACACATGGACATTGGCTCAGCTAGTTCGTGGATGTTCGGACCTTTGGTGAAGAACTATCTATAGAGAGAGAGAGAGAGAGGGAGATAATGCAATCTAGTTACTTTCCCCACAGCTCACAAGGTTCCTTATTATATTTTTATTAACACAAAAGATACGATGGTGGCGCGATTTCCATCTGCCTTATCATGAAGGAAGCTCCGCACGTGTGGGCTTGCTTGGATAAAAGTTGGCGGCGCGTGAGATTGATTGTCTGAATATTACAAGTCACGGGGATTCGATTACGCTCACGGAACGAGAATTATTGACATGATGACTACAGACAGAATCGGGTTTGGCTTGCGAACGTTTCGTTTCCAACGTCAGCAGGCGAGGATAAACCGTTTCCTACTGCACATTCTCGAGAGCTCGGAGGCAGCTCGAATGACTAGCTCGAGGAAACAGCTCCGTTTCTTAGTAAACTAAGCAGCAATCTCGGTTTCAAGCCGGAAGAGTGCTCGAACCTTCGGGCTCGAGATGGAAAAAGCAGTAGGAATAACACAGTTGGTCTTTTCCCGCAAAGCTTGGCCATTCAAATGAATGGGTCGGTCGCGTCCGATGTGACCTACATGGGTTCCATATTTTCTTGCGTCGTCTGACTGCTGGAAAAACGACGTAGAGAAAAAGCAGTAGGCCTGCCTGCCTGCCTTCCTGTCGGACTCAGTTGAGGAAAAAAAAACAGAAAAAGTGTAGAAAAGGGAGGAGGAAAACGGGGGGAAGCGGCATTAACCCAACGAACAGCCCCGAAGGCTCGTAAAGCAGGATTTAATGTCGTTTTCTTCTCTTTTTTCTTCTTCTTGCTGCCTCGGTGGTTGTGTACGTAGAAATCTCGCTTGCCTTCCTCGTTGGTTGGCGTCTGTCTTGCCACACCACCGTTGGCATCGCTTCTGGGTGATTCTGGATTCTAAATTACGACAGCAAAGAAGGAGAACGACGAGCTGACTGGCAATTTACCCTTTCCCATTCAACACTTCCTAGATCCTAATCTCCACTCGAGAAATGAAGTCACTCGGATATGACGAAACATTAGGACAATGAAGGATGGAACTGCTTTGAACAAAGGCGAGAAGGAACTCGAATCGAGGATGAAGAGCAAACTTGACTTCGAGTTAGGATCGGTTGTGACAATTGACTTCGTGTATGATTCACACACGGGACGCATAGAGACAGGGCCGAAGAAGTTCGCTACCTTGAAATAGTGTTTGCGAAAATAGATTTACCTTTGCATAACGAACATTTCCGCCTTTAGTACTGAATAAAGGTCTCTATTGCTGTGCTGGATTGAGCTCCTCTCGCCCCGTTTCTCGTTTCTTTCTAAGAGAGCAACTGAGTGAAGAAAGAATCGCCTATACGTAAATCTAGAAACTTTCTCAGCTTCCGAGGGCCGCTTGATTTTTTCGCTTGGAGTTCGAGCTCAAACGAGAACTCATGAACTTGTGAGCTCCAAACACCGAGAAGAACTCGTGCTCTTGGTAAGATTGATTCCTCTCACCAAAAATATTTGCAATCTGCTCTTTCTTCGTAACAAGCAAATCGCGAACAATGCATTTCGGCTGCCGTTACGCTGCTCGCGTGTTCTGGTATGGAGTTCCGTGACGATGATGCTCCGCAGTGTTCGGTGGGAACCTTCACGATGTGTCCCGAACATCGAGGGAGATCGCAAGGTCATCCATAGTCGGGGTAAAGCTGCAACAGTACGTCTATGGAAATTGCGCCTCTTCCTCGCTCACCACGCGCTATCGCATGCGTGCCTAATGTATGTTCCCTGGATTCGATTGAAGAAAACAATGTTTCTGACCGTGCTCCGAGGAGAATTCACCTCCTTTCAAGGGCCAGCACTAAGCTCGACCGAGTCGTTGCGATGAAAGCACTACACGCGGCGTACACTGAAAATTCCCACAGCCGAGGAAATCGTTTTGAAAAACTATCCGTACATGTTTTTTCGGGAAAACTGACTCCAGTGAGCTTCGCCGCCTGGCTCCAACCGAGGAGATTCTCACAATCAGTGACTGAGGATTTTTTCCTTTATCGGTTCAGCCGATGACGACGGAGCAAGGAATAAGAGTAGAAAAAATGAAACTCGAGTTTTCGGTTCAGAATGTCCTCCTCTTTCGCTTCTTGATCATTCTCCATGAAGATAAAGTTCAAATCACAGAGCATTTTCTCAGCTATTGGCTCGTTCTCGTTCAAAGAAACCTAGACAGGAAGGTTTCCGCAAGGATTTCTTCCAAGTCTGGGGAAACGGTATCGATCGCGCATTCGCCGCTAGCGGAAATATATTCTCAAATCAATGAGCAACGGAGTGTCACGCCGACTGATCAGCACAAAGTGATAATGTCTCTGTAAGAATCAGTTCTCATTCACGCGGAGATCCGAGCAATTGTCCGTCAAACTGAATGACGCGGTTGTCAGCGTTCTGTTTGTGTCGAGATACTTTGTTGGGAGCGGATGTCTGCAGACATGCCTCCAGCTTTTTTGTTCGTCCGTTGTATTGCACTATTCTTTTCCACGTATACAATCACCGTAGACAAACGCTGACGACGGGCGTGGGACATTGCTGAAGGTCTCAGGAAAAGAACGGGCTCCGA
Organism: Neoseiulus cucumeris; assembly: GCA_021527715.1. Taxonomy (NCBI): domain Eukaryota; kingdom Metazoa; phylum Arthropoda; class Arachnida; order Mesostigmata; family Phytoseiidae; genus Neoseiulus; species Neoseiulus cucumeris. The sequence continues at coordinate 19,059 of JAJSRV010000144.1, read as the reverse complement.
CCTCGACGGAGAGCGAACGACCCCGCGCGGGGTCGATGCGGGTAGTACAACAAGGGAGACGTCCTCTGACGTTACTGTTGCTACTGTTATTGTCCGCTCGCTTCAGTTATCCTCCTGTACACAAACCATCACCTGGTTCGATGTTTCTTCGTTCCGTCGTTTGTTTCAACGGCGAAGAATATTTTCTGTCCGAGTCTCCAGATTAAAGTTTTCCTTTGGTTCGAAGTTCATGCTCCGCTCGGAAAAATGATACTCTGAAGTCCTGCGTGTAGGAAACCTGTCAGTGAATCAAAATGTCCCGTTTAGGAGGTGAGTTCCGTGTAAAGAATTTCGCGTACAATGCAGCTCGTATATCAGGGTGGTATCTTTTTTACTCTTATTGGACGAAGGATTTCGTTTCCAGCTTCTTTTGAAGAGCTATGAGGACTTTTTCCCTGAAGATCCGGAGCCAGTGGAAATTTCCAACTGAATGATCGAGGAAAATCTGATCAGCGCGGATCCAAGGTGAAGATGGCGTTCAGAATTTGCGTGGAGCCAAAATAGCGAGGTTATTACCCGAACGATAGCGATTCTCAGCAATATTTGAAGGCTTCCCACACGTGCAACCTGGAGCCGATTTTGCGATCAAGGAATTTCCGCGGAACGTAAGCATCCCAGATTGTGTTCATCGTCATGGCTGCGCAGAATACGCGGAATACGCGCCCAGAGAAGCAAAATATGTTCAATTCTGAATCCTTCAAAGTAGGCTCGAGGGTCACGAATAACGAGGAAAGAAATGCAAAGAGTGGAGGCATGGTGTATCGGAATCATGAATTATAGATATGGACCGCTTTGCAGAAGATGATATACATAACAGACGCCCTGGACAGCCTATCTTGAACTCCCTGCCAGGTATCAGGCCCTCTTCTTGGAGCGTTCAGCCGCCTCTGAAGCAGCACGCTCCTCTCTCGCTGTTTGTTCCCTCGCCGTTCTCTTCCTGTTGGTTCAATATCCAACCACTATGTTTTGGGCTTTGAACATGAATTTTGGATTTTCTTGGAAAGTTTCGGAGATCGAAGGTCGTAGAATTCTCGCAGCGCGACTTATATTACTAAGAGTTGACTATTTATCGCTTTTCATGGAGGAACTGACGAATGCAGTGTTTTGAGCAAGAAGAGAAATCAATCAAAAGATCTGACACCAAAAGAAAGCGAACGAGGAATAGGAGAAGAGGGGGGTCAGATGCGATACATCCTGGAAAGGATCGGAACGCGAAGTCGAGAGACACAGAGAAGGAGAACGGATGGAGACGTTCAAAAGGAACGGGCCTGGATTGAACGGCGGGGAGGCAGTGGCAGAGGACAGGAAAGTGTAGGCGTATAAAATCAAAACGCGATGAATACTTGGTCTCTGTTGAAAGCTTCCATTAATGGAGCCTCTCGCTAAGAGAGCCGAGACGCTTTGAAAGCGAGCGTTTCTTTTTTCATTTTTTGAGCTCCCTCGATGACGCGCAGACATCCCACCATCTCAATGAGCCTGGGAGCTAAACAGACTTTTCAGCCGCAGACCTAGCAGAGGGTATCTGCAGCACGCCTTGGAAGACTGCGGCGAACGGAGCCACCAGGCAGCCAACCAACCGACAAACCAACCGACCAACCAACCAAAGAAGGAAAGAGGGATTCGGCTGACGACCTTGGAAGGCGTTCCTTAATGGTTTTTTTAGAGGCAGACGCTGCCAGACTCGAACATTTTGTCGGATTTCTGCTCCCATCAACAGCAAGACCGACGGTCCCCGCTGCAACAGCATCTGCGGCACCGTGCTCGTTGAAAATTTCCAGAATTTTCGACGAGCAAACAACAAGTTTCATCCGAGAGACCTTTCACCACAAGAATGATTGAGAGATGTTCGATTCATAGCTCTATGGTTTCATGGGACCCTAGAGAGAGGGCGAGTGTGTTCCTAATAAAACGATCGGACAGGGTCCAGAATTTCAGTGTTTCGAAACTTCTCGATGCTCAAAGGCTTTTGTTAAGCTAGGCGGAACGGACATCTCTCATATTGATATCCGGCAGACGGTTCTATCGAAGGCGGAAACATGTTTTGATATCTTTTTTCCATTTTCGAGAACACAACAGGAATGTAGATCAGACGGCTCATTTTCATCCTTTTTGTCGCACGTTGGCAGAACGTCCTTGAGAATTGGGACGATATACCGCCTGATACTTCGCGTTCTGCACGAGGGTATTTTCGCACAATGACTCAAAAGACATTCGAACTTGAGAGAGTTTCCAGCGAAATCGTGTTCCATGAATTTTTCAACCATGGGATAAACTTTAATTGCCTGTCTCGTTGCTCTCCAGAGGACGACGCGTATGCATAGCCTAGAGGGCACAAGAACTCCTCCCTAGATCCTGTCTGGACTCATCTCTGATATTTCAAACGAACGAAGTAAAAAACTGTTCCGTTGTCTTCTATCTTCTGTTGTCATCCGCATGTTCGATGACACAGCGTCGGATTTCAAATATGCAGAACCGATCTAAAAACTCCAAAGGCCCCCACAAAGTTTCGAATTTCGTCTCCTAACCAATGTGCGCCTCGGATAGATGATCAAATCTAGGAGAGCTTCTTCGTCTAGACTAGATTTCCCACGGAAGTCACGGATTTCAAAGTCTCCTCGAGAATCCTAAACTCACTGTTGAACATCTTCAGATCGGTTGAAAAGAATCCAGTCGTTGTTTTTTCTTTTTGTCAAGAGGCTTACCCGGATTATTTCTGGACAGGAACGAGATCTCTCCAAGCGGTGGCTTTCAGAGTCGTCGAGCTTCTGCTTGGACTTGCCAACGCGGTGTTCCCATGGTCCACAAAGAAAAATACTCTGTCGAACATATCAAGTTGGATAACAGCTTTCAAAAACCTTTCCGGCATGCCTAACTCTAATCGAATGCCAAGTCAAACAGGTACAAACACTCCAAGTGAAGAAAAATGAGCCAAAAACCCTTCTAAGGTCACGTCGTTTGATATGAGTCCGGCCTGTGACAAGCGACAGCATTCTCAGCTTGTCAATGTTTGTTCGACCGACCGGTTGGCCAGTCAGCGTCAAGATGTCATCGTAGCTTGCGGCGGTCATGCGTTTTTCGGCATTTTATCGGGCATCCATCTTTACCGCTCTCTCTGCCCTCGGTTGCTCCGTATTCCTCTTTTGGGAGGACTTTTTGTTTTCGTCGATTGAGCGTTTCTTTCCGCTCGGATTCAATCGTCGGCCACGAAGGACGCAAATCTTCGATTCGCTGTCTTGAGAAATCCGAATCAGGAAGTTTTCGGATCGGATTCTCTCACGATTACTCTTCCGGGTTTCATGGTTGCGCAAGGTCAGGGATCTGATATAGCCGGTTGCAACGTCATCGATCTCACAGTGGTTGGTGAGGTAGAGTTGAGTGCGAAAGTCAATCAGAGTTGGCTCGAAAGAGCGTTTCCGCTGCCAATCTGTCCTAATCAAATCGTCCGTTGTGAAGAAGATATCGAGAGAATCCATTGTTACAGTGGTGATGAACTGCCGGTCCGCGATCAAAGAACTCCCACTCCTGCTAAGCTCAAGGTCTCTTCTCCGTCTAACAAAAGATCTTCTCTGAGACAATAAGAGACCTTCAGCGGATGAACGACAGATGGAAGTGATGTATCTGTGCGACGAAAGAGCTTCCTCCTTGTCCTCCTGCCTTAATTAATGGTTTGCTATCGTGTGTACCGAGGCCGCCGTGGAATCGAAAGACAGCGTTTGTCCATTTGTTTCTCAGACTCAGCGAGTCTATTCCCCCCTCCCCCCCCATCAATGCCTCATTTCAGACTTTCGGGTTTCTCCTCCATCTTCCCATCCCCGCCTTCCTGACTCCTTGGTTCATTCTCTCCTCCCTCTTTGTCTGATTCATTCCTTGTGCCACATTTTCACCTCGCCTCTTGTGTGACCTCCGATCATCAGTCGTGCCCTCCTTGGCTGAATTGCAAGCAGAAACGCGTCCGGGTTATGGGCCGGAGCTTGAACTGGAACGAGAATTCGAGTCCAAGTTCATCCCACCTCCGTCAAGTGAGAGTTCAACTCTGAGAATTCCAGTTGAAGTATTTCGACATTGAGGCCGGAAAAACAAACGAAGGACGATGACCTGCACATCGGTACGCGTTCCACCTGCCCGGGCATTACATTGTTGGAATTGCTCTTCCTCGTAAACATCGACGGATAACAAACGAACAGAAGAACTCTTGAACACACACTCAAACGAACACATATGGGTACATGTTGTCGGATGCAAGTCGTTGCCGGCGTCGCCATATTCGCGAAACGAGAATAGCCAGCGGCTTCGGAAAACTCGTTTGACTACGACCACACAGCGCTCATTTCCCTGCTCCTGCTCCGGGATAAGAGCCCGAAGCATCGAGGAATTTCGAAGCTGCATTTGGAACGAAATGGAAATTGAGCAAGCCTCATTGAATCGTCGGAGTTCACATCAAAACGACGACGTAGACGTTCGACGTGTGTTACCGATACGAGAAACAAAAACGCGATCTGACGGTTTCTCCAGGGTGGTATATTGACGTTAGTCTCCCGTTTGACACGGTCCCTTCCAGGCCGCGGTGAAAGAAGCATCCCTTCTCTATACGGAGCGTTTTGTTTGACCGTCGACGAGCAAACGACAGAAGAATAAAAGCCGTGACAGAGTGTGGACCAAGAAGATACAGAAGTCTGCTCACGTTTCCCAAAATATATACGGAGCAGTCGTTGGCCGTTCGTCGATCAGTGAGTCTGGTCTGGCCCATATGTGGCTCCGTTGTCGTCGCGCGTGTCACTCAAAACCAAGGGCACGCTCCGTCCAGGTACCACAATACGGACAGAGGTCGCCTGTCGCTAACAGTATCAATTAACCGAACACCGAAAAACGAGTCATCCTAAGCGGCACCGGTTTTTTTTCAGCCATCCTTCAACATTCCATTAGTTACAGTCAAGCATGGTCCGAAACGGACAGCGGCGCCGGCGTGAGCGTGTAGGAAGTGCTGTAGAACGTTGATGGAAAAACGGAGAGGGATACACAAGATTGAGGAAAGGTGGGGGAATGAAGGCAGAAGCTTCACAGTTGCCACTTGAAGAATATTTTTCGATTACTGAGAGTCTCGTTTCGTTCTTTGAAATGGAAACTGTTCGCAACATTCCCCGGCGACTCGATCCAAGGAAAACCGCAGGCTCGACGGACTCAAGAACAGGATCAGATAGCAGGGTAGCGAAGTAAAACCAGTATCTTGTAATTAGCAACAAATAATGCCGAACATCAGATGGTCCTGAACCATGACAGAAGAATGCTCTACCTCAAACTCGATTCATTTTTCATCGTCGCATTCAATGAACGGAGTGTTCAGATCACAGAGATTTTGTCAGAACGAGTCGAGTTGCCGACGATAGCTGAAAGATCCAGATAGCGAAGGGCAGGCCGCTGGACAGACAAGACCGAAGTGAATGCGGCTGACGGCACTGGCAAGAAGGGTTTCCTGACTGAAACGAGAAGGTCGAGTGACCATCACCCACGGGGACATGCGAACAGTGCCGGACGAAAAAAGAAGCGAACTTTTCTCTTCTTTCCTCGTCTCATACATCTACGTTACAGGCTGACTTCAACGACAATGACAGCGGCAGGGTATTCCTTCTTCCTCTCGTGCAGATCCTCCGGCCCGGTGGATTTCACCTTTTTGTCTGTCCTCTGATCCGGTGTGCCGCAGTGTGTACACATGTTCAGAGTGTGTTCGTTGGAGTTTCCGCCGTTCCGAGAGAAAGTTGTTCCGATAATTCGTGCGTTTTTTTCGCCCTGAGCAAGACAGACGGCCTCACCTGAGCTCTGAAGGAATCCTGGACCACGGCGAACTCATCTCTCATGGTATTCATTCAAAAAATAACGTGACGAAGGAATATAATGGATGGCGTCATCCTCTGGGTGTCTTTGGTGTCGGCGACACACTGATAACTTTTCTCTATCCGACGTTACTCCGGACCCTGTTCAATCAGCTCGAAAATCAGCCCTCTTCGGAGGGAAAATGATCCTACTAGAGAGGGAATAGGTTCCGCGATAAAAGTCACTTGAAGAACTGAATATCGTATCTTGCTTTTATAAAATGTCTGAAGAATCTTCGATCCCAGATTCTCGATCTCGGTATTCTTTTGATGCCTCATACGTGCATTTCCGGAAGAATCAAATCTTGGAGAAAGGATTAAACAAAGGTCGGCGAATAAGACGTGTCTAATCCTCTTGTTTGACATGTCGATCAGATTAGCTTCATTGAGGAAAGAGGACACTGGGCAGAAAACTCACATTCGTCGAGAATTTGTGGGGGAGGGGGGGAGAGGGGGCTTCCCTCGAGCTCGTTTTTACCGCAGCGGGAAGCAGTCACAATCTAATGGAAGCGAGAATCCAGCGAGAACAAACTAATCCACCAAGGGTAATCGCCAACGAAAACAGAACCCCGTTCGATGTTGGACGGGAGCGTTGAACTGGAGGGCAACAACTCCGGAACTTGAAGAGTGCGCAACTTTTCTCTATGTTTGAGGCGAGAGCTAGCCGATGACCTGGACGATCAAAACACTCGACAAGTTCTCAAGGCCCGCGAATGAAATCTGCTCATTGTGGCTCGTCTGCAGTCGTGGATACGCCGCTTCTGTAAATACCGACGAACACGACCTCTTGACCTTGGCATTCGGCACTTTGGCGCGCGCAGGTACGCTGTCATACTTTGAATAGACCCTGCTGCATTTTATGGTTCTTCTCGGGCTAGAGCTCGTTGCGAGCCCCGCTTCCGTCTTCTCCGTCGTGATCGTCCTCCATCCAGAAGTTTCTTCGTTCATCCTACACTCCTCCAGCCGAAAGAATGGCTGATTGTGAGTCGTACAAAGTGAGCCTTACTTAGAAGCTGAGGAAAACCATTCCTAAATGAATGGGTGCTGCTAGCTTCAATCACCTCTTCCACAGGAGCGACATCTCAAGTGGGAACACTCCAGCGAAAGCAACTTTCTTAGTCCGACTGAATGATTCGACATCGAATCATTTTCGATGAATGGCCATGACACTCCTAGATTTCACATTTGTCTGTTTTGGATCGCTTTAGAGTTCTCGAGGCTTTCCATTAACTCTACCGCCGATCCCGAGGATGATGTGTGAAACCGTTCTATAAGTTTACTTTCTTCGTTCAATCCGATGTCTTCACGACAAGTCGCTTCATTGAATCAAATGATTAGGTATCTTCGACACCACATTACAAGCCCAATCTTGAATACTCCGCATATCTTCGGTCGTCGAAGCTCTCTCGAGTTTGAACCAGAGCTTGGACCATATCCTATGCCGCCAATTTCACACAAGTTTTCCTCAAAACTTTTGTGAAACCCTGGTGGAGCTTTGGAAGGAAACGAAGGGTTCAAAATCCGGGAATAAATGTTAATATCCCCGGCTTGCCGCGTGTCTTCAACTTGTTCATACACCGGTTCTGCGCTGAATTTTAATCCATGCAGAGAACTCATACCACTTTGCATTGAGTTCAAGTCATAGTTCGGGATGTGAACGAATGGTGACTCGATATTTCGACTCGTCGCTGCATCACCGCGGGCTCCCGCTGGCCCTTTCGTGGCCGAACAACGAGGGCCGTATGGACTCAAGGCCCCCAGTGGGTCCCCGCAGGTAATGACGCGAGTGATCAAATCGCAATTTATCCAAATTCATAGTCAGAGCTTTCACGAAGAGCACAACGTAATGAGGTGATGGGCATGGACTCTCTCTCTGTCGATAATCAGTCAGGTGCTCCTTCTTTCGTCAAAGTGACTGCCGCGGATCCGGTCGCAGAGTCGACAGAAAGGATGACTCCCTTTCAACATCGGTTCGACTTGTGGGTTATCCATATTTATGCCCAGTCACGTACGAGGATGAAGGAGTCTTCTTCTTTCCAAGTCATGCGCACTTTCGTGATGTCACACAGCCGTTGCATGCATCCCCGAACTTCCCATAGGTGGACTCCTGTATTGTCCAGTATTTACCGAGTGATAAGCATCTACTATTCAAGCATTTCAGGAGAATCATCGATTTCAGCATTGAAAACGCGGCCGCTCTTCGAGCTTGTGAGGAAGCAGGCCGTATTCTCGACCCACAAATGTTCTATGGAAAGCACATTCAACAAATTAGTTTTAAACTGGTCCTCGAGCGGATCACCGGATGAAAATGTTCGCGATCTATCTGACCATATAGAGTTCATAGATTTCCATCGGGTGGTTGACAGAAAGCGTGTACTCTTATCTGACCGAGTAACAGAGCCTCCGGGTCACGCTCGTACAGTTCAAACAGAGGAGGAACACAACGAGGCAAACGTCGAACAACGAGTATACGCGTGCGTAACGTAACGCTCACGTGAATGTCGCTTAGATGATATAAGCGCGAGTGCCGATCCGCGCACGTGCCTCTCATTATCAGCTTTCGATATCACGACCCGACAGTACCACGTGGAGCTGTTTCTGAAGAATGCACGCGAGCAAAACAAGGAACTCAACAAGATTGTTCGAGACCATCGAGTGCAACAACCTCAAGGGCTTTCTGGGGGAAGAGCTGCGGAATATTCAGCGAATTTGCCGCTCTTTGTGAAATTCCAGAGTCGGTGGAGCGGGACATCCACTTGAAGGAAGTCGGCGAATTCATTGTGACATCCATCGAAAGAACGGTTTTGGAGGAGCCGCCCAGAAATAACTCAAGGGCACTCGATTCTTCCCATTCATTCAACCGTCATGGAGGGAAATGAAAAAAAAACTCACGAATCAAAAACCAGGACGTCCAATTTAGTGCCTTCACCGTACACACAGGGAAGAAATCTACTCTGAGCTCCTCAAACAAACAACTCTGTTCCGAGTGGGGTCTGGCTCCGATGGATCACAAACCCCGATTTTGCAGCACCACAGAGGGAAAAGAGGCAGATAGGGAAGTGGAACGGGACATTCCCGATTTTCGAAGGCAAGCTCCGAATCCTAAGTATCCTGGCGCGCGACAAAGAAGCTGATTTGCTGAACAGCTGATGCTGAGAGAATTCGGCATGAGATCGAAACTGGCTGGACAAAGCCGCTCAAAGTTTGGAGCTCGGGCCGGCCCGAATCCTTGAATTCTCCCGAAGCCATTGTGCCTGTCCTCTCGTGCATACGAATTCTTCAAGCTCTATCGAAATATTCCCGAAGGCCTATCGTGCGCAAAACTCCTCGATTTCCTTTTCGAAAGTAACCAATTGGACTCACAGGAGAACAGCGTCTTATTAAATCCTGAGTGGAGCACCGAGATTTGTTCGGAAATCAGGTTCTCTGCGGTTCAGCTTCAGGCACGTCGGTCGTCGAGTTCAACGGCCCGCAGAACGATTTCGTCTATTCTTAGGCGGGAACCCTGCTCGGAATCATTTCCTCTCCGAGCTGACGTAAGTCAGTATCACTTGGACGACGAATTCTTGAGATCGTTTCTCACAGCGATTCTCAGGTTTCTGGAATGTGGGGTCAATGGGAGCGGTTTTCCATCGAATTCCTCGGCTATGTTCAATCCAAATTAGAAACCGCGAATCCATCAGCTGCCTGTCGAACGTTCAACCTCCAGCTGCGGCGAGAGCACGTGTTGCGTTCTTATTCCTAATTGAAATGGAATCGTCAGCATGTCGTAGGGAGCTCTTCTCGAGACCTAACAGGTTGAGGTAGTGGATTCTTCTTATTGGGAATGACTCCCGCGAGTCCCTCTGCGCAGGTTTGTCGGGAGGAAACATTATGGAAAAAGCTCGGCAAAACAAGCGTCGAATTCCTGATGGCCCTGCGTGATTATTCTTCGATATCTTCCACAAACAAGGATCACAAATGAAGGCGTCCTGATTGTAAAGCCTCCAGGCTCTCAAGGGGCTGGTGGGTCCCGAACGATGCCGAAACACATTCACATGAGTTCTGGAAAACGAAATCAACAACGAGTCCGATATCTTGTGCAGAGTCACGTTTGACATCTCGAGCGCGAACCACGAGCTCGAGAGAGATCCGTTTTGGAGATTCCTTGTCGCTTGCAGATTCTACAGTTGATGTTTGTTGTTTCCAGTTGAATCCCACCAAGCGAAAGCGTTCTCCGGAACGGCAGTTTTCAGATTGAAAAAGATATCTACCCATACATGTGGAACACCATGAGATTCCTTAGGTAACGGAACGCTTGTCATATTGCGAACTTTTAGTAGATATGGTATAACGAACTTCTCAGTTGACGAACTCGGCAGAACCTGCTCAAGTTCGTGATCTGTGAAGTTTGACAGAACACGAAAAGAAAGGTTTGTTATCTAGAGTGATTCTCGAGAACTTTCTTTGACCTTCACTCGATGGTTTGTTCCTCGCTGAGAAGTTTTGGCACTCGTGCTCTCGCCAGTTTTTGTGCAGATTTGTCGTGCCAAAAGAGCACGCTTCGCATGCATTTCTTTTGAACGAAACTTGAAGAGTACTAGAACTGGACCAGCACGGCTCGACAGTTCTCGACACGGAAGTCCGAAAAGTGAGTTCTCGACCTTGGAAGCGAGTGTTCTCACGACTTCTTTACGGAAAATGGTTCCCCGGAGGTAGAATTATGAATCGTTCCGTTTATTCACGACTCGCATCTTACGGTGAGAATCACGAGGGCAAAAGTTTCTATGAACATGACCTCTATGATTCGAGATTCTTCTGCTCACCGGATGCCCGAGGGAAAGGTCATGCTGATAGTCAACGCAGAACTGATTCAATATGAAAGGAATCATCTCCTCCTTGGAAAGCATCTGCCAATGAGTGTGGATTAATGAGTGTGGCTGGCCTCCAGGCCCAATAACGCTCGGAATGAAAATTCCCGGGATCGAAGACATTAGTCGCAGTCAAGTATACGCAAAAGCTTAAGTTCATGGCTGAAGAAAACAATGACATCGAATTTATTCGTGAGCCAATTTCTATCTGTCTGTTCGAAATCGACGCTAGGTATTCACAGGTTTGAAAACCTCTCTCCCTGAAAATCTCGCCTTCGCGCTTCGAGTCTTTGATAGTGAGAAACCACAATCATGCACTGGTCGTGAATCGGAAAGGGAACGATGGAGGCGATCGTGTTAAAAAATCAATTTGGTACATGTATATGAGATACAGCACTCAGCTCGTTTGTAAGCGGAGACCGAAAAATAACAACGTTGTCTTTTCCGTCAACAGCTGGTAGACGGGGACGGGTTGAAACGAAGAAAGAGCTCGTGACGGGCGCGCTGAGAATATGAAGCAAAAGGCTTCGTCGGCCGCCACCGTGCATGCTCGCAACCCATCGACCGAAATGGAACACTGACAGATGATTGTAGCGAGCAACAAGACTCGATGAACAACAGTTCTTCGAGCGTGTTTGTCGGACTCGGGCAGGGAGACGGCCGTGAACCTTTCGTCGGCCGGTTTGTGCCGACCTTTCATGAACGGGCTTCCCTACAAGAAAAAAAAACGATCATACAGGAATAGCACAGGAGGAAAAAGAGGCCGAGATCCAGAGGCCTAGTGAAAGGGGCTTACAACTGTGAGTGGGCGACGTTCGTACATACAACTGATCAAGCAGAAGCACTACTTGTGATCGATGCTCACTCAGGACGCGGTCTGGGCGAAGAAACCTCGTGGGACTCGGCCAGTCCCGACAGTCCGATAGTGAGTTTATATTGTGACAAAGAGAGAGGGGACACGAGGAGCGGGCACTGAAATGAAGAGATTCGGGGAGGGACGAAGGGAGAAAGATTGCAAAGCCGTGCAAGGGTCATTGGAGTGGCCACGAAAGGGTCAGTCCTCAGCTACTGGTGGTACTCGTCGCTCGTCCCGGTGGTTGAAGGGTTATGGGGACGACGGGACAGTTTGTCGGACGGGAAAGGAATGGCGAGACCCCTTCGAGCGCTAATTGCTCCGCACGAGGCACGTACTCGGAGACATTCTCACCAGATTAAAGTCTCTGTGGGTTCACATCTCTATTCCCTCGCTTACTCTCTCGAGGGTGACGGCAACTACAGCTGCTCGCGGAACGGGTGTGAACGGATTCTTCAACCCTTGGTCGCCTCAGCTCGGCGCCTTCCGTGGTTGGTGGTCAGGGAGGAAATCGGATCTTCTATTGTCCTCAGTACTCATGAGATGAATTTCTATCGATGGCCTCGATATTATCGTCGGAACAATGCAATGGTGTCTCCCCGTGCATCTTTAAATCGTTCTCCTGCTGGAGTCCCGTGATGTGAGTTCCGTTGGATCACGAAGGAGCCACCATGGCGCTGACTCTTCGAACGGGGAAAAAAAGAGGGAAAATACACGCTAAAAACAATGAAGAGAGACTTCGCAAACAGACGAAACTTAACGATGCGTTCTGCTGGATTCCTGAGTCGCGAAAACCATTAACAGTTGCTTTCTCTGGCTTGGAATGGCCCCAGCCTCGGCTTTTACCCTCGTGCTGGCTTGCTGTGAATTGTTTCTTTTGGACGTCGGAGCTAAAGTGTCGTCGCTGTTGTGACATTGTTCCTCTGCGTCACCAGAGGAGAGAGTACGCAGTGCATTAGCCCGCTCCCACGACAAGGCTTGCGGAATGAGCTTCGTTAGACGCTCCACGGTTTGCGAGGAGTCGTTCATTACAGCATACAACTCCATCACTGCGGAGGGCCGTTGGTCAAGAGGCAAATCGTGCCTGCTCCAGGTAGAGTTCCTCTGGCCTTGAGAAGAGGCGTTGGAATCTCAGTCAGGCCGTCAGGGTCTTCTATCGACCTCAGTTGAGGGACGTGATTCCAACATTCAGTGAATGTTGATCGTGCGAATCATCGGCTGTCCGTCCGGTACTCCGGCCGCGATTCGCGAGTCCTCTGGTTCACTGGTTCGCTCGGTCGGATGTAATGAGGCCCCATGAGCTTCAAGAGAGCTCCTACGAGACGTAGCATTAGTGAATTCGGACCACGCGGCTTGGCTGCCGGGCGGGACGACGGCGACCGTGGCTGCAGCATCCTACTGCGCTGTTCATCAGCCGTGACCTCGGCTAGACCCTCAATTCCCTTTGCATTTGAGCCATTCGATTTGGTTTCTTGCAACCTAGTGAGCTAGTTGGTCTGCTGCTGCTGCTACTGCTGTTGGTTCGGTGACTCGCTGAATAGATCCAACCGTCAGACGTTTTTTCCGTCCTTTTCTTCCTTCCGTCCCCGCTCGATTCGAGATCCTCCCGGCCGCTCGGACTCCTACTTAGCCCCCATGGTGGCTTTCTCCTACTTAGTCTTTTGCTCCTCAGATTCCCTCGATCTCCAGGCTTTCTGTTGCAGTTAGAGCTTCTGCCAAAGTTGGTGCTTTCACTTTAGACAATGGTTCGCGGTGGAAGTATCAATCTATCCATCCATCCATCTGCCTCTCTATCTATCTATTCAGCAATCAACTAGAACCGAACAAACTCTACTTGGCTCCACTGGGACCAATACCAAGTTTGTTTGAGCTATTCGAGAAGGCAGCGACGCTTTTGGACGACTCGCAACTGGAAACGCCACAGTGCAGCTAAAGGCCAGCACGAGACGACTTGCACGGCTTCTGAGTTCGTTTTCTGGGAAAAGCGGATGTACCGTTGCTATGGCTGACTGCTGCTCGGTCGATTCTTCGATTTCAAAGTCATGTGGGAATCACATGAAACGAGCTTGATAAACAATGTCTACAATTCTCTCAGGACCAGCCTTGATATTGTACTTTTACTATTTTTCTCCGTCTTCAATTCAATACTGGTCGAAGGTTGTTCAGGAAAGTCGAGCTCACGGCGGCGGCGTCCGAAAGGAAGGTTTCCGGAAACAACGGATGTGGATCGCGAGCTGGATCATCCCATCTTCGCTTCCTGTGCGAGCTCCCTTCGTCGAGCTCCAAGCAAACTTCAGCGAAAGCTTCCGTTCTATAATGAGCCGACTTTCTTCAATATTAAGGGGTGACACGATTAAAGGAATCACTGAGTGAGAGGACGATCTAGAGGACAGTATTACACACGGGCAGTGAGGGCCACTGCTTATCTAGTCATGTGGAATTTTGGATGAGACTATTCTGGGTATACGCTTAATTTTGAATACAAGAGATCCAGCGCTGAAGCTTTGATAAATGGCTTTAGAAAGGTGCATTGAGATCGTCCTTGCACCAGTCGTTTGAACATTTCAAGATTTCTTCCAAGATATCGATGAATATGTCATAAATATAGAAAAATAGATTCGCCTGCGTGATTTAATACTGAAGCTATCGCCAGAATGATGCCAAAAGGGTGTCGGTACAAAATCGAGATCATAATTCTAGCGAAAATGAAAAGCGCCGATTCTAAATCTGAACTCTTGATATCAGTCAGTTTCCGGGGCTTTTCTCAAAGGAGGAATCAGGATCTCCTCAAAGTTGTTTCACGGTTTCTTCACGAAGCGAAAATCACGGAACTACTAGAACAGTCGTATCGACGACAGCACAAGGAAAGGGCGGACGTTTCAGGTGGTGTGCACCCGGTTGCCCTAAAACCCGATCCTGCGGAACATCTATGCTTACAGTACCGACCCCCGGCATTCGTTAACCCAGTAGCCCTAATACCCAATATTCCTAAAAATCCAACCGCTAGTGTAGCAGTTTATAGAGCGATGGAAATCGTGCGAGGAGTAACTTTATCGTGAATCACATGTCAATAACGCATAGCCGAGTTTGAAGTCTAAAGTGCTTCGTATGAGTATGATAGGCGGTTGGCACCACCTTATCGAATGGATTTTTTTAGAATGTGCATAGACCGGGCGCGACCTTTGTGTTTTTGTCGATTTAAGAAGTATTTTCTAAAATAAATGCACTTTGTTTTCAAAAAACAAACAGATATCTCGTGCGCTCATGCGTAGAAAGTTGCGTACGAGGGTGGCTATTTGTCATGTGATTTCTGAAGAACTCCGGGATACTTCTCGCACGATTTGCATCGCTCTTAACCGTCAAACTCCGGGCCGATTTTTAAGGATATCGGGTTTCAGGGCTACTGGGTTTTAGATCTTTCAGCTAATCCTTCATTTCTCTCGAGAAATGCAAAAGAATCAAAAGGTTTCCTTCGATAAGACATCTGATTTCAGTTTCTCCCGATTATCAATGGTGATGGAGCCGCGTTTTTCCCCGAATTCGTCAAAAACCTCTTTTGATTCTTCTTTGTGCGACGTGAGGCTCATTCGGAATTGGGAATTGCTTGACTTTTCATCGGGTGGCAACGAAGAGCCCGAAATCATAGCCAAAGTCAACAACACGAGAGGCTCTCGTATTCCACTGTCAGAAGAAGATTCGGTTCACTTGACCTCTGTGTTCGCGCTCTTACTTAAGGACACAGACGCGAGAATCTTGACTGACTCAATTACAGGGCCTGGGGCTTCCGGCCGCCAAAGGCCCTTCTCTAATGTTGGCAGCCAACGGGCGCGCTGCTGCGAACTCGCCGTGGGTCGTGAGGGAGCCTTGGGGGGTAGAGGGGGGGAAGGGGGGAGCTGGTAACGGCCTAAAGAAAAACTAAGAGGGTTCCAAGGCAGTCATGAGTTGGGGCCGAAGGAGAAAAGGGACACCGAGTGGGAACCGAAGCCGTGCTGGAGAGTTGCGAACAAAAGTGTAAATTAGTGGGGAGGACGCTGTTGTCACGAGAAGACAAAATGAGATCTTAGCCAACGGAGCGGTCGGGCGACCGAACAGCAGCTAGTCAGCCTGCCATCGTCCTCTCTGTATAATAGAACAAGAACAGCGTCGTTGATGGCGATGACGAAGACGTTGACACGATGACGTTGATTCTCAGAACTTCCGTTACATCGAAAGCTATGATTTGAACTCAATTTTCATTCGAGGAGAAAAATGGAGTGTCATCAAGCGAGTTTCGAGGACCCTCCGTTTGAATATTGCATCAAGGACCTTTTATCGTTGTACCGATGAGATTCTGTGGAGATTGTTCCAATTTTCCTCTAAATTCACCAAAAATGATTTTTTTCTTCACCCACCCGTTGTGACGGCTTTCTCAGAGATTCTCCGATTGTCCCTACTCTGGAAAACCACTTGATTTTTGCCTCATCAAGCCGAGAATAGGTCGGCGCGAATCCTATTTTCACATCCGGTTTCACTCTGAACTCGAGGAACGTTAGGAGCAGTGATACCCGAATACTTTTTGTCTTGCCACGCATATAACGATTTCTGGATTTGGTTCGTGAAGTATCAACCGGTTTTCTTCTTTTCTTTTGTGCCGTGTCCTCTGTATTGTACTCCGGATTGACTTGATTCGAGTCAGCGAGCGCCGAAACGCGTGAACTTCCAACGAGAGCTAGTCATCACAATGAGCTGAGGACCGAGCTCTGAAACTTCTAGGGCCACCGCGCGGAAAGTACGCTTCCGATTTTCGGGCGATACTCGTCTCTTGTCGGTTCAGATCCGGCGCTGGAAAATAACTTTTTAATGAAACCCCGACCGAGCGAACTCTCGTTCATCGAATCGTAGACTGCAGCTATGTGGAAAACATTGGAGCCTCCTCGAGTTTTCGGGGGCTCTCCCGCGCCTTCGAGAGTTGCGTCGATTCTACGCGGGCTCTCACTCAGTACTGTTGTTAGAAGAACGATGATAATCTCGGCTGTTTCTGCGGAATGTTTTCGAACACGACGGTCTTTGGAACAACAAAAACATCAAACAGCCATTAAGTACAACGGGCTAACACCGGCTCTATCGTCAACAAAAACAAGAAGCGTAACAACAACGGCGAGTATTCGAGCGGTCGTCGTACAAACTTATTTACGCTTACGTGCAACTCGGGTCGAGTTGAGCAGAAGCCTAATCAGCATACGCGGACGCATCGAGTATTTAAGTGGACGTCCAGTAATGTCTTCTTCTTTGTTTGAGAGCGAGCGAGCGAGCGAGCGAGCGAAAACGTTTAAGAGCTCGCATAAAAAACTTGTGTTTTTACAGCTCGCCATCTTCTGAATTTCTTCCAGCCTCATCTCATGGACTCAGTGCCGGGGAGTGACTTTGTTGAAACATCCCGGAGGCAGTAACGATCTGTCTGTGTGTTCCACTAGAGCCGTAATAAAAAGTTTTAATCGATTCGTCTGGAATCACTGTCAAATCGGATCTCATCCAATCCGGACGAACATCGAGTCCCATTCGAATCGATCGCGTATGATCTAAACTTGCGATGATTCCCTGTTCTGGGTTTTCCACGCAAACGACGATGCCCTCTCTTTCCGTAACGTCAATTCGACGCAATCGTTATATCATCTTCGCTACTCCCGGAACGACCGGGAAAGCGACGGGGAGAAAAACCGATTCGGTGACATTAGGTGCGACTCGTCAGTCCGGAGTGAAATCGGTCGAAAACACTGATCACTGAGGACAGTCTTGTCTGCGAAGCCGATCGTCCGATTCCCTTCAACACGGCCGTTCTTCCAAACGATTTGTGTTAGTGCTTAGCAAACGTCCCCCAGGGAGCCCTCTGTCCCCGTGTTCTGATAATGGCTCCGAACGCTTTCGAAGTTTGTTGTCCCTCAACGATATGGATGCGCCTCGGTCTTTGCCCCCTCAGCATTCGATTCACTCGTTCCTGCGTGCATACCGTGATTGTTTCTTGACTTCACTCGCGTCGGAAGGAAACAGCAAAATACTCGCGAGCAATAAACGAGGGATCTATCAATGTGCCTACGCCGGGAGATAAAGTGGGCAAAAACGAGAGTCGTGGAAGTGTACAGCCTCGGTGGCTTGCGTAGAGTTATAAAAATCATTTGAGCAAACGGTGACACGTCCCATCGCGTGACACACTCAGAGTCTCACTGAGGAGAGGGGGGATGGGGAAGAGGGGGGATGGGGGAGAGGGAAATCAGGCGAACGAAGATATCTATTCCGTGTCGAAGTCGATACATATAGCGATAACCTTATGAAGGTACGAGGCTTCTGGACAGAAAACGTCAGTCGTAAAAGCAACTCCTCGTCTCTGCGTTGCTTCGGGCAAACCGAGCTGCAGGAATTGATCGCGGCCATCAAAAAGTTACAGAAGTCGGAAACTCCGAGTCTGGTGAGCGGTTAGATGTGCGTACGTACTCGGAGATCGACGTACATACATGCGTAACTAACGTAACGTACAATCATGATCGCAACGAAAGGTTGTAAACGGATAGGGCAGCGCAACGTCGAAACGACGGCCGGATTCCTTGACCGATGACCACGAGATCATGATGTGTGAATGGCTGTGGTTGTTGTTGTTCCAATAATTAATGTTTCTCCTTGTGGAACAAATCAACTCGCATCCTGGCACTGGCAGAAACGATACCAGACTCCCGGATATTTGACTCGATGCGATTAAACTGTTCGCAGATTTCTCTTCCGCGGAAAATGCGCGCATTTTATTTTATCGTTGTTCTGAGGATCCCTTCATTCATCATATTTCTCTTGGATATTGCAGCGAACGTTAAGCGAGAGAGATGTTGTCAGTCCAGAACGCGAATAGCGGGCGCAGTGCCAGAATACACAAACCATGTTTCCGTGTTTAGGATTGTAATAGAATTGCAAACAAACTTTGTCCGAGCAGCTAAGTGTAGATGCATAGAAATAGAGGACAAACACTCGAGTATTGCTGTCGTCCTGTCGCATCTCTTCCGCTGCGTCTCCCCATGTCTCTCAATCTATCTCGTAGATCCTTTCGTCCCATGTCTGTTGGCGGCCCGCTGCTGTAAGTCCCGTTGGGGCGTTGGCAGCCAGTCGGCAGGCTGGCTCCTAGGTGTTCGGTTGCCGCGCATTATCCGGGACAGAGATACTCTGGCTGCAATTTGCTCTATTCCCTGTAGTGTCGTATAGACTTAAGGCGCGATGTTTGGCTCCCTAGCCGGTACGCCTAAGCCAATATTGCGATCGCCGTTGTCGCCGTCGATGTCGTCCTAGGCCACAGGATGAGCAGCCACAGCACTGGAATCGAAAAGAGGAAAAGCAGCACTAGACGTTCGAGGAGGAGGAGGAGGTGGCAACCTCTCTAGCGACCCTTCAGCGCCTTAGTTATGTCTTTGGGGGACGAGGCAATGAACCCAAT
>JAJSRV010000001.1:150045-160136 GCA_021527715.1 Neoseiulus cucumeris | reverse complement strand
ACCTAACCTAACCTAACCTAACCTAACCTAACCTAACCTAACCTAACCTAACCTAACCTAACCTAACCTAACCTAACCTAACCTAACCTAACCTACTCGGACTCCGGCAGTCGTCGAGAGCGGACGTGTTTTGGGCGAGCTCCCGCTCAACACTGCCTCCTATGGGATACCCAGCCCTGGCCTACCTGGCCATGGTGGGTGCCCTGGGAGGTACTGCCACAACAGGATAACAACTGGAAACCTCACTGAACAGCGGAAAAACGCAAAAACCCACAGGAACACAATACAGGAACCACAAGCACACACGGAGGCACTGAAGGGATTCAGAAAACCGCAAAACACGAAACACAACCAGGAACCTCACGGATCAAGGATAGGAACACATCAAAAAGGACGGAAACCCCAAAGGAAACACAGAGGCACCACGGATCAAGCAAACAGCTCACACAGGACCCACAACCAGGATTAGGCACAAAAAACGGAGAAATCAGGGCACAGCAGCTAGGAGGACGACCCGCAAGCACGGATTCACGCCTTTCTGGAATACGGACAGCGTCCCTAGCAACGGAATCATGGACCGTGGCGTCCCTAGCAACGCCACTACGAAACACGAATACACCTCTGATCACACCAGAAGTGACGAAGAACACCGCACGCAACACAAACATCATAGGGTAGTATACTGATGAGGAAAAATGACGTGGAATACACCTCCCATACACCTCCCAATCCAAAAAGAAAAAAAAAAACCCCAGGAGCACGGCATAACGGAACTGGAAACCTCGCTGAACAGAGGAAAAACGCAAAATCCACAGGAACACAACACAGGAGCCACACGCACATACGGAGGCACTGAAGGGAATGAGAAAACCGCAAAACAGGAACCACAACTAGGAACCCTCACGGATCAAGGATAGGAACNCCCGGACAAGGGAAGACACAGCACGACACGTCATAACACATCACAACGAGGCAAGACGAAGCACGACACGTCACAACACGTCACAAGTCACAACACGTCACAACATGCCCGGACAAGGGAAGACACAGCACGACACGTCATAACACATCACAACGAGGCAAGACGAAGCACGACACGTCACAACACGTCACAAGTCACAACACGTCACAACATGCCCGGACAAGGGAAGACACAGCACGACACGTCATAACACATCACAACGAGGCAAGACGAAGCACGACACGTCACAACACGTCACAAGTCACAACACGTCACAACATGCCCGGACAAGGGAAGACACAGCACGACACGTCATAACACATCACAACGAGGCAAGACGAAGCACGACACGTCACAACACGTCACAAGTCACAACACGTCACAACATGCCCGGACAAGGGAAGACACAGCACGACACGTCATAACACATCACAACGAGGCAAGACGAAGCACGACACGTCACAACACGTCACAAGTCACAACACGTCACAACATGCCCGGACAAGGGAAGACACAGCACGACACGTCATAACACATCACAACGAGGCAAGACGAAGCACGACACGTCACAACACGTCACAAGTCACAACACGTCACAACATGCCCGGACAAGGGAAGACACAGCACGACACGTCATAACACATCACAACGAGGCAAGACGAAGCACGACACGTCACAACACGTCACAAGTCACAACACGTCACAACATGCCCGGACAAGGGAAGACACAGCACGACACGTCATAACACATCACAACGAGGCAAGACGAAGCACGACACGTCACAACACGTCTAGACAGCGTAATCCACAGCACGTCATACCACAGCGTGGTACACCACGGCACAACACAGCAAAGCAGAGCCCAAAACCGCCAGGCTCACCGACACCTCGCAGCAAAATCCGCAACCTAGAGCACCGATACCTACAAACCGGGAAAAACTGGGAGCACGGACACCCCACAAATCGCAGCAGCACGGACAGGCAAAAACCAGCAAAAACTCACCCTGAATCACGGAGAACCAGCCACGAGCAGCCCTGCGGCGCAAATGACGGACGCAGCCCGGAGGCCCCCGCCGCCAGAGGGCGCCAACGGTAAAACAGGAAAGAGGAAACCACGAGAGCGGAGAGGAAATCCCGGCCGCGGCAAGAGGGCGAACGGCGTCCCTAGCAACGGAGCTACGGTCCACGGCGTCCCTAGCAACGCCACGCCAAACACGGACACACCACGGAGCACACCGGACACACCACGGAGCACACCGGACACACCACAAGGAACACCATGAGTAACACAAAGTCCGCAAGGGAGGCTGCCGACAAGGACAGCGCAGGACAGCCCGGCACAACACATCACAGCACAACACAGCAAAGTAGAGCCCAACACCGGACAACAAAGCACGGACACCAACGGCCACCTCAGGATAAACGCAGGAGCACTGACACCTGCAACGGGCAGAGAAAACGGGGAGCACGGATGGACAAAACCGGGGGAAATATCACTTCAAAGCACGGAGAACCAGCCACGAGCAGCCCGGCGGCCCAAATGACGGACGCAACCCGAGGGTTAGCGCCAGGGGGCGCTGAGGACAAACCAAGAGAGAGGGAAACACTGGAGCAGAGAGGGAACCCTCGCCTAAGGTAAGAGGGAGAACGGCGTCATTAGTAGCACCACGCCACACGCGGACACACCACGGAGCACACCGGACACACCATGAGGAACACCAGGAGTAACACAGAGACTGCAGGGGAGGCTGCTGACGAGGACAAAACACGAGGAACATGACGAGGAACGACGAGGAAAACAGCCCCCCAGCCAGCAAGAACCGATTCGGAAAACAGGAGGTACAGAAAATACGAGGAGCACGCCCAATCGGAGAAAGAAACGCAGTCCCAACCACCACGGGCACCAGGCCCACCACGGCCGAAAGCGGGAAAACAGCACAGCACAACACAGCACAGTAGAACACAACACAGCAAGACACAACACGGGCACCCATGGACACCTTAACAGCACGACGGGAAAACAGGAGCACGGACACTTCACAACAGGACGAACAGCCAGGAGCACGGATAATCACGGCAGGGAGAACAGCCTGGGAGAGCGCAGACACCGCACAAAATGGACGAACAAGGCCACAAAGAATACACCACCACGGACCCAGAACACAGATCATGGACACGACATCTCGGGAGCGAAAGCTAGGAGCAGGAACACACCAACAAGAAAAACAACAACCAGATGCAATACACTGTCACCAAAAGTCACGAACACAGCACAACACACGACCATGGGCGCCAAGACGAAGAGCAAAACGGAAGCAAGGAGAAGTGCCTGGAAAAAAACAAGAAAAAGACAATATGAGCTACGGAGAACCAGCCACGAGCAGCGCAGTCGCCCAAATGACGGATGTAGGACGAGAATGCCCGCCACCAGAGGGCTATAGACATGTCTCGACAAAGGAAAACTCCGAGAATACCAAAGGAAAAACGCCGCCACTCCGGCCGCAAACACACCTCGTCAATATAAAACACTGACACGATCAAAGGAAAAACGCCGCCACTTCGGGTATGAAAATATCTCGACAAAGGAAAATTTGGAAAAGATCAAAGGGAAAAAGCCGTCACCTAGGCTACGGACATATCTCGTCAAAAGAAAATCCTAAAAAGATCAAAGGAAAAATGCCGCCACTCCGGCTACGGACATAACTCGTCAAAAGAAAATTTTGAAAAGATCAAAGGAAAAATGCCGCCACTTCGGCCACGGACATATCTCGTCGAGAGGAAACCTCAAAAAGATCAAAGGAAACATGCCGCCACTCAGGCCGCAAACATATCACGCTGGAAGGAATCACCACCAGAGCCATAGGAACACAAAAGAAGCCGGCAGACCACTGGGAGAATACTCCCACCCACAAATCAAAGATGGCTCCCCTAGCAACGCTATGACGAGTCATAGACGGCGTCCCTAGCAACAGACCGGAACACGACTAGCGCGAAGCGGTTCACAAATCTCACACAGGGAAGTAACGAGGAATCAGAAGGAGCATCAGCGCCCCCAGCGCACACAAGCACGCACAACACACTACAAAAACACCGAACAACCGCGACGGCGGAAATACGAAATACCATAGCACTATCTCGTGGGGCCTAGGCCTAACCCGAGACCCACACTGGCAAGCCAAACACGGGGCACAGTACCCAAACAACCACACAGAAAGGTGCAGCACGCCCTCAAAGGGACGAGGAAAGCAAGTAAAGTCGGGAACATAGCAATGAAGTACTGCGGGAACTAGCTCAACTCACGAGTTACAAGCACGAACCAGCCCAGTCGGCACAAGAGCAGCAAGATGGCCGCTGCGCGCATGCGCGGCGCCGACGCATGCGCCGGCGAACGGAGAACTCCCAGAGGAACGCCGCCTGGTGGCAAGCGAAACATGCCGCACTGAAAACGCTGAAAAAATCAAAACCCACCCGGGTAGATCCGGGATCTGAGAAAAAACGCCGCCACCCCGGCTACGGACATATCTCGTCAAAGGAAAACTTTGAAAAGACCAAAGGGAAAATGCCGCCACTCTGGCTACGGACACATCCCGTCAAAAACCAAGCAGCGTACAGAGTACCGGGAAAGGGCGAACAAGAGGGGGAGAGGGGCAGGAAAGCCCACCAAGGGGCCGGCCCCCCGGAGAACAACAGCTGGTAAAGAGTGGGAACCCTGGAAGAACGGACCAGCGGAAAATGGGGAAAAAGAGGGACCGCCAACACCGGAAAAAAACACCGAAGCCAAAAACAATCAGGAAAAGGGCTCGCAGGGAAGCGAAAAGCACCGCCAGGGCAGAAACAGCGCCCACCAGGATGAAAACACAGGAGGAAAAACTAACAAAATACAACATTCCCCCGATGGGGAAAACAAACAAACACCCAAGCACACTCGCGGAGGACAGTAAGGCCACACCGACACACAACACACAGGACCAGGTGAAATATAACGAATAGAGCCCAGGCAGCACACAGGACCGAAACAAGAAGATGCCAAAGAGGAACACCAGGAGAGGGAACACACAGAAGAGAGCCCGTCACACCTCTTACAGGGGAAAGGGGCCAAAGAGGGAAAGGGTCAAACAATACCAGCAGCTGGAAGACTCCTACAACTCAGACGAAGCGGAAACCAGAAAGAAGAAAGTGCTTCCACAGACACACACCGCAAACACCAAAGAACAGGCATGGCTGGCCAAATCAAAAACGTGGACCGACTCCTCTATGAAGTGGAAACGTTGTTGACCGCCACGGCGGACATCGTCAAGAGAGCAAGAAGACAGATGGTGGACGAACTGGGACGCTTTGCAGACAGAAGACGCAGGGGCGAGGAAAATCAGGCAAGTACGATCCGACATTACAACCACCCACGGGTCAGGGGGCCTCTCCTCCCAACACCAGGCGCCGGCATCAAACACAGGCAGGAAGGGAAGGGCCGAACCTGGTCGCAGAGCACGCAAACCAGGAGTGAGGAGGCTGGAAATAGCGGAGGCACACACGCGAAGAAAATAAGGATGGACAAAAAACTTCCCGAGGACGACCCGACTCCAACTGAGGAGAAAAAGGAAAAGGAAGAGGCAGGAAAAGAAAAGAGGCAGAAACCCGCAAGGACCCGAGGGGAAACAGGAGAGGAAACGGAGCCATACGAGGAACTCCCGGTACTGGAAGACGTCTGGGCAGACACATTTGCCGACATCATTTTTGAATAACCATACGGTAAATCAAAATAAACTATAACATTACCCATAGGGGAAAACACTAGGAGCACTCATTTATAGGTAAAATTAACCACAAATATAAAAGCACCAAGCTTGAGAACGACAAGAGGAGAGATAAACTACACAAGAAAAAGAGGCAGAGGACAACGGCAAGTGAATATAGACACACCTTGGAAACCGCAGAGAAACGCGGCCAACTTAGCAAGGCCGCCGGAGCACACGAAACCTACACACACCCAGACACCTAGCCCGACACAGGCACAAAAATACACCAGTAAACGGGAAAGGATCGACCAGGGACACTGGACACCAGGCAAGGAGCAGGCCAGGACTGACGGAAATCAGCCCCAACAGGACGCACCTAACTCACAACACGCTCGGCTAACTTGTCCAGCACTAGAACAAAAATACGCTAGGATACGTCAGGACATTCACCAGAAACACCGGATACCAGAAGATGGACAAGCCACAGCGCAGGAGGATTATGATAGCAAGACACACAGAAACCCAAACACGCTCGGACAGCCAGCCCGGAGCAGGAATGAAAACACCCCAGAATACGGCAAGAGCCCGGTCAAGGGCACCGGCCACTAAATGGAAACACAGCATAGAATGGCAACAGTATGACCGAGGACACCGGACACCAGGCAAGGCACAGGCTATGACCAACTGAGGTCAGCTGAAACACAAAAACACCTAACCATAACACGCTCAATCGGCCCAGTACTAGAACAAAAATACGCCAGGATACGTCATGACTTTCACCAGAAACACCGGATACCAGAGGATGGATAAGCCACAGCACAGGAGGATTATGATAACAAGACACGCAGAAACCCAAACACGCCCGGACAGCCAGCCCGGCGCAGGAATGAAAACACTCCAGAATACGGTAAGAGCCCGGTCAAGGGCACCGGCCACCAAATGGAAACACAGCATAGAATGGCAACAGTACGACCTATGACACTGGACACCAGGCAAAGCACAGGATACGACCAACTGCGGACAGCCGAAACACAAAAACACCTAACTCACAACACGCCCGGCTAATTTGTCCAGTAATAGAACAAAAACACGCCAGGATACGTCATGAGTCTCACCAGAAACACCGGATACCAGAAGACGGACAAGCCATAGCTCAGGAGGATTATGGCAACAAGACACGTAGGAACCCAAACACGCCCGGACAGCCAGCCCGGCGCAGGTATGAAAACACTCCAGAATACGGCAAAAGCCCGGCCAAAAGAAGATTCTGAAAAAATCAAAGAAAAAATGCCGCCACCTCGGCTACGGACATATCTCGTCAAAGGAAAACTTTGAAAAGTCCAAAGGAAAAATGCCGCCACTTCGGCTACGGACGTATCTAGCCAAAAGAAAATTTTGAAAAGATCAAAGGAAAAATGCCGCCACAGCGGCTACGGACATATCCTGACAAAGGAAAATTTTGAAAAGATCAAAGGAAAAATACCGCCACATCGGCTACGGACATATCTCGTCAAAGGAAAATTTTGAAAAGATCAAAGGAAAAATGCCGCCACCTCGGCTATGGACATATCTCGTCAAAAGAAAATTTTGAATAGATCAAAGGAAAAATGCCGCCACTTCGGCTACGGACACATCTCGTCAAAAGAAAATTTTGAAAAGATCAAAGGAAAAACGCCGCCACCTCGGCTACGGACATACCTCGTCAAAGAAAAATTTTGAAAAGATCAAAGGAAAAATGCCGCCACTTCGGCTACGGACATACCTCGCCAAAAGAAAACTTTGAAAAGATCAAAGAAAAATGCCGCCACTCCGGCTACGGACATATCTCGTCAAAAGAAAATTTGGATAAGATCAAAGGAAGAATGCCGCCACTTCGGCTATAGATATATCTCGTCAAAAGAAAATTTGGAAAAGATCAAAGGAAAAATGCCGCCACCTCGGCTACGGACATATCTCGCCAAAGGAAAATTTTGAAAAGATCAAAGTAAAAATGCCGCCACTTCGGCTACGGACACATCTCGTCAAAAGAAAATTTTGAAAAGATCAAAGGAAAAACGCCGCCACTTCGGCTACGGACATATCTCGACAAAGGAAAATTTTGAAAATATCAAAGGAAAAATGCCGCCACGTCGGCTACGGACATACCTCGCCAAAAAGAAAAATTTTGAAAAGATCAAAGGAAAAATGCCGCCACATCGGCTACGGACATATCTCGTCAAAGGAAAATTTTGAAAAGATCAAAGTAAAAATTCCGCCACTTCGGCTACGGACACATCTCGTCGAAAGAAAATCTTGAAAAGATCAAAGGAAAAACGCCGCCACCTCGGCTACGGACATATCTCGTCAAAGGAAAATTTCGAAAAGATCAAAGTAAAAATGCCGCCACTCCGGCTACGGACATATCTTGTCAAAAGAAAATTCCGAAAAGATCAAAGGAAAAATGCCGCCACCTCGGCTACGGACATATCTCGTCAAAGGAAAATTTTGAAAAGATCAAAGTAAAAATGCCGCCACTTCGGCTACGGACATACCTCGCCAAAAGGAAAAATTTTGAAAAAATCAAAGGAAAAATGCCGCCACATCGGCTACGGACATATCTCGAAAAAGGAAAATTTTGAAAAGATCAAAGGAAAAATGCCGCCACCTCGGCCACGGACATATCTCGTCAAAAGAAAATTTTGAAAAGATCAAAGGAAAAATGCCGCCACCTCGGCTACGGACATATCTCGTCAAAAGAAAATTTTGAAAAGATCAAAGGAAAAATGCCGCCACTTCGGCTATGGACATATCTCGTCAAAAGAAAATTTTGAAAAGATCAAAAGAAAAAAGCCGCCACTTCGGCTACGGACATCTCTCGTCAAAAGAAAATTTTGAAAAGATCAAAGGTAAAAAGCCGCCATCTCGGCTACGGACATATCTCGTCAAAAGAAAATTTTGAAAAGATCAAAGGAAAAATGCCGCCACTTCGGCTACGGACATATCCCGTCAAAAGAAAATTTTGAAAAAAGATCAAAGGAAAAACGCCGCCACTGCGGCTATGGACACATCGCGTCAAGAGGAAATTTGGAAAAACCAATGGAAAAATGCCGCCACTACGGCTACGGACATACCTCGTCGAAAGGAAATATTGAGAAAATCAAGGAAAAATGCCGCCACTTCGGCTACAGACACGGATCACGGAAAAACAGAGCGCAATCACCGGGCCCACACGGCGGAATAACGCAGAAAGCGGAAAACACTATCAGGAACACACTGAAAGGGCGGAGTAGCACAAGGAACGAGGCACCTGTAATAATGAGCAAGGCAGGAGAGCGCGACAACGAGACCGACCCGCAGTGGGAAAGCGGATCGGCACTGGCCAAGTCACAAGTGGCAAGAGTCTACCCGGCATACCGGACCATGACTCATAGGGCAGGGTACATCTAAGCCAAACACGCTCGGACAACCCGCCTGGTACAGAAACGAAAACATACCAGAGACCGACCACAATCCGATCAGAGACACCGGACACCAGACAAGAGACAGAGCACGGTCAGAGGGCTGTTATGACAACACGACACGCCGAGCCCAGCCATGACCAACTCACACCGAGAACGATAATAGAACCAGATTAGAAAAACACCCGACCACATGACGGGAAACATGGATCACGGGTAGCCTTACACCGGCCCGGAGCTAAGGTAAACACCTCCAGACCGCAAACCTAAACTGGAAAGTACAAGAGACGAACTCTCTCCCCATCGAAGGAGGAAAAATCGGATCATCGAAAAATCGGAGCATGACTCCAAATCGGAAATGGACACTGACACGTACCCACCCCGGAAGGCAGCCATGAAGAAAAGTGGAGTGAACAGCAAGGAGCCAGTGCGAAGGAGCCAACCGAAGCAAAGGAGAAGAACTTACGCCCTAATGAGAATAGGGGGGTACCACCCCCCACGCCCAAAGACACAGAAGAAACAGCAATCAAGCCAGGAGGCGATTGTCATCTCGGACGAGGAAGACGCCGCACGGGGCCCGGGTTGCGCACAAATAACAGGCCCCCGGACAGGAAACAGGAAGCCTCCAGCCACCTCGGACAGCGAGGAAGGCACATACACGCCCCCCGACTCAACGTCAGGCGATCAAATGTAATAACAAAACCAGTAATAAAAGCACGTGCCAATCAAACACGAGAGGACAAGAATTTAACTAGAAATGCCGCCACCTCGGCTACGGACATATCTCGTCAAAAGAAAAATTTTGAAAAGATCAAAGGAAAAATGCCGCCATCTCGGCTACGGACATATCTCGTCAAAAGAAAATTTTGAAAAGATCAAAGGAAAAATGCCGCCACTTCGGCTACGGACATATCTCGTCAAAAGAAAATTTTGAAAAGATCAAAGGAAAAATGCCGCCAC
>JAJSRV010000001.1:135611-147792 GCA_021527715.1 Neoseiulus cucumeris | reverse complement strand
TGGTTGGAAAGAGGAAGTCCGAAGGAAGACCCCCAAGGGGTCCAAGACCGTCGCAAAAAATCCTTGGATAAAAGTTGAAAAAACTCGAAAAACATCAAAGAAAAAAGTGCCGCCGGTACCTCGGCTGGAAAAAGGAAGGCTGAAGGAAGACCCCCAAGGGGTCGAAGACCGTCGAAAAAAATCCTTGGACAAAAGTTGAAAAAACTCGAAAAACATCAAAGAAAAAAGTGCCGCCAATACCTTGGTTGGAAAGAGGAAGTCCGGAGGAAGACCCCCAAGGGGTCCAAGACTGCCGCAAAAAATCTTTGGATAAAAGTTGGAATAACTCGAAAAACATCAAAGAAAAAGTGCCGCCAATACCTTGGTTGGAAAGAGGAAGTCCGAAGGAAGACCCCCAAGGGGTTCCCGGCCGCCACAAAAGCTAGGAAAAAAAGTTAGGAAAATTCAAAAAACATCAAAGGAAAAAACGCCGCCAACACCCCAGACGGAAAGAGGCAGACCACGAGAACACCCCCCCCCCCGCCAGGGGGGTCAGACCAAGAGTAGTGCTAGCAGAGGCAATTGAAAAAACCGATCCCCCTCTCCTAGATCCCCTCCCCGGGCTCCCTCGCCGGAGCAAGGGCCAGGTGGAGAGAGGCAGAGCCTATAAAGGAGGCAGCGCGGGAGCGGGAGCTCATTCGGAGCCCGCTCCCGGGCAGTGAGAAGTGGAAACCACGCACTCGGAACTTGGAAAACAAGTGAAAAACCCTCTGTGACACCCAGAAAGACACCCAGTGACCCAAAAAGTGACTAGATCAGTGCAAGGACCTAAACATCCCTGAAAATCACAAAATACACCAAGCTCCAGACGAAAATCACTTCCAGGGTAAGTCAGAACGAAGAGGAAAATTACCAAAATAGAATAGATAGGAAGGCCGCCACCCCGGCCTGACAGACACCCCTCAAAAAGGCAAGGTAGAAAACATCAAAGAAAAAAGTGCCGCCAATACCTTGGTAGGAAAGAGGAAGTCCAGAGGAAGACCCCCAAGGGGTCCAACACCGCCGCAAAAAAATCTCTGGATAAAAGTTGGAAAAACTCGAAAAACATCAAAGAAAAAAGTGCCGCCAATACCCTGGCTGGAAAGAGGAAGTCCGGAGGAAGACCCCCAAGGGGTCCAAAACCATCGCAAAAAATCTTTGGATAAAAGTTGGAAAAACTCGAAAAACATCAAAGGAAAAAGTGCCGCCGACACCTTGGTTGGAAAGAGGAAGTCCGAAGGAAGACCCCCAAGGGGTTCAAGACGGTCGCAAAAAATCTTTGGACAAAAGTTGAAAAAACTCGAAAAACATCAAAGAAAAAAGTGCCGCCGATACCTTGGTTGGAAAGAGGAAGTCCGAAGGAAGACCCCCAAGGGGTCCAAGACCGTCGCAAAAAATCTTTGGATAAAAGTTGAAAAAACTCGAAAAACATCAAAGAAAAAAGTGCCGCCGATACCTTGGTTGGAAAGAGGAAGTCCGAAGGAAGACCCCCAAGGGGTCCAAGACCGTCGCAAAAAATCTTTGGATAAAAGTTGAAAAAACTCGAAAAACATCAAAGAAAAAAGTGCCGCCGATACCTTGGTTGGAAAGAGGAAGTCCGAAGGAAGACCCCCAAGGGGTCCAAGACCGTCGCAAAAAATCTTTGGATAAAAGTTGAAAAAACTCGAAAAACATCAAAGAAAAAAGTGCCGCCGATACCTTGGTTGGAAAGAGGAAGTCCGAAGGAAGACCCCCAAGGGGTCCAAGACCGTCGCAAAAAATCTTTGGATAAAAGTTGAAAAAACTCGAAAAACATCAAAGAAAAAAGTGCCGCCGATACCTTGGTTGGAAAGAGGAAGTCCGAAGGAAGACCCCCAAGGGGTCCAAGACCGTCGCAAAAAATCTTTGGACAAAAGTTGAAAAAACTCGAAAAACATCAAAGAAAAAAGTGCCGCCGATACCTTGGTTGGAAAGAGGAAGTCCGAAGGAAGACCCCCAAGGGGTCCAAGACCGTCGCAAAAAATCTTTGGATAAAAGTTGGAAAAACTCGAAAAACATCAAAGAAAAAAGTGCCGCCGACACCCTGGTTGGAAAGAGGAAGTCCGAAGGAAGACCCCCAAGGGGTCCAAGACCGTCGCAAAAAATCTTTAGAAAAAGTTGGAAAAACTCGAAAAACATCAAAGAAAAAAGTGCCGCCGATACCTTGGTTGAAAAGAGGAAGTCCGAAGGAAGACCCCTGAGGGGCCCAGCGGGAAAAAAAAAAAAAAAAAGGGGGTATATACATACAGACACGCATGACAACAAACTAAACAAAGCTAACCTTTCCAGAGCAATCGAAGCGGCATGGACAAAGAACGGAGAAGCAGTGGCAGCGCGGGGACAGCGAGAACGACCCCCTCCCCCCGGCCAGGGCCCTCCGCCGCGGGCCAAGAAACGCCCCACGGCAAGAAAAGGAACGAGAATCAAGCCCGCCACCAAGAAGCCTTCGAACAACACAAGAAAAGGAAAACGATCGGAGAAATGACGGAGGAGGAATTCGCCACACACAGAGCGAACTATAAGGATACTATCGAGACAAAAATCTCCGAACTCCTAAACGTGAGACAAAAACTGAACGAGCTACGAAGAGACAGACAGAGCATCGGCAAAGGGAAAACTACCCCAGCCGAGCAAATGAAGCGGATCACAGACTGGCACCACGCAGAAGCACTATACACGGTGCACGAGGAGTCGATACTCAGACGTACGATGAAGACCCTGATCAACAAGCAGAGCTACCCGTACAAAATCGGAAGCAAGGAATGGCTTAACGCAGACGACACGGATTCGGACCCTGAGAACGACCCCCTGATAAGCTCAGCCACTGGAACCGAAGACAAAGGCACCCAGACGCCAGCAAGGCTAGCAAGAAGCAACAGAATAAACAGCATCGGGACGTCATCCCCGGACGAGGAAACACCCGAGGAAGGACCAGAACAAGCCAAGGGGAGCATGCCAAAGGCCAACGACATACCCGAGGAGGAGCCCGAGCCATCAGACGATATCACCGGCTGGTGGGCCGGCGCCCAGGGGAAAGAGAAGACAAAACGACAGAACCCCACCCCGATCGACCTCTCAGCAAAAAAAAGGAGACCAGAAAGGAAGCAGAGCCAACGGGAAGAAGAGGAAATCTCAGAATGGTATCGCACGACCAAGGCAGGAGGACCGAAGATCTGGTACGACTGGCAGCATAACCCACTGGACCTTTCGTCCAGAGAGCAAGTCTGCCTGGTGTGGGGCCCAGATAACCCCGAAGGACAACGCAAACCGACCCAGAACTAGGACGGAAGAACCGGCGGCCGACAACTGGGAACAGCCAACATTCCAAATAAATAGTACTTAACACACTAACACACTAACACCCTAACAGCGACTAAGGACCCACAAGTAGGCCGAGAGGCACTACACAAACCTACTCCAGCAGGAATCTCAGCATACCCACGTACATACTAACAAATACCATGCAATAACACACGACTAACAACAAAAAAAATCAAAAAATCACGAAAATACAAAAAAAAAAAAGGAAAAAACGGAGGAAGAATTGGAAGCGAAACCAAAGAATGTTCACAACTCGAGTCAAATACAATAAATATACCCAAACCGACCTAGAACAAGGACGGATGAACTGGCAGCCGACAACTGAGAACAGCTAACATTCCAAAGAATAGCACTTAACACATTAACACATTAACACCATAACAACGGCCAAGGACCCAAAAGGAGGCCGAGACGCACTATATAAACCTACTCCAGCAGGAATCTCCAAGTGGAAGCGAAACCAAAGAAATGTCTATAACTCGAGTTTAATACAATAAATATATCAAATTCGAAGCAAAGGCGGAGCACTTCATGGGCTTAAGGAAGAAGAAGCACAAAGAAGACACAAATACACGACAAGGAAGGGAACGGTAAGGGCAAACGGACTGGACACACGGTAGGAGAGGAGAAGACACGTACCCCCACCCCCTGACCACTGACAAGGAAGGAAAAACCGGGGAAGGGAACAGGAAGGCGAACAGATAGAGGACAGCAACAAAGCGACACAATACAACAGTACAATATGCCGGAAAAACACCAAGTCCAGGGGACATGACAAGCGACAAGGAGCACAAGTAGCGAGGATACAGAGGCAGGACTAAAACACGCCAAAGGAAGGAGAACCACACACCCTCAGCCCTCGCCAGGGAGGGAGAGCACGGGGAAAGGGAATAGGAAGGCAAATAGACAGCGGGCAGCAAGCAAATGGAACACGCCAAAGGAGAGGGAGCCACACGCACCCTCACTCCTCAGCCCTTACCAGCGGGGAGAATACGGGGAAAGGGAATATGAAGGCAAGTAGATAGCGGGCAGCAACCGATGGGCTACGACACAACAACTCACAACACAGGAGAAGACACTACTGACAAGAAAAATGTCAAGCGACGAGGAACAAACCCAAACAATGGAGGACCTCCACGACCAGGTAAGAAGAGAAATCCTCGAAGACGACGACCCAATGGAGGAGTACCCCAACACAAACCTACTGGTAGACACAGTAAACGACGAGAGAGCAATGGTAAGAGACATATGCATGGAGATACACGAGAAAGACATCCACTTCCCGGACGACCATCGCCAAGTAGTAAACAGACTGAAGGAACGCATAAAAAGGGCACGACACACCATCAGGAGTATCATCAACTCACACATAACCAGTAACATCCTCACACAACCCAACATAAGGAGAAACACAGAAGAGGAGCAAACGGCACAAAAACAGGGAACAACGACACTACAAATAATAACCAAAAGTACGGAAGGACCAAACACATTATGGAGGAACATGGATCACGGGAACCGGAAAAGAACAGCAGATCAGTGCAAAAAACAACCCGAGGTTAGCTCCAGCACCGAGGAGGAGGAAGAAGCAGGACGACTCCAGGAGGAAGGAAACACCGCCCAAAAAAGGCAAAAAACCCTGGTAGCGGAGGAAACTACCAAAGGCACCTAGAGAAAGTGGAAGGACCCCCGCGACACGAGTCGCAAGAGCCCTAAGCAGGCCAAAAAAAAAAAAGGGAAAAAAAAAAAAAAAAAAAAAAAAAAAAAAAAAAAAAAAATTTCACAACAAAAGGAGAGAGGCACACGACACAGCGCCACAGCGCCACAGCACACAGTCAACCCGAAAAGGAAATCACTCATAAGGGGACACAGAACCAACGGAGCACCAGAACTACGCGGACCAAGGCAAACAAAGGACCAAGCATGGAAAACATGGAAAAAAACAGAGACCCCGACAAACAAACAAAGGAGACAGCGACACAGCAGGGAACGCATCAGAAAGTACACTACACACCTATTACTAACCAGGAAGGAACAAGGAGGAAAAAACACTCCAAAAACGGCTTCATCCAATATGTAATCCACCAGAAAGACACCAAAGGAATCACATTCAAGAAAGCCCTGGCCGACGCGCACGAGGAATGGAAAGACATGAGCAATAAGGAAAAAGAACCATTCAAAAACCAAGCCATAACAGAGGCACCCCCTCCTAGACCATGTACCAGAGATGATTGTAGACAGCTCCGCGAGAAATACACACAACAAAAACAAGAAATGGAGTCGCTAACCAGGATAAACAACAAAATAACAACACAGCCAGAGGAGCTAACAGAGTAGAACAAGTACAGCCCACGGAGCCCTCTCCCAAGGGGAAAGGGAAGGCATGGGCCCCTCCCCCAAAAAAGAGTATATAACCGGGCTCCCCCAAGAGGAAAGCCTCTTGGATCAAGGAGCGGAACCAAAGAGCACTAGGACTAACAAGGAACTAGGACTAACAAGCCAGGAACTGGACGCTTAAGAAAAAAAAAAAAAAATAACACACCTACACCCACACATACCCCACCCATACACAAAAACCATGGAAGGAGACAACAGCGGCAAACACCAAGGAAAACCAGGAGAAAACACGGATACACCCGACACAGAGGAAACAACCCCAATGGAGACCACGGAGCCAACGACAGCCACGACGGCAAAAGACATCGAACCACAACAGGTGGGAGAAAACAGCGAGACCTCAAAGAAACGGAAAGGAATGCCACTATCTCCCTCTCAACAACTGGACCAAGAAAAACGAATGAAAGAAAACAAGGAAACCATCACGCTTGAAGGTATCAAGGAAATAAACGGACAAATCAAGGAGATGACATGGAAACTCATCATGCAGTACGACCAAAACCTGAAGCACGCAGTATCAGAAATAAACAAGGCCAAAACCGAAAACCCCCCAAAACAACCACTAAAGGACGCAATAATAAAACTGGAGCACTCAATTAGAGAACTGGAACCAACAATCAATAAAATAAATGAAGCGACAGACAAACAGGTCAAAATAAACGAATATCTGGATAAACTAAACACCGCTGAAACAAAGGAAATGGAAAGCCAAACAGAACCAACAAGGGCAATGGAAGAACAGAGACGCGCCGAAGCAATCAAAATTAGGATACGCCAGGCAAAGACCACCAAGGAACTGGAACAAATCATAGAGGAAAATTGGCCCAAGGAAACATACGAGAAGACAATACCAGCAAATGAAAGCTTCCTTAAACCAAGAAGAACAAGACTCCTGATTACAAAGGAAGGCAACGAAGCAGACAAAAACGTCTTAGATGCATTAGAGTATCAATACCCAAGATTAAGGACATTCAGAGAGAAAAACCCCGGCAACAAAACAACCATGATAGTAAGAACAGAGTCCCCAATGGACGACGCTCAGGGCAAAGGAAACGAAAACATCCTCCTCGTGGGAAAAATCACTAATGAAGCAAGCCCGGGGGAAATAATGGAACAAATCAGAGCCCTAGAATCACTGGGGAGACCACACTTGTCAAGCAGGAACCCGACCACCGGGGAAGAAGACGAAGAAAACACCCCTATGATAATGTTTCCCACAGACTTAGACTACACCACAGCGAGAAAGATAGCAGAAATTGGAAGCAAAGCAAAAAAAATCATGGTCAGCCACAAAGAAACAAGGAAGGAAACACGGATGGAGGCAGCCGCAAGGAGACTAGAAATGAACGAAAAAAAGAACACCATCATCATAAGCCCAACGGAAGGACAAACATGCAAGGACACAATCAAAAATCTAAAAAACAGCATCAAACCAGCTGAATTGGGAGTGGAAATAGAGAACCTCACAGAAACCACAGGTGGCGATATAAAACTAAGGATCAAGGAAAACAAGACTGGAGCCAAAGACCAATTTCTAATTCAAATTGAAGAACAAACCAAACACAGTCCGTTTGTCAAACCATTTCAAATAACCACTAAAATGATCATTAAGGACCTAGAAGCAACAACGACAATGGAAGAAATCAAGGATGCCCTGGAAAACATGGTAATCGGCCCCACTCAAAGGATAATCCGCGTAGACCCCCCGAGAACAAGTAACGGAGGGAAAACCACAGCCACCTTCTATGTGGATAAAACGGACGTAGCAGACATAGAAAGGAGGCGAATACAAGTAGGATGGACAAAATGCAAAGCAGAGAGGCACATCATCGTCCCATGCTGTCAAAACTGCCAGATGGTCGGACACAACAGGAGACAATGCAACCAGCCATACTTTAATGGGCGCATCTGCCACAGATGCGCAACCCAAGGACACATAGTAAGTGAGTGTAGGGCAGAAACACCGCAATGCTACACATGCCAACAACCAGGGCATGCGGCAAACTCAATGACATGCCCATACTACAGGAACGCATTCTTCGAAGCAAAAGCATGGCTCAGCAAGAGAACGACCCCCAACAAACCCCAGGCCAAACCCATAAAACGCACGGACATCGGAATACAAGCAACAGAGGAGCACAGACCACAGGAAAACCGACATGGTTATTAGGATACTACAGGCAAACCTAAACCACAGCCAAACGGCACACGACGTCCTAAACTTGACCGTAAGCAGCAGGAAAATCGACCTCTGTATAATATGCGAGCCAAATAAGGCAATATCGGAAAGGAAAACCTCACCTAACTGGATCACAATGAAAAACGGCGAAACCGCAATATGGTGGACACAAAAAAACAGGAGCATGAGCATTACAGAACACAAAGCAAGTAAGCAGATAACATGGATAAAACTCACGGATGGAACCTACTTAATAGCATGCTACTGCCCGCCCAACGATGCCATGACAGAATACGAAAAAACACTGGATGAAATAAGCCAGATAATCGAGGAAACAGGCACAAAAAACATGGTACTCGCAGGAGACTTCAACGCCAAGAACCCAGCATGGGGAAGCAATGAGCAATGCCCAAGAGGCAGGAAATTGGCGGAATTACTGGCACAACACGACCTACAAATAGTGAACACAGGAGAAGAGCCAACCTTCCAAAGGAGAGACCAGGAATCCCACATAGACGTCACCTCGGCCGGGGCACGTATTGTAAGACGAATCCAGAAGTGGCAAGTAAGAAAAGAACAGTCCATGAGCGACCACAAACACATAACGTACGACCTAGAGGAAAAAATTGTCCCCCGAAAACAACACAAAAGAACGAGACTGGACCTCAGGAAAATATACACGGCAGACTTCGCCCAAAACATTAGAAAACACACAGACAAACTACAAGAAGACACCGACACAGGAAAACTTACAGAAATCATCAAAACCGCCTACAGGGAATCAAAAGCGGACATACCGCCATTCACCCAAGAAAAACTACCAATATACTGGTGGAACACCGAAATCGACACAAAAAGAAAAGAATGCAACACAAAAGACAGAGAGCTCGCCAGGGAAAGAGCAAGAATAAAAAAAGGAAAGCAGGATACCGCGACCCTCCTCAGACTCATAGAAGAGGAACGAAAAGCAAAAAAGGAATACAGGAAACAAATCTCTGAAGCAAAAAAAAGCGCATGGAAAACCCTCTGCGACTCAGTAGAAGACGACCCTTTCGGACAACCATACAAAATCGTCATGAGCAAGCTAGGCGCCCCAACCGCCCAAATACAAGAGGAAATGGTACCCCACATCATAAACACACTGTTCCCCACGCAAGAGATATTCAACCCCCCAACTATCACGGCGGAAGACAAGGAAATACCCGAAGTCACAGACAAAGAAATAGAGCAGCTCTGCGAGCAATCCCCCAGGAAAAAAGCCCCAGGCCCAGACGGCATCCCGGCAGAACTAATCAAAGCACTTCTTAAAATAAACCCGACGCCTTTCAAAGTACTCGTTAACAAATGCCTTAAAAACGGAACTTTCCCACGGGAAGGGAAAAAAGCCACCCTCATACTGCTTCCGAAACCAGGAAAACCACCCGGGGACCCCTCCGCGTACAGACCAATCTGCCTCATAAACACAATGGCGAAAACAATGGAAAGCATAATCAATATGCGCCTAACAAAAGAGCTCGAAGACCACGACCAGCTCTCACAGAATCAATACGGCTTCAGGAAAAAGAGATCCACAATTTCCGCTGTAGAATCTATCCTCCACACTGTGAAACAGGAACTGGAAAAATCAAAACATACCAGGAACCTCTGCGTCCTCATCCTACTAGACGTAAAAAACGCCTTCAACTCACTAAACTGGAAAGTGGTAAATAACGCCCTGGAACACAAACAAATCTCACCGTACCTAAGAAGAATCATAGGGGACTACCTACACGACAGAACTATAGAAGAAAACGGCACCACATACAGGATGACAGCGGGCGTTCCCCAAGGATCCGTCCTGGGCCCGACACTGTGGAACGTAGCGTACGATTCAGTTCTGGAAACAAAACTCCCCGAAGGGGTGGAAACAATAGCATATGCAGACGACCTAGCAGTCATAGTACGAGCAAGAACCATGGAACTAATGGAAACCAGGGCAAACAGGGCACTGGGCAAAATAGCAAAATGGATGAACCAACACAAACTCACCCTGGCCCCACAAAAAAGCGAAGCAATGCTTATGGTGGGAAAGAAGCGCTGCAGAAACCCTAATTTATACCTAGAGAAACAAAAAATTGCCATCACGGACAAGGCAAAATATCTAGGAGTCATGCTGGATAAAAGGACAACGTTCACAAAGCACGTGGAATATGCAACGACAAAAGCCACAATAACAGCAAACAATATAGCAAGAATCCTCCCAAGAACCACACAAGTAACAGAACAAAACAGAAGAATCCTGGCCTCAGTAGCAGAAAGCATAGCGATGTACGCGGCTCCAGCCTGGGCAGATACGGCGCTAAAACTCAAATCTAACCGAAAAAAGCTTGACACAGCGCAACGGCCCTCAGCCATCAGGGTAGCCAGGGCTCACAGAACAGTATCAACAGAAGCACTCACAGTCCTGGCAAGAACCACGCCATGGACACTACTAGCACTTGAAAGAAAAGAACTCTACGATAACAAGAAACAACACTCAGCTAAAACCACAGAGGAAATAAAAAACGACACCCTGCGAAAGTGGCAGGAGAGGTGGGAAAACCCCCAGAACACAAAAGGACTCTGGACAAAGCACCTCATCCCGAACCTGGAAGAATGGATAAACAGAAAACACGGCGACATCACATACTTCACCGCTCAAATACTCAGCGGACATGGAAAATTTCAGACATACCTAAAAAGGTTCGGAAAAACATCTACAGAGATCTGCCCGTACTGCACGACCAACGAGGCAGACGACGTCATACACACCTTATACAAATGCCCAGGCATGGCAACTCAACGAAAAACCTTCGTCATGCGAGAAGGAGAAGATGGCAAAACCCTACTGAAAAAACGGGTAAAAGAAATGCTCGAAGCAAGCGAGGTGTGGTCGGAAACCACGGCCGAAATTGAAGACATCATGAGGCAGAAATCCAAACTAGAGAAAGAACGAACCGTCTCAGTGGAAACCAGGAACTAACACACAGAAAAAAAAAAAAAAAAAAAAAAAAAAAAGGAGGAGGACGAGAAAGGATAAAAGAGGCCCGACAAGAACCAAACCGCCCAGACGAGCACCACCAAACGGAGCGCACCGATGTCTTGCCGCACAATAATCATCCTGGTCCTGGTTATCGCAACAGGAAAAATTATATGGGAATACATCAGAGCCACCAACCAAACCCTGCACTATCTAACCAAAATACTGTGGTAACACCCCCTCTCCCCAGCAAAGAGAGGCAGGGAAAGGGAAACAGAACATAAAACAAGGAGCACAAAAACAAGGGAGCCCAGACACACACCGGACATGGAAAACATAAGACGCACCATCCGGACCCACTATGCAGGGATAGGGGCGTTCGTCCTCGCAATTACTATCATCACAATCATAGCAGTAACGGCAACAAGCCTCAGACAAGCTAGAGAGCAGACACAGCAAACGAGATGCAACAACACAGCGAACACGGGACTTGCCAACCAAACGCCAGCACAGCTAAACCAAACAGAATCAGTAACAGAACCACCAAAGGGCTGCGAACGCCCTCCCCAGACAGCCATCGAATGCTATAACAAAATACCTATACCACCACCACGGTGAGTATGTGAGAAAAAAAAAAAAAAAAAAAAAAAAAAAAAACAGTGCCTTGCTCCTCACGAGCAGTACATATCCAATAACCACATGATCTCAGAGTAGAAAAT
Source organism: Neoseiulus cucumeris (assembly GCA_021527715.1). Classification (NCBI taxonomy): domain Eukaryota; kingdom Metazoa; phylum Arthropoda; class Arachnida; order Mesostigmata; family Phytoseiidae; genus Neoseiulus; species Neoseiulus cucumeris. The sequence continues at coordinate 136,142 of JAJSRV010000001.1, read as the reverse complement.
AACGTCAGAAATACCCTCTCCCACCGACCACTCTCCAGGGAGATATATAAAAACACAACCAGCGAGGGAACGCACAGGCAAATGAAGAACGGCACCGAACAGGCAACCAAGACCACGTCCAAAATGGAAAAAGGACAAGGGACACGCGAAAAGAGAGACAGGACCAAAACACGAGACGAGATCATATTCATCATATTCCAAATAATGGTCACAATGGCCATCGTCACAGCCCTATCCTGGGCGTGTACAAACAAGAACGGCAGGACAGAGATAAATCCTATAGCACACAACGGGACAAATCTCACTACACTAGCAACACCAAGTAACGGATCCGCCCCACCTGAGGGAAACCAAACAGAAATCCTCACAAAAACACGCCCAAGCAACGAGGCAGAAACAAGCAGTAACACCCCCTGCACAAATATTAGGGAAACTCAGAGAGGCATCGCGCCAAACGGAAAATGGTTTACCAAAACACTCCGCCTATGCTAATAACAAGCACAGAGGCCGATGAGAGAGGATTACGCCTGG
>JAJSRV010000001.1:76357-93626 GCA_021527715.1 Neoseiulus cucumeris | reverse complement strand
TTAGGGGAATCTTTCACGACATTATCTCCGTCATACGCAGAGAGAATCTTAGGGAAACTCTCTAGAGAAACACAACGAGAATTTATGAAAGCTTTCAGAGACAAAAACAGACAAACACACACTTGCAAGCTCGAAGCGTTGCTCTCCTTCCTGCGGGAGGAGGCCCGTACGGCAGATGCACTAACCGCCACTAGAGATTCCAGCTCCAGAACAACTCCAACAGGAACTCAGCGTTTCGGGAAGTGTCAGGTCGAACACCAGAACAACGCTGGTCGCTCTTTCAACCGAATCAACGGCCAGCCACGTTCGAGCAACCAGCTGAACACAGGCTACAAACAGCAGCAAAATCCATCGCGCAACGCGACAAATAATTTTCATTTGGCATCGCAGCCAAAAACATTTCAGCACCGGCAGACTCCATCAGAACCGAAACGAAAATTGAAAGTCAGTTGCATTTTCTGCGGAGGCGATCATCAGCCATTCAGATGCCCAGCGTCGCTATCCCCTCAAGAACGGAAGGACCGAGCAGTGGCAGCCAAAGCCTGTCTGAAATGCCTCAAGCTGAACCACGAGGCTAAGAGCTGCAGAGAAGCCTTCAAGAAGACGTGTCGATTTTGCAAGGGATACGAATTCTCTGCAGAGTCCTGATAGACCCAGGCAGTCAGTCGAGCCATATCACACACACGATGGTGAGAAAGCTCGGCTCATCGCCAGATTCACACATCGATCTGGCCATGTCCACAGCAGGTGGACGCGTAACAAACATTCACAACTGCGGTGTACACAACGTCACACTGCGAAGCAGATTCGACGAATCGAAATCGATCCAATTGAAAGCCATCGAACTCAAATGCTTGTCAAGAGCAAAGTTCCCAGTCTTGGAAGAAGACTTCGGGCCCACCAGAAAGAGTATTATGATGAAGAAGACATTGAAAAGGAAGAGTCGTCTGCTAGCAGTCGAAACGTCAACAACGCGATCAAAGTGCTCAGACCGAAAATCAACGATTTGGCCTGATTTCCCAGCTCAAATCGTGCAAAAGTTGACAGCCAGACGCAAAGTGACCCAGTGACTCGACACAAACCGAAGTTTTGCAAATCACCTTTCCGTTTGGAAAAGCCATCCAAACAGAGATGACAGTGAAACTTGAGTGCACCATCTGCAAACGCGTTGTCAGCAGAGAAGGACCTGTTCGTTCCTGCAGCCTGGGTTGTGGAAATCTACTCCACCCATCTTGTGCTCAACAACCTGTGGAAAGCGATGGCAGTATCAAATGCCCAAACTGCCAAGACAAGTCCATGGCTACGCACACAACAGCCGAACTGATGGCGCGCATTCTGTTCCTCACAGACGTGGTAATCGAACTCAGAAACGACCTCACTGACGCGAAAGCCGAGATAAAGTTGCTACGTGATACTACAAAGCTGACGTATGTTCCGCCCCATCCCACCGTTTCCAAGATCTCAACAGCATGTTTCAAACAGAGTACGCCCCTCGCTCTCTCACCAGCCGCATTCATGAGACAAGAACAGCAATTCGGCTCACAGCAACAAACATCTAATCAAAACAAAGATCGTAAGCGACCGGCTGACGGACTCTTCGAGACAACCCCGAAACTACCTAGGACGACACAAAGAAGAAATGAAAGGTCAGAAATACCAACATATAAAGAGAGATGTGTAAGACCGAACAGACGCCCAGTACCTGTACTTGGCACTGGCAACAACTGCCTGCCAGCTGCCACGCAGCTACAGAGGATAAATCACTATGATCGCATCTTCATAACTCAGGTAGCCCGCGAAGTCAGTGCCCAACAAATCTTGGAATACGTGCTCACAATCACAAAGAAGGTGAAAACGGTAACGAAAGTGAAACCCTTCCGACCTAACCCGAGTTTCGCATCATTTGTTGCAGAAGTCGAGGAAGGAGAGGGAGGGATTGCAAACGATCCCTCGCTGTGGAGCAAGGGGATCGCAGTTCGAGAATACCGAGGCAGACCGAGAGATGAGCAAGTAGAAGAAACCGTTCACAACACCATCAATGAAGAAGCACAGGACATGGAGACAACGATGACCCCAAACCGCCATGCGGGGGACTCGTAAGTAGCTCCACACACGAACCACTTCCATCAATCAACTTCGCAACCGTTCTCCATGACAACACGTCGACTGAAAACGGAAATGCCCTACCTGGAATCGAATGCAAAATAGGATTGTGGAATTGCGAAGGATTGCGAAAGAAGAAGGAGATATGGGACGAACAGCAGATCAAAACATTCGACGTATTCATATTTACAGAAACCTGGGAGACAACCTGTGAGCTTAAGTTTCCATCATTCCACACCGCCCAATGCCCAGCTCGGAAGAATGACGGACCAGGCCGCCCGTCCGGAGGAGTTGCAATAATCTATGGCAGCAAACTGAAAGAAGCCAAATGCACGATGGCAGAAGACAACACCGTGATAATTCAAGCGACCAATCTTATCATCATAGCAATGTACGTGAGCCCATCAGANTCAGAACGACAAAGGTCTGAGGACTATCGAACGTTCCCCATACAGTCACGCCGCTAGAAGTAGATCAGAATTCGACACCTTCCAACAAGTCAAATGGAGGACAGCAGGTGTTTTCCCACAATCCGCCAACTCCCGTCCAAACGGAGGATCAAAACGAATCCGTAGCAGGAAATGAAGACACAACTTTCCAGTGAGGTCGGAATACATTTACAATGTACAGAAACCCATGAAACTTAGCGGACGATTCCGAAGAAAAGATCAACAACGATCTTACAATTAGAAACATGGGTTGTTGTGGAGTTGAGCCCCGGCGACTTAGCCGTCCACGGAAACACACAGATGGCGAGTACTGTGAAAATGATTCTGTCGTGATTCATCGGTCTGCGATAACTCCAGCTGGGGCAGAGGGAATCATCTAGGCCCGCGAGCGTAGCGAGCGGCAGGCGCAAGCAGATGCCTGCGGGCCACTGGATCGAAACCCTGCTCTACTCGCCGCTTCGGCGTTTTGGCGCCTCGCAGTTCAACTCGACGGGGCTATACGCCAAAAATACCGAAACATGTTCAGCCCGAAACCCATATCCAGAACAACGCCTACACAGCTGAGGGAGAACCCGATGGCATCACGTCAAGGGGTCACAGCAACTCCTCAACTCCTCCAGCCAGAATCAACCAATGCTACAACACGTCGACCCACCGAGGATCGTTTTTCATTTCAACCAGTGTCTGCGGAGACACATTCAGAGCGACTGTGAACTTCTAAACCGGTTTTCCAAAGATGCTGATATGGACTTAATCACACGGATGTTTTCCGCCTCAAGTTTCGTTCCTGTCGCAGATGTGGTGAAGGCTTTCAGTGCTGTCGTCAGCTCGCAGTCAGTCAGACGGAACGACGCTCTCTTGGCCAGTTTCATCCAGTGTTTCCAACGCACATGGGTCGGCGGTAATCGACGACCGCCTCGCTTCAAGGCTGAGTGGTGGAACCTACATTCTCTAGTCGGCCTAAAGAACAAATCCGAAGAGAGCAGAGAATAGGAAGAGGAACTCAACAAAGCTCTGATGAAACACTTCAGGAGAACCACCTGCGACGAGACAGGTTGTTGCATCATCCGCCCACAACCGAAGGACAACGTCTTATTGCAAGGTATAATCACAATGTAGCACTGTCACGTTTGCACTCTCTGTGATCGGGATTTATTAAAGTTCGTGTCATGTACAAAGTCCTCCTCTCTGCCGCGGTGCTGGGGCCGGTGTCACTGTGCTCCTTACCTTCGGGATTGTGGTGTGGGGAGAAGGTTGCAAGGCGACTCAACGGCAGTCCTTAATGACGGCGTCAGAGCCATTACAGGACGTGAGCGCCACGAGTCAGTTCGTCACGTTTCCGAAGGTGGAGGAACGCTCGGGATCAATCAAAAATGTTTCTTGGAGTCCGCGATGGTCGCTTTCAAATCATTCAAAGGCATTATCTCCTCGGACATTCAGTTTCAGATCATTACGAAGAGGCACGACCTTCGAATTGCCACGCTCGACGAAGGATTTCGTCCGTCAGTCGTTGTTGTACCGTCTGCCGAGCAGTTTTTTTTATGTTGACGTCGCCTGTATTGTCTGCGAGTTTCTTTCGTATTGTTCTCTAATTGTTATGATGCTTGTGATGAAGTTGGAAATTGTCCGCCGAGGCTGTGTTTTTTGAAGCATTACGTCGATGACAGTATCCGGAAAGGGTGAGCATTTTGCGCATTCGAATAGGTGTCTTCTGCGCCATCTGCGCAGTCTACGCATGTAGGGGTGAGTTTTTTCTTCGTTTACTTTAGATAAGTTTGGAAGTGTCCATGTCCAGAGAATGCTTGTGTTATATAGTAGTTCAGTTTTCCGTATTTTCGTTTGTGCCAGCTTTCGAGGCTTTTGATGAGTCTTTTCGTCCAGGTCCCTCGAAACCTCGAAAGCCTTCCCATCTAAGTACGTTGAAGTTTGTTGAGACACAGGCTTTCGAATTCCGGCTCGGGTGCTAAGTTCTGTGTCTTTGTGTCTGTCGACTCAAGTCCGTTCCTTACTCTGTTGTCCCTCATCTGTAGTATGGTATCAATCTTAATGCCCCGAGCAAAGGATCTTGAGAGAACCCGCAGCGCGTCATTCGAGACTGTTCGGTATCCTCGACAGATTCGTATCGCAGTGATTCTTTGGGCGGACAGCCGCTGTTGACGACTATGTTTGTATTCGAGTGCAGCGTGCCACACGGGAAAGCCGTACTAGGCCATTCTACGGATACGAGCAGGTGTCTCTTCTCCTCCTCGGCTCCATAGGTTCTTGGCATCATTCTTTTTAGTTTGTTTGAAATTCTTTTCACTTTCTCGGCGGCGTATTCGATGTGGCTCCTGAAGTTCAACCGTCGTCTGCTAGACGAGTGCAGCTGTGTCTTCTACCGGCTCCTGCCAACTTTCAGTAGAATTACGGTATAGTGACTGTATAGGTGCCCTTCTGTTCATCAGAAGCCCTTCTACAAGCTCAGGCCTCAAGTTTGACTGCGCACTTGTCACCTCTGTGCGTTCAACTGGTGAGATCACGATGGCCTACGTCAAGTGCTCGATGGACTGTTCGGATGACACCGAGCACGGTCCACTTCTTGCTTGCATTGGCCTGTGCAGCAACTTCATCCATGAAAAGTGCTATGTGAAGAAAGAACACGCTGGGCTATGCCCCGAATGCTGCACTGCTGAGAAGAAAGCCCCTACTTCGAAGCATATCTTCGTGAGGGTTCTACAGCTGACAAACCTCGTCATCGAGCTGTCGGCGAAGATTGACAGACAAGATGAAGAAATATCAAGACTTCGCAAATCCCTGGAGCCCCCAAAGCTTCCGCTTCAGTCCGGTAGAAAGGACATGAAGACTGGGAAAGGTGCGAATAGTGCAACGTCATCCTCCACAAACAACACCGAGAAACGTTCAAGAAACAACAGTGTAGCGCCCGCTCTCCGGTCGTGCGCTGGAGGTTCTGGCAGCAAAGATCATCAACGACGCGGCCGGAGTCAGTCCAGAGGTAAACAAAAACAGATCTCCACTGGGAGGCCGAACACAGAAAGTGAATCTTCGGCCGCTCCGAAGAGATCTCAACCTGCCCTCACGAGAGCTGTCAGAGGAATGAAGGAGACCTCTGGCAGCCTGGGAGTCACGCGAAGACCAGCCCATCGGAAGCTCTATGTGACGAACGTACGAACCGACATCACGAAAGAACAGCTGTGTGACTACGTGAAAGCGATGGATGTTGTTGTCCTGACAGTGTACAAACTCAGGTCAGCATCTCGAAGGACGACCTCATGGTGCCTCCTCATCCATGAGGTCTCCTTCTCCAAGGTCCTCGATCCTACTAATTGGGATCAGGATCTCAGCTTCCGTGAGTTCAAAGGATACCTACATAAAGAACAGATCCTCGACTCGCTAGAATTCCAGCAATGACTGGGATCAAACAGCGAACCAACGAAGAAAAGCGACCACCAAACTCACCGACCTCAACTAAGATGCTTCTGCATGAACGTTCGATCCCTAGCAAAGGATGGTGCAATTGATCTGCTGCACTCATACGCAGCAGCATGTAAACTCGATATTATCTGTATAGTAGAGAGCTGGCTTGACGAAAGAGTTCCTGATGCCGAGCTTTCCCATGGAGGAATGTTCTCAGTCTTCAGACGTGATCGAGGTCGTAGAGGTGGTGGAGTGCTTATACTAGCCAAGCGAGATATAATATGTATACAAAACGATATTCTTCATGATGATTGTGAACTAGTCAGCATTGACATTCTAAATGAGGGTGACACGGTTCTCCGAGTTGCCGCAGCGTACAGCCCAGGCACTGAGGGCCCTGAGCAAGACCTGACCTCGATGCAAAATCTGGTGAGGTCCCTCGAACTCCTGTGCGACACCGATGTTTCAGTTATCGTAACAGGTGATGTAAACTGTCCCAATTTAGACTGGGAAAATCAGTTATGTAACATAGAAAGCTCACCCCGTGAGAGAGTGTTTCTCGAATTCTGCCAGCTTAATAGCTTGGATCAGCTAGTAAAGTCCCCAACCCGACCTTCTAGCGGCACTACTGTTGATCTCATCCTATGCAATGACGAATGTATAAATCCTCATGATGTCTCCGTGTGTAATGGACCTATCTGCTCGGACCACCTGGGACTGCACTTCAGGATCACAGCACCCGTAGCTGGGACTCCTGAGCGCGACTCACGGGACTGGGACAGAGCCGATTACGACCAAATGACGTCAGAACTATTATCTGTTGACTGGCCTTACGTGCTCACACCTGAGATGAGTGTCAATGCAACATACAACCGTTGGAAAGAGTGTATGGATATTCTAATAGAACTCTACGTGCCGCTCCGCGGAGCCAGGAAACATGGCGTGGTCTCCAACTTCATAGCTCGACTCATACGCGAGCTGGAAGTGGTGAAAACAGCGAGCCGTCGCGTAAGCATCGAACGAAGACTTGAGAAAGCGTCATACAGGCAACGATGTCTTCTCGAACATCAGATCGCCAGCGCAAAAGGATGTGCAAGGTTTTACGGATACGTCGCTAAACGACTAAAATACCACGATGACTTAGCTGTCCTGGTCCTAGACGATGGCTCCAGGATAACTGACGACAAAGATAAATGTGAAGTACTTCGAGAACACTTCCGATCCGTCTACCATGAAAGCCCTATGCCTACGAGTCACCCGGCTATTCCGATCGATACAAAGGTAAAAATGGTTGAGGATGTTGACCTGTCTGAACTCTCTGTATACAGACAACTAACGAAACTCGAGATGAAGAGAAGCACGTCGCCTGAGGGCATTCCAGCGATCGTGTTCAAGAGAACAGCTGCAGGCCTGGCCTCACCCCTCAGCATCCTATTTCGCAAGTCCCTGGATGAGCAAAGGGTGCCCGAGCAATTTCGTGAGGCTTGGATTGCTCCTGTCCCGAAACCAGGGAAGAAAACCGATGTGAAGAATAGAAGACCTGTCTCCCTAACGGCTGTATCCAGCAAAGTTATGGAACGCATAGTATGTGAAGCTGTTCAGAAAAATGCTGAATCAGAGAAACTGATAGCCCCAAATCAGTTTGCCTACCGAAAAGGAAGAAACACTGTGGACTGCCTCCTCACGTTCCTCAGTGACATCGCACTATGGACCAACAGTGGCACCCCAGTGGATGTCTTCTACTTCGACTTCAAAAGCGCTTTCGAGACGATGCAGCATGATCGACTAATATCTGTGATGCATAGCAAAGGAATCGGCAGCAAGGTTCTTCAATGGATCTCCGACTTCGTGAGAAACCGGACGTTCAGGGTAAAAATCGGGAACACCCTCTCCGAACCTGAGAGAGTCCTCAAGGGATGTCCTCAAGGAACAGTAATCGCAAGTTTACTGTTCATATTGTTCATCGATGGACTGAAAGATGTGATACCCGATAAAGTGAGCTACGTGACCTACGCTGACGATACAAAAATGTACGCTCCGATAAGAGATGAAAACGATGGAAAACTCTTACAGAATACCATCGACGACTTTGCATCATGGTGCGCCAAGATGGGGCTGCGTCTCACCGTGAAAAATTGCGGAGTCCTGCATCTAGGTCACAACAACCCGAGGAAAGACTACTGGTTAAATGGAGCCGCACTGGAGAAACTTGTGGTAGCCAATGACCTAGGAGTCAGGTTCTCTGCTTCGCTTAACTTCAGCGAACAGGTTGACCATGTAGTCCAAAGATGCTCGCTTGTTTGCAACTGGATCCTCCGTTCCTTCAGAATTAGGGACGTCAGTGTATATCTTAAATTGTATGATTCCTATGTGGCTCCCATCCTACTGTACGGATGCCAAATCTGGCACCCAGGCAGAACATGCGACCAGACCACACTGGAGAAGATGCAACGGAGGTTTGCAAGAATGGTCGAATACCGATGTCGCATACCGAACGGCTCACTTGTCATGCCCACCGTCGGTGATCGACTCAGAGAAGCTGATCTCCAGCAACTCTTAAGGACAACCAGGAACGAAGAACTCTTTGACCGTATGTTCGACATCTGGACTACAACGTCGAGACGTGGATTCGTCCTGGCCCCCAAATCGAGAGCAAGAACGGCAAGAATCGACAATCTGTTTCCATGGAGGATAGTCAGAACTATAAACTCCGCGGACTGATCAAGATGTTCTATGATAACATGTGATTCACTAACATACCTTTATTACCTGAATAAAGAGTCTATCAACAATTAAGCCACTCATTAATTATGCTCAGTGCTTCATTTCCGTTCCTCTCCAGAGTATTTTCATCTTTATCCTGACACAGAGTGCCAAATCGTCTGCCTATCCTATCAATTCTGTTTCTTCTGGAAAATCAAGGCTGAGAACCCCGTCATACATTATATTCCAAAGTGTCGGGTTTGGAAATTTTCTTTTTTCACTCAATACGCGAGAGAAACTCGCGGAAGATCCAGTCAAACTCCAAGCAGTCGATGCCGAAATGTCGAAATATTTCGACAACACCCGCTCGAATGTCAAGCCCAGTCGAAGCTAAAAGAACTCGACACCGAGAGAAAACCGAGCCTTTCGTCGTGCATGAACACGGTAGCGGAGGAAGTCTCATGGTCAGACGAATTATTTTTCGAGAATAGAGTTCATTCGTGGCATCAAGCAATTTGCTCTTCCACAAAATATACTTTCCTGAGGAGACAGAGACACGGTGCGAAAAAATCAAGAATTCCAGTCCAAGAGGCAGAAGTTCAGCGGCGATTCCGGCGACTCCCGACGTCGGTCGCGCTGGGCGAGCTGTGCGAGTGGGCCTGCTGAGCCTGAACCCACTGTTTTAATTCTTCGTCCGCAGAACAAAATTTCCCGACGCGGTGAGTGGATGTCGGTTGTTACGTTCAGTCTTCAGTAGAGATGCGACGAAGGATACCGAGATAACGCGCAAAGTAATTCACGCAAGGAACGCGAAGTCCTTAACAAGGTATCCTCAAAGACATAAGGCGTTCCGCAACTCGAAGAATGAGAATAGGCGAGGAACGACGCACGTTCTAGATCGTTTAACGAGTTCCAAGCGTACGCGACCACTGCGCGGGAATTCTGTTCGGAGTACAGTTCCAACTGGAACTCCAGCAAGGCCAAACGAAAATAGAACAATCATGTTGGAGAGTCGTGGTAACACGAACGTCTTCGAAGGCATGATTGCATGATGATGGATAGGGCCCGAAACTTTATGCACATGCATATGCAAAACAGGCAGCTGCATTCGCATGCACGAAATGCACTTGCATATGCGGGTGCATATTTCGGAGACAAAATACGGTTTTTGTCCGCATATTGTGCATAATCTGTTAATCTCGCTCATATTACGTGCATGTCACTTGCATATTTCAGTGCTATAAGTTTCGGGCCTTGATGATGAACAACAACGAGTGGCGAGAACAGGAACAAGTAGAGATCGAGCACACAGCAAAAATGAACCAGTCCGACAACAGTCGAGTTCAGCAGAGCTTCCAAGGGGAGAGGTCACCGAACTCAAGAGCTACGTTCGTAATTTCAAAAGCAAAAGCGCAAACCTCCACTAGATCCGACATACAAACTTTTCGACGACATAATTTCGCGGGCGAAGTCCGGGGGCGCTGTCACGTACGGTCCATAGAGGGCAATGGAGCCTAGCGCGTACACACACAAACACACACACAGCGAGATCGGGTTAACCACGGGTAACTTATTCATTTCAGAATTTATCGTTCAGTGTACATATCGATTACATAATTCTTTCCATCCGCCGCTTGAGCAGAGCCAAGATTATTCACTCAATGAAACCNAGATCTCAAAGGCTGATAGTTTCTTCTTTTCAAGTAGATCACTACTGTAGTAATGCAAATAGTCGTCAAGACCGCAAGGGAAGAAACGACTCCAGCAATCAGCGTTGCACTGTGTTTCTTGATTGGTGAAGGTCGTGGCGAAACAGTTGGCTGGTTAGTTGGCTTGATCGTTGTCGGCTTAAAAGTCGAGGGTCTGAATGTCGTTGGAACGGAAGTTGGTTCTTGGGTTGTCGGTGAGTCAGTAGTTGTTGGGTGAGACTTATTTCTGTTCTGGAAATCATGCCAGATAGACTTTCCACCGAATTCTTCACCAGATGGGAGGATGCAGGCCACTGTGCTTGAAGCTCGAAGTTCACAGGCCGCTGAATTTGCATAGCACTCCCATTCAAAATACTCGTTACTTATTTCTTCTATGGTGCAACTCTGTTGAAGTATCTTGCACCGTGGGTCGCAGTCTTGGTACATAAACATACTTCCAGACTGGCCCACCAGAATGAGTATCATGATGAAGAAGACATTGAATGACTGACTTGCGAAACACATTGTTGATCCTGAAAGTTGTCATTCGTTAGTCGTGGAATTTCAGAAACTCCGATCAGAGAACGTAATCTGCAGAACGCGATTTTCAACAATGGTTTTGTGCAGATGTCTGAGCAGTTTGACTCGCTGCTGATCCAGGAAACAATTATATTATTATAATTAAATAATTATATTATTTCCTTGTTCTCGATCAACTGTTTAGTATAGAGTTCCTTGATAGCGATGTGCTTTAACCTTCTATGGTACGAACCTGAACTCGCGTTTACGACAGCAAGCACAGTCTGGTTATCACAATACACGTTTGGAGTGTGTGAGTAACCAAGTTCTGCCAACAAACGGCTTAGAAAAATGGTAGTCTGCGCCGTAGAGGCAAGGGCTGTTAGTTCTCCCTCGCAGCTGGACAACGAGACCGATTTTTGACGTTGGGATTGCCAATAAATCGCACCTCCATTTGAGGTTATCATTGTCCCGGACACGGATCTTCTTGTGATCGGATCTTGGCCGAAATCAGAATCCGTGTAATATTATAGCTGAATTCATTGCTGCCATTCTTTCTGTAGGTTATGCCAAAGCGAGTCGTTCCCCGCACATATCGCAACACTCGAAGAGCATGGTTCCACATTTTTGTCGTAGGTTTCTCTAAGCTTCGAGACAAGAAATTCACCGAGAAACTTAAATCTGGACGGGAAATCGTCATCAACCAAACGAGACTCCCAACCAGCACTCGGTACGGTGCATCTGATTCCTCTGTCAGATCTTCCGAGTATATATCTCGGTCGAGGGGCGTCGCTACAGAGCGACAGTTACTCATACCGAACTTCTCGAGTATCTCTAAGGCATATGTCTCCTGATGTATGCTTAGAGTCGTCTTGGTTCTTTCGATCTCAAGACCAAGAAATCGCCTCAAAGGACCATAGGTCAACTGGAAGCGCTTCTCCAGTTTTCTGAGGAAATTTAGAACAATTTCTTCTGTTCTTGCACAGACTATACTGTCATCAACATAAAGAGCCAGATATAGTTTGTCACGCTCATTTCCCAGAAAAATACACGGATCAGAAATCGATCGTTTGAGCCCCAGGTCACACAAAACTGCTGCCATCTTTTGATACCACAGCCTTGGGGCTTGTCTGGACCCATATATCGCTGAATTGAGTACGCAGACCAAATCCTTTCCTTTCTCATAGCCTATAGGTTGCTTCATGAACAGAGTGCAATCCATTTTGGCATTGAGAAAAGCTGTCTTCACATCCGCTTGGTAGCAAACCAAATCTTCTTTCAGCGCGATGTTTAGAATACAGCGAATAACTTCGAATCTACAAGTTGGGCTGTACAATTCCTTGAAGTCAATGTCCTTTTTCTGAAGATACCCCAAGAGCACAAGCCGAGCCTTAAATCTAGGTTTCCTCGGATCCTCTGTGGGTTTCAAAGAATAAATCCAGCGGTTCCCAAGAGCTTTCCTTCCCTCAGGTAGCTTCGTGAGGGTGAACGCGTTCAACTCAGACATACTGGCTAGCTCCTCGTCCATAGCTTCTTTCCACTGGTTTCTTTGATTAGAAGCCATTGCCTGCTCATAGGTCTCTGGAATAGCGATTCCCGAATCGCAAAGATTGACTCCAGCACTCTGCTTCTTCCGTAGTTTCGACCTATCGCGAAGAGCGGCTCGCTTCTCCAAATTCACTTCGTATTTCTTTCTTGGTCTCTTCTTCTTACTAACTTGAGAGGAGCCCGGTAGGGGCGCTGTTGTCCCAGCTTGACTTGGCTCCTCCCTCGAGCTGTTGAGTCGGTCGGCAGCCTGAGCTGTCGGCAGGGCGAGCTGCCGGCTGACAGCATCACTTGCAGGCGCAGCCGGCTCGACATCCGACAACTGCTCCTCCTGACCATAGATGCCGGAATCATTTTCTGGCTGAAATACTTTCGCTTCTTCGTTAGTGAATTTTTCCTCGTCAATGCCTTTGGCAGGTGAATTTGAACGGGGATTCTCAAAGATCTCCTCCTCACCCTGTGGGGCGTCTACTGATCGATCGGTTTGAATGGCCACATTATTTTTATCATTGTCTTCGAAGATATTCTCAATCTTACCATCGTCAGGACGGCTTTGTACTACCTTGCCCAGCTCTGCTCCTTTTTCCGCCAAAGGACTTGGTGTGAGGAAAGTTACGTTCTTCGTAGCAAACGTCTTTCGTGTTCCCTTCCAGAGTACTCTGTTTCCAAAAGTTTCCTCCGGAAAACACACAAAAACACCCTCTATGCCTTTAGGGTCGAACTTCTTTCTATTTGGCGTGGTATCCAAGAAAATACACTCTGTTCCGAATGGATAATATTTTGCAAAGTATGGGCGTTTCCCATGAACAAGCTCATGAGCGGTTTTTCCTGTTTTCTTATTGTAAGTCGTGGCATTGAGTATCTGGCAAGCAAAATTAACTGCTTCTGCCCAAAGGGTTTTCTTTAGACCTGAATCTATCAACATGGTTCTCGCCAGATCAACCAGACTTCTGTTGGAACGTTCCGCTAATCCATTTTGAGCTGGGTCATAAATTCCACTCTTGAGAAAATTGCAACCAATATCATTTAACATTCCAATCACTGTTTCATTTCGGAACTCGGTTCCATTATCACTAAGGAAGTTATGGATTTTTTTTCCAAAGGTTTTTCGGAACCACGCCAGGTAATATCAGATGTAATTGGGTACTTCATCTTTAGATTTCAGAAAGTATACCTTACGATACCTGGTGTAATCGTCAGTCAGACATAGAAAATGTTTGTGTCCACCGAGACTTGTTTCGGTTGCAGAACACGTATCCGCATGGATAAATCCTGGGGTTGTGGAACGACATTCCTCAGGTTTGGAGTGGCTAGGTTGCCGATGTTGCTTCCCTTGTTCACACGCGGCGCACTTCGTCTTTTCGTCACGATATGGAATCCCTCGCTCCTTCAAAATCCTTCTGACCTTGAATTTGTTGATATGACCCAATGCTCGATGGGCTTCATAGAGACTCACACTTGTCTCGGTTGTCTGCAGACTAAGAGGGGGCGGTTCGGCTCTGAGTACGTAGAGTCCGTTGTCGCGTGGGGCGAGCACTTTTACAGGACCTGCAACCATCTTTATCTCATTCGCTGTGATTGAAACCTTGAAACCAGCATCAGTTAGTTGACTGACTGAGATGAGATTAGTTGACATCCTTGGGACGAATAGGGCATTTCTGAGCTCAATCTTCAGGACCGAGTTTCCTTGAATGACAGTGATTTCGGCTGTTCCTGTCTTGTGTGCCTTTAAGACAGATGAATTACCGAAAGTCACTTCTCGAGAGTCATTCCCGTACTTCAGGTCGGTGAAGAACCTAAGGTCGTTCAAACAGTGATGGGTACTGCCGGTGTCAACGATTACCGATACTTTACCGTCGTAACTGTTCTGTCCCTGCTTTCTATCAACCAGCTTCGTCATGAAGACCTGACTGAAATTGACCTTCGCCTTACTCTTCTGTGTCTTCTTCCGGGGAGACTTCTTTACAGCGCACTTGTTGGCTGTATGTCCGGGCTTTTCGCAACTCCAGCAGATGACTTCGCGAGTCTTCGTTACCATCTGATTCTGGCTAGTGCTTTCTCGAGACCTCCACTGCTGTCTTGTGGGACGACGTCTCCTTCTGGAAATGTTGGATCTGGCGACCATCGCCGTTATGTCGTCCACTCCGCTGTCAGTTTGACGGCGAGCAGCTTCGCTACGAATTAGGTCTATGAGGTTTGTGAGAGTCTTGTCAGACTCTTCCTTAGTGCTCCACGATTGTTTGAATGGTGACCAATCACGGGGTAGACAAGTGATCAAACGAGAACATAGTACATTAGTTGGAATGTCAGCCTTACTTTCGATTAAGTTGTAGGTGAGATTCTTGTACACTTGGATGTTTTCCTCGATGGTTCTTGATGATTTGAAACTGAAAGCAAGCCATGTAGCTATGGCCTGTTCTCGGTAGAGTCCGGATTCGTTTTGGAACCTTTTGTTGATCCTTTTCCAGATGTCAATTGCCGTTACAACCGGGGCATCCACGTAGAAAAGGGACAGAATCAGGTTCGGTTGTATCAATTTGAAGAACACCGTGCGTGCGTTCCGATTCCCGATTTCATAGTCCTTCTTCTTCTGAGCATCAGGGTCGTCTGGTTTCAGTTCTCCCTCAACCACCTCCCAGGCGAACTTCTCAGCCTGAAGGAACGCGGGCACTTGACACTTCCAGGACAGCCAGTTCTTGCCATCCTCATGTAGCACTACCAGATTGCTGTACTTCATCTTCGCTCCATGCTCCGAGTCGACGTTGAGGGTCACCGTGTCGCCTGTAGGAGCCATGGTTCTTCGGATTGAACTTTACTAGCACCTTTCCAGCACAATTGACACTGAGATGTAGTCACAAAGCAGAGAGCACGTCGTGCTGATAACGGGATAATTTAAAGGGCTGATCCACCAATTCAGTGCGGCTACCCTGCGACAAAATCTCAGTCTAACAACAGATCTCAACTCTTCGGCACAGTTTGGCTGTGTTGAAGAAGCGCCAGCTAGCAGGGGTCTGTTCCAAAGCAAGCAAGATGCAGTCGGGCAGAGTAACGTTCAAATACTGTGTTTATTTCATTTCAAGCCTGTGCTTATAAAGAGCTGACACAATGGGTATTGTAGAAACTCTCAATAGAAAGTGAAAGTAGCTTGACCAACGAAGTGAGAACGATAGAGCCATTATCAGTTCTGAAACACTGAACTGGGTCAAGGGTGTAGCAGTCCTCACTTGGACTGATTATCTGGTGCGGTCCCAAAACAGCGCTCGGCCGGAACAGCGCTGGCCCGAAACAGCGTTCGGTCGAAACAGCGCCCGATCGGTAGGTCGCCGGTCATCGCGTCTTTTAGGGTCCTGCCCGGCGGATCAACCGAGGAGGCTAGAGGCGCAAACATTTGATCACCATTCCCTACCCGCGTCGCCTCGGAAAACCGTCACACGTGAGCTTGGCGGCGTTTGCTCGGGAACGACCCTCGCTACGCTCGGGAGTCATTTGATTCCGTCGAACCCGGACCCGAGGGCGTCCGTAAGCGCCGGGTCTGTAGCCTCAAAGCTGGGTTCGTCGGAATCAAATGACTCACGAGCGAAGCGAGGGTCGTTCCCTACTCGGGTTTGGCTCTGCTGTATGTTAATAATGCTCCCTTCCCCTTCGCATGGAACGTCCACCGCGGCGGTTGCCGACGACCTCAGGCGTCTCGGTGGACGCCCTGTGCCCCAATGTCGCGTCGACCCTATCACTTGCCTACCCTGTGGAGCTGAAAGGATGAGAAAGACGATGGATACGCGGCTGTATGTGACTTTATTTGAACGAAAAAATAATTGTCTTCAGCGCAATAGCATCCAGGAGATTGCCCGTAGGTAATCCAGGGGTGCGGTTTGCGGAAACCGTTCGACAATCTTAGAAAGTCTGTTTTGACGATCCATATATTTTGTCCGTTTCTTCGGAGGTTCCATACACGTTGATAATTGGAACCGACGGAGTTCGCTGAGTGCTTCATTCTTTCTGTAATATTGTACCCAGCGCCCGAATACAGCGCCCCCTGGCAATACGCCGGAGAGGCGCGCTATCAATAAAGATCATCAGTTCGTTCCCAGAACTCGTATCATAACTACATGGTGTCAATTGAAGTGGCTTAAGCTTTCAAAAAATGGAGAGTTCGGTCAACGGGAATGCACCGATGACGGCAGCGATGGCAGCGACAGTCGCTGCACCGGTTTTCAATGTGTCTCCTCCTCCACCGCTAGTCGTCGACGGGGTCGACTTCTACAATGACTGGGAGGATTTCAAGCAAGAGTACGAGATTTTCGCGCTCGTCACCCAAGTGAAAGCGCAGTCGGAAGAACTTCAGAAGGCAACGTTTCTGTCGTGCCTGGGTATCGACGCAAGGAAGTGGCTCAAAGGACAAGGTGTGGATGTGGCGAAAATCTCAAAGACCCAGATCGTGGCGAAGATCGATGCGAAATGTGCAAAGAAGTCATCAAAGACTCTGAAAGATTTCCAGTTCTGGTGCGACGACATGAATCAGGCTGAAGGCGAGCAATTCGACAAATATTTGGGAAGAGTCAGCAGAGCAGCTATGGTATGCAACTTTGAGGACAAATCCGAAAACATCGTGGATCGCTTGATACGCAGCCGTATCACCATTGGAATCCGTGACAAGAGCCTGCAACGTCAACTTCTGGCGAAAGATGCCGATCTAAACACAGTGTTGGAAAAATGTCAAGCCGCGGAATCAAGCTCGAAAGGGCAGGCGAAAATGAGTAAGAACGTTCCAGAAGAACAGAAGGTTGCCGGCGTCTCGAGACCTATGAGAAGGAATCAGCGAGAGACACCCAGGTGGAAAGAAGGAAACGA
>JAJSRV010000001.1:31347-75658 GCA_021527715.1 Neoseiulus cucumeris | reverse complement strand
TCTTTCTGAAGGCTTCAATCAGTTTCCAAACGGTTGGATGGTCTGCTTGCAGCAGGGAATGGAACCCCCGGTGCCAGCCCTCCACGGCATTGTTAGTCAAAGGAAGCTTCTCTCGCTGGAGCTCATAGCAATTCCAGAGTTTGGATGCGTACTTCGGATTGTGCCACTTGCCGTCGCTCGTGTGCCAACCAAGCCAGTTGCGTTGAAAATAACGGAGGAAGCCTGCTAGCTCCTTGCGGTGCCCAACAAAGAACGGTGATGCAATCAACAAGTCGTAATACAGCTGGACTTTCGCTTCTGGGACGAAGGCTAGTGCCACGAGACGACGAATTTGAGCGGCGTAGGCCGCATCGCTCACGTAATTCGCGCGGATAACTGGGAACTTCTGCACGCGTCGCCATATCGCTTGTCCAAAATGAAAGTGGCATCCGTGAACCGCAACCGACGGGAACACTTTTTCGAAGGCGTTAAGGTAAGCTTTTTCAAAATCCACAATGGCACGCTTCACGTTTATTTGCGGACCGAGCACCTGCTTCACACTTTCCAACAAGCGTAAATACGTAGCTTGGGTCTTCGATGGTAGCAGACAATACAGCGCCGTGAAACAAGAACCGTCCTGTAGGAAACTGAACGTGTAGAGTTGATAGAAGATTCCCGGCGCGGCCTTGAAGGTTCCATCCATTAACCAGACCTCGCTTCGCCGCATGGCTCCGATCGCCGACTGAGAACCGAATACGAGAAAACGGTTCGCTCCGGAACCGATCCCGAGATCGAATTGCAGGAATTTCTCGCCTTGTCGGTCCAACTTGTAGCTTTCTGGTATATCTAACCTCAGCAACGATTCCGGACTTCGTGGGAACTGCTTCTGACGAGCACGACGCGCGGCTTTCTTCAGCACGTGGACGGGCGGAAGGCACCCCGATGTCCCGGGAGTCAAGTTTTCGACTTTGGCGGCGACGATCTGCGCTGTCGAACCGAACGACGTTTCCGCTTCTTCTTTCAAGGACTCCATGAACTCACGTTTTTGCAGGTTGACGACGTCTGGCGCGTGATTGTGGCTCAGGCGAACCTCCGGTGCCTCATCGTGATAGGTCCACAGTCGCGCGCCGCACTTCCTCCGGTCACACTCTACGCACCGCCAGGTTGTCTTGTCCTCACGTTGCTTGTCCTTACGGTACAAAAACCCCTCATGCTTGAGAAGCACTTTTCCCTTCTGGCTCTTCAGAAATTGCACGTTGTTTTCGCCGTCACTCATGCCGGTGTTACAGCTTCGCATTGATAACACTTGCGCCTTCGTCTTCTTCTTTCGCATAACGATTAGCGACCACCACGACACCGCGCTGAAAACATGAAACTCGGTTTCCAACGGACCTCGAGCGCTGTTTTGGCTCCGCGCGATTCTGGGCTAGCGCTGTTTAGAGCATGCGCTCATTTGGCCATGCGCTGTTTAGGGCTGTTACGTGATTATCTAACTGAACATTGGAAAGCCGTTGAAGGCAACAAAAATCAACAAGAAGTCTGGAAGTGAAGAATAGAAGAGCCCTAGCAGATAGAGTCAGGGCGACCAATAATGGAATTATTTCTATTATTTGAAATCACTCAGAATTACTTTTCACGTTCTGCCATAATGGCGTCCATGGGAGACAAAGAGGGGTTTGCTTGGAGGGCCCGCAGCCAGTTCCCCCTCGCTGTCCGCACACTGAACCCATGTCCATTGGCTTCCGGGAGATGATTATGACGACCGTTGATGTAAGCTATCTTCCCGTCGAACTGGATCTTGCCCTTGACCGGGCATTTGACGTTTCTCCTACAAGAAGCCACCGAATCGGCTTTGAGTCGTGGTCAGCGCCAGCGGTTGTGGGCTTTCCGTACACCCTCAATCGAAGTCTATATTACAGAGTTTATCAAGCTAAACGGGAGCCGATACTCACGTGTACAGCTCTTTGCATTTTATGTATAGTCCTGCTCCATCGCCGGTTGCTTTATCTCGGTAAAAGAAAAACTCAGAGACACCTTCGACGTCTCCTACTCTATAAGAACCCCTGTGATCACACCAAATTTTTTTCCCGAATTGAATGGCATCACAATTGCTCAGATATTCCCCTGCTCGCGACATCTTCACTCCAGTGAGACTTTGTTCCTACACAGCCCTTTCAACAACAGGTTCTGCTACGGCGCCAAAGATCTGCCAATTATATCACACTCACTTTACAGCACGACGGCCGTCAACTCGGGGGTCTCTCATGCCATTCTCTTCACAGATTCAACCAGCGCGCCGTACCACAAGGCCCGCACGCCTGCTTTATTCAAGCTCATTTTCTTCTCTGGACTCGTCCAGTTAGTTTGATTGAATAGACCTTTTTATATACTTGGGCCGTTTCGGGTCCGGTACCGCTGATTTATCAAATATATTAGGAAGAGCTTCACTGTGATTCTTCATTATAATGAACATGACACTAGTTCTGTCAATAGCGGCTGGGATGGTTCGTTCCGTTCTCGGTTTCTTCTGGCAGTCCGAATGCGAACCATTCATCGCGTATCTGTTTCCTTTGCTATTCAATCATCGTCTTCGGACTCGAACAGGATACCGTATCGTACCAGAAGGCCAGTACCAGAAGTTTGAGAGCAGCATCTGTTGAATGTTCCAGTCTGACTTGCCTGGTTTGACCGTCATTATGTATCTTTTCCACTAACAGTGTCCGGAGTGATATCTACCAGTGTTCGGAAGCAAGCATACGGGTGAACAGTTCGTGGTAAACATTGTTATCATAGTTAGACGCCTGTCATTGCGGATGGTTATCCAGCGGGGCAAGCGGCACTACCACCCTTCCTTCAGGGAAATGTATGACGGCGTACTATATAAAGAGCTAGCTATCACGAACAAAACAAGACTCGTTCAGTCTGTCTAGTATTGAATTGCTGTCCGACAACCACGGTGTCATTCCTCCTGCTGTGATAACTCCCCTCCACAGAAGACTACTCCGAAATTGTGCTTCCAAGTGTATTTTGTCAACAAAGTCTCACCTTCTGGGAACTGCACAAAAAGGGAACAAGGACCTATTTTTATCAGCATCTGATGGTCAATAATTTTGTGATTGGTGCTCCGCGTTCACTGATCGCCGCAGACAAATTTCCAGCCGGAACGCGTCTTTCTCGTTCCCCATTATGATCGTTCTTCCTCCAGAGCCGAGGGACAGCGAAGCTCCGGCTGTACATTCCGAAACCGCATCCAGCGGCTCTAAAGAGCCTTCGACATTTCGAAACGCGCGCTCAGCAGCTGTTTACTCCAGGGCTCGCTCTCTCCCCTTCCTCTCTCCCCTGGTCGCCATGTTTTTCGAAAGAATGTCCGTGTCCGGCAACTATGCCTCGTATGTCGCGATACGATCGCAAAGGAAGCAGAGACAGCCACAGTAGAAGCCGGAAAAAGAAACGTACGTCCAGAAAATTGAAGAAGGAACCAGAACGTGAACGCTCGACATCCACTCCGGCGCGAAAAGTGTTCACCGGCCGTCAGTTTTCCACCGAAGTGAAGAAAGATTTCTGCTACGTGCTACTCGAATTCAACTCCGTGTTCAGTGAATTATCAGAGCTTCTGCAGTGCAAGAAATGTGGCGGGAGCGTGACGTTCAAACCAGATTGTATCCGCGGACTTGGTTTCCGAATCGGTGTCCTTTGTTCTGGATGTGCACCAGTCGAATTCGCTTCAAGCTCGTGTCGTCGCAACGGATACGAAATCAATCAGCGCATCGTTTTTGCTATGCGCCTCATAGGTGTGGGTTATTGTGGCATCAAACTTTTCTGTGGAGTCATGGACCTCTTTCCGTTCATAAATAGGGTATCCTACAACAGGATTTGTTCGTCAATTCAAATCGCCGCATCCGCGGTGTCTGAGCGTTGCATGGCGAAAGCTGCCGAAGAAGAGAAGGATGAATCTCGAAGAAAGATGACATTCACGGACTCGAATGCCGTAGCAGTATCAGTGGATGGTTCTTGGATGAAGAGAGGGTTTTCATCACTTCACGGACTCGTTGCCGTCATTGGAAAAGAAACTGGGAAGCTCATAGACGTCATCGTGAAGAGTTTGTTCTGCAGCTTTTGTCGCCAGTGGAAGGCTGACGAAGGTTCATTGGAGTTCGAAGACGTCATGACTAGCCATCGTTTGGAATGCAAGGCAAACCACGACGGGAAAAGCGGAGCAATGGAAGCTAACGGGGCAGTCGAGTAGTTCAAGAGATCATTGGAACGCCGAGGTCTCATGTACAAACACTTTATAGGCGATGGGGATTCCAGAGCTCACCAGGCAGTCTTGTGAGCAAATCCCTACGGCGAAACCAATCCAGTGATCAAGAAGGAGTGTGTTGGACACATTGGAAAGCGAATGGGTACTAGACTTCGGAATCTCGTCGCGAAAAATGCGCGTCTCAAGGGTCGGAACGGTCTCACCGTCAACCTAATCAACAAACTTCAATCGTATTTCGGCCAAGCTATACGGCAAAACGCCAACTCAGTTGAAGATATGGAACGAAGCATTTGGGCAACATTCTATCATAGAGGGTCGACGGACGAGAACCCCCAACATCAAAACTGCCCGTCCGGTGGAAGTAGCTGGTGCGGCTGGCAACGGGCAACGGGCCGAAGGCAAAGAAAATGAATTCAGGCATAAACCAGCTTTTTCAAGAGAAGTTCTCGACGCCATCAAGCCTGTTTACCGCGATCTCACGGATAGAAGTCTGCTGGAGAGGTGCATTGGAGCCAACAGTCAGAACAATAACGAGAGTTTCCACGCTATCATCTGGAAAATCGTGCCTAAGACAACTTTTTGTGGACAAACGATACTTCAGGCAGCTGTAGCCATATCTGTTTGTGTTTTTAATGAAGGGACTAGTCCACTGATGTGCATCATGGATGAGCTGGGCGTGACAATTGGGGAGAATTGTCTCGCTGAGATGCAAGAAAGAAATACGGCGCGGATTCGACAAAGTCAGAGGGATGAGCGAACCCGACAAGGAGCCGTGCGGAGTCTTCTGAGCGAAGACGATGAGGATATGGCCGGAGCCGAACTTGAGTACGGGCCTGGCATCGATTACAGTTGGTTAGTAGACTTTACCGATACATGTCCGGAGATTATTGCAATGTGAGACTTTGGATCGCTTTTTGCCAGAGCACTACCGGCTACACTGGTGTCACCCGTACCTCCACGATGATGTGGAACATTTCAATTCTGTTTGCTGGAAATCATTGAAGGATGGCAGGGCTTGTGCCCCTGAAAAGCCGAACCCGATCGGAGCTCTTCAACTATTTTCCGAAATTGAGTGAAACTCGAAAAAAAATTTTTTTTCCAAATTTTAATGAAAAAAAATTTTCATTCTTCGTTCACAGCTCATATCGAGTTTGGCTTCTCAGGGGCACTAGCCATGAACTTCCTTGACAATACCATTCCTGACTTTCTCCTTTTAGATAAACAGTAGCGCCACGGTGGGTGCCACCAGTATTTTCACATACTGTCCAATAAAATAACTCTATGTACAAAAAAACCCATCCGAATCAATTTCTGTCTGGTGGTATTTGTAGCACTAAGCGGGGGCTTTCTACCGCATACTGCGTCGAGTTTCTGAGACTTCTGGTTTTCGGGGAAAAAAAACCTAACACGACTCTTTCTTCCGGACGCCTAATGTATCCAGTCCCCTTAAGTGAAGGCACCAAGGCAACACCTATCATTCTCCCCCTTGCCGTGTGCTCTCACTCCTTTGTGACAAAAAAAAAATACTGTCAGTTCACTACACTAAACTACCTAGTCAGATACAGTTCAACTGTGAATCCATCATGAGTTCTGAAACCGAAGACTACGGTTGGGAATGGGTATCTCCCACTACGCTGTCCGATTCGTGGGGAGAACCCCTTCTTGTGAGAAACTGTGTTTCATCTTGGACTCAGACGGACGACTCCGTGGATCCGTATCCCGAGCGTCGAACCAAACGCGCCCACTACCGTGCTCTTGAGGAGTATCTGTGCAACTCTAATCTGTTCCCTTTACGTAGAGCGAGCGGCTTCAAGCAATACACAATTTATGTGTATCAACTCCTTGGACTCGATTGTATGCGTCAGGCCAAGAAAATCGCCAGCATAATTTGGTCAACTCGCGATGACGAATTCAAGAGGCCATTCCGTCTACTTGCATTAGAGAAATTTGAGGAACGACTTATTCAAATTAGCCGTCAGGCTCGATTGATTTTGAGAGAACTCCGAGAATAAATACCACGATCGTTGTTCCCTAGTGTCAGTTCCCTTCTATTGTTATATTCATATCGATCGCGTTCCCGCTCTAGCTTGAATCCTAGAGAAATTCATCCATCCGATTCCAGAAGACTTTCCAAAATAAACCGCGCACACACTCCAAACTTGACACTGTGTTTTCGTTCAACGCTCCGTTCTGCGGTCTGTTTCAGCAAGGTGTCACCAACGTGACGTTGAGTTAAGAGAAGTGCACGTTATCATCTTTGACGAAGCCGACAGACCTTGTCATTCGTTCACCGACTCACGTGGCGTGCGGGTCTCACGAAAGTCTGTGAATCCTGAGGAGAAGTCAACTCTAATGGCGGACGACGACCTGTTAGATCATTTCCGCCAACTCCTTTGTGGCCGTGAAAATTT
Source organism: Neoseiulus cucumeris (assembly GCA_021527715.1). Taxonomy (NCBI): domain Eukaryota; kingdom Metazoa; phylum Arthropoda; class Arachnida; order Mesostigmata; family Phytoseiidae; genus Neoseiulus; species Neoseiulus cucumeris. The sequence goes on along the minus strand of JAJSRV010000001.1, from coordinate 69,007 downwards.
ACATTTGGATGACGAGTCAGCGCGAGCGATCGCCGAGGAGGTTGCCAGGCAGGTTCGACTCGATGATTTGAGTAGATTTACCGGAGTTGACGCGGGCTCGATATTTACGAGACAAAGACGCAGCCCGGTACATGGAATGCCGATTTCCCTCGCCGGCAATAGATCTCGGCCGATCTCGAGGAAACGCCCAACGAGTAGCGAGCATAATGATCGGCTTCTCCGACGCGCCACCTCTAACAATCGCAGTGTTCCCGTTGTGCTACGTCATTCCTCGATTGAAGAAGCAGATTTTGCGGACGAGTCCAATGAGCTAAGCCAGGGGTGTCAAAGACGTGGCCCGCGGGCCACAAGTTGCCCGCGGGGCGTTTCCTTGTGGCCCGCCGCCTGATTCCCGAATAATCAGTACGTCAGCCAAATAGAGCACTATAGTTTGGATCTATGAGGAAGTAATTTGACAGGAGTGAATCTTTGGGGTTCGGGAAATTGAATACAAGGAGCGAACATCGATATCGAATTTCCCTTCATGCTTGACTGACTTTCTGTGATTCTCGATCCATTTTTCCGACCCCGAGCCCGTCTTCCGATTTCGAAATCCACTGTTCGTCTGCTGTTCACAATGGATGACGAAGTGATTCTTACGGACACCGAAGCTTTCGCACTGTGTTGTGCTCCGGAATTCTCTGTGTTGCCGGTTTCTTAAGTTGATCCGTGAGGAAGTTTTCATCGGAAGTTCAGCGTGCAGTCCTAACATGTCGATGAGTAAAAGGCCCAAACCTGGTCATGCATCGTCACCAGAATAAATCTTATCGTTACATATGTAGATACTCCTACCTATCAACCTTTTTTCTTGATGCTGCTTGACTGCTCTGTTTTCCAAGTTTTTCAACCAAACCTTCATACAGCTCGAGTGGCCCGCCGGCCAACCTCAGGACAGTCGAGTGGCCCGTCGCGGATTTGACTTTGACACCCCTGAGCTAAGCTCTATCGAGACAGATCCCGGTTCGGCAGAGCGAACTCTCAGCCTGGACGAGGCTGTCATCGTATTTGATTGGATTGACTTTTCTGACAGTACCAGGAAAGGTCCCTCGACCGAGGTTCCGGTTCAGCCAATGAAGACCGAAGGTGATCTTGCGGGCTCTCAAGGTGTCAGTTCGCACTCGAAAAATGTTCCGGAGTCAACGACTCTTTCATCAAACAACGAGTCTTCCCAACTCCTGTCGAGCAACAATTTGAACTGTTTGGACTCAGCCGACTCGTTCTTCGAGAACTACAGTGAGTCGACTTTCGATGACGATGAGCCTCGACACACCGGATATTTGTCGCTCCGACCGCCGAGATCCAACTCTCGATCAAGCCCAATTCCTCGAGCACATGAAGTCGACGAAAGTCAGAATCCTTTCGGTTCAGGCACGAGGCACGATTTCTCCACCAACAACGACTCAACAACATCGAGAGCTATACAAGGCGCTCGGTCTCATGTTCGCTACTTTGGCCACCGGAACTCTTCTAGGTGAGTCTTGCGTTGTTATCATTCAGAGTCTGTTACTGAATCCTTCAAATGAAATTCTGAATTCGATCTATTGTTCCAACCAGCTCTTCTGATCTATTTTGTCATCTCGAAGGTTCCCAAATCTGCTCCGCACTTGCCGGGTATGACCACCGCAATGGACCAAGCTGAAACTCATGACGGCATCGACAAAGAACGTGAATCCGGCGACCAACGAGGATTGCATCGATGAAACCACGCTCGCAAGCCCAATCAAGGAAGCCGATAGTCGCTCCGGTTCTCGTCAACCGACCCGAGGTGTTATTTCAACGATCAGACCGACTGTTCCGGTAGCGGTTTTTAAAATTCATTTCGCGGAACATCGCTGCAATTGGTTCGGAACCTTTTATCTTTGCTATGAGCCTAGTTCGAGAGTTTGCGTCATTGTTACCGGAGATCCTCCTGAGAGCAATCATATTGTTGTTGTGGAATCAAAAGTTCCTGTTTTTCAAAAAAACTATTACAAATCCTTGTTTGAACGGTATTGTTCGAGAGAAACTCTATACGAGTATTTTGGGCCATCTTGAATAAATTAGAATTTTGTCGTTTGTTTTTAAATCCCTTGAAGTTTTATTTTAGAGCTTAAAGACTTTCTTCCGCAACGGTTGACCTGTACACTGTCATGTCTCTCCAACCTCTCAGAGGAGAATAGTCACGTCTTTGGTACATCCTTCAGCAAACAAAAGTCGAACCAATAATCATCACAAAAGCAACGACACTGAGAATTGTGGTCATGACGAAAAATGCAATCGAACCTTCGTTGGGTTTCGGATCGGGTGCAATTGTGGTTGGTTGCGGGGACGGAGCAGCTGTGGTGGTGGTAGCATTCCGGTGTTTGTACTGATCATATGCATTCCAAATGTCTGCACCGCCCAATGGGATTTTTCCTTCACGGAGGCAGACAACATCTATGTTCGCTTCCTCTTCGCTTAGGTCTTCACTTCGCCAGCACTCGCAAGTGAAGTATGTAGCTGTGATTTCTCGAATCGTGCAGCTTCAGTGTTTGACCCTACACGCAAGATCGCAGTCGTCTTCTCTCAAATAAACCATAACTTCCCTCGAAAAAGACGACCAGAATCAACAGCGCGATGGTCTTCATTCTGCAACGGCGAAATCAATTAGACATCTCTTTGATGCCTATCGCCAGTCGTAATACGAACTGTGCTTTTGGGTTCGGTTTCGTGCAAATGTCGGCCAAGTTTTTATCAGAGGGGGTGAATGCAATGGTTAGCTGTCTGTTAGCTACCAGTTCTCTGATGAAGAAATGTCTTACGGCGATATGCTTTGTTCTTTTGTGAAAACCGTTCCCTTCTGCCAGAGCAATAGCAGCTTGGTTGTCAATGTTCAGCTCTGGCGTTCCGGGATATCCAAGTTCGTTGGTCAGTCGGCTCAAGAACACCGCTGTTTGAGCAGCCTGTGTAGCCGCACACAGCTCTGCTTCTGCGGACGAAAGTGCAGTACTCTTCTGCAGGATCGAAGACCATTGAATGGGGCCTTTGTTTGCCGTTACCAAAGAACCGGAGACAGATCTTCTCGTCTTTGGACAGGAAGCATAATCACTGTCGCTGTAGAAGTAATGCTGATTGTCCCCGTCTTTTTCGTAGGATATCCCGAGCCCTGAGGTTCCTTTCAAGTATCTCAAAACTCTCAGAAGCAGAGATCACGATCTTTTTGTGGGTTTTTCCAAGCTTCTGGACAAAAACGAGACCGAGAAAACCAAGTCAGGTCGGCTCGCTTGGACGAGGTACTGCAAACTGCCCACCGCTTCTCGATACGGTACATCAACTTCCTCTGTGTCATCATCCGAGAAAATGTCTCGAAGAAGCGTAGAAGACACAGGCTTGCAGTTTGTCATACCATATTTTTCAAGCAGCTCGTCCACATATTTCTCTTGATTCATGAAGAGAGAATTTTCGGTACGAGTGATCTGGAGGCCCAGAAAGTACTCGAGAGGTCGATATTTCACTTCTAAACGTTGTTTGAGTTTCTCTAGGAAGTCAGTCACTATTTTGACTGTTCGACCAACCACGACTGAGTCATCCACATACAGAGCAAGAACCAATCGCTCTCCCTGTGGTCCGATAAAGACGCATGCATCCGCCTTGCTTGGCTTTAAGCCGAGCTCGTCGAGAATTGATTTCATTTTCTCATAGAAGCATTTCGGCGCTTGACGCCTGCCATAGAGCGCCTTTTTGAGCAAGAGAACTTTTCCTTCTTCAATGGAGTAGCCCTCGGGAGCCGACATGTACAGCGGTACATCTAAGTCTGCGTGTAGGAACGCAGACGTCACGTCGGCTTGGTAGACCATCAGATCCTCTCTAACCGCGATGTTGAGAACAGCTCTTAGGACCTCAAAACGAATCGTCGGCGCGTAAGTCTCGTGGAATTCGAAACCTCGGCGCTGTCTGAAACCCCGAAGGCAGAGGCGAGCTTTCAGTTTATCTAATGATTTGTCAGCCCGAAGCTTGACCTTAAAAATCCATCGTGACGAGATGAGCCGCACCCCAGGCGGAGGATCAACGATCTCCCACACCCGAAGCTTCTCCATGGACGAAAGTTCTTGGCGTATTGCCACAAGCCATTGCTCTCTTTCGGGAGAAAGTATAGCTTCCTCGTACGTCTCTGGCGTGGTGATCGCTTGGGAATTACAGATGTTAGCAACAGTAACCCCAGCGTCAAAACCATACCTGTTTAGCGGACGCAAGGTAGAACGATCTCTCAGGGCTGCTCTCTTCTCCTTATCTATCTGATATGTTTTTCTTTTTCTTTTACAAGTTCTATCTACTTGCCTAGGCTGCTCGTTGATTACAGGTTCAGAAGATGGAGAAGGGTTCACCAGCTCCGATGATTCACTGGTGCGCGGTTGCTCGTTGCTCAGCTGCTGAGAAGTTTCTCTTTCTGGTTGAATGCGTTAGCGCTGCTCGATTGTTTCAGGCTGCTGAGTAGTACGCGAGCGCTCCTGCAGTCGCTGTGTTGATGGTTGTAGTTCTCTTTCCCCCGACTCCATGGTCGGTTCAGGCAGAGCATCCGACAGCTGGTTTGAGTCGATGCCTGCGCGGTTTTCGGTGTCTGGTGATTCTTCAAAAATGTTTTCATTTGTCGGGAGTTCTTTATCTTGTTGCACACCACTGAGTCTTGCAAGCGGACTTTTCTTCTGGAACTTTACATGTTTTGTGATCACAACTCGATTGGTTCCAGGAATCCAGACGCGGTACCCGTAGACGCCTTCATTTAGGCCGACTAGAATCCCAACTAGACCTTTAGGGTCGAACTTCTTGCGACCCGGGCGTTGATCCAGGATGACACATTTGGATCCAAAGGGTTGGAACTGTCCGAAGTATAGTCTTCTGCCGTAATAGATCTCATATGCTGAAGTGTTTGTTGCTTTGTTGATGGTGATTGCGTTGAGAACATCACAGGCGAAGTTGACCGCTTCTGTCCACAGCCTTTTGTCGAGTCCCGAGTCTATCAGCATGGTGCGAGCAAGATCGACTAACGTACGATTCGATCTTTCAGAAACCCCGTTTTGAGAAGGGTCCCTGGGGTTATTCTGAGTGAACTCACACCCGATGTCATTCATGAGTTGTATTACTTCGGAATTCACGAATTCTGTACCGCAGTCAGTGTGGAGACGATGTACATATGTGTCTCCCAAACCGGTTGAAGAACCACCTGACGTATTGTTAGCTGCACTGAGCCACCTGATCTTTTGAGCGCAGGAAGAATACTCGACGGTACTTAGAGAAGTCATCGGTAAGACACAGAAAATGTTTTGTGCCTCCAATGGATTTCTGAACAGCCGAGCAAACATCTCCGTGCACATATCCCGGAGTGGTGGCTCTGCATTCCGCGGGCTTCGTGCGCGAAGGCTGCTTGTGCGATTTTCCTTGATCGCAAGCGGAGCAACAAACGAGGTCATCCTCACATGGGATGCCGTACTTCCTTAGTACTTGCAAGACTTTCTTTTTGCCAACATGGGCGAGTGTGCGATGAACTTCTTCGAGACTTACTTTAGGCTCGACTGACGCCTGCAGGGCTTTAGGTTCATCGAACGGATCCGCGAATAGAACGTACAGGCCGTTCCTTCGGTGTGCAGTTACACTCTGTTTGCCCATGGACATGGCGATCCTTTCAGGCCCGACGGTAACCTTGAACCCGTCGCTTGTTAGTTGACTTAGCGAGATGAGATTTGTGTTCATCTCTTTAACTAGCAGAGCATTTCTCAGTTCGATGGTGAAGACCTTGTTTCCTTGCTGAACAGTTAACATGGCCACTCCACAGCCCTGTGCTTTGAGAGCTGTAGAGTTACCAAGGGTAACTTCTCGAGGGTTCGGCAAGTGACGAAGATCAACGAAGAAGCGCTCATCGTTGATGATGTGATGAGTGCTTCCGGAGTCAACTATCACTTGAACTGGATTGCCTGACGAATGTTCCTCTACATTTGTCAAGTTTCCGCAAGTTATGAAAACTTGGCTAAAATTAGCTTTGGCCTGGCGTTTCTGGGGAGCCTTACGCTTTCTGCAGGATCCAGCCACGTGTCCTCGTTGCCCGCAGTTCCAACATGTTACTATGCACGAACACCAATCGGCGACAAACCCAGTCGTACACTCGTACGACTGGGTTTGTCGCCGATTGGTGTGGCGGATCTTGTGTGTGAGGGTGGATCTTAGAATCTAGAAATAGAACCCGCCGAGACCCGAGCGGTCTCCGAAACAGCAGCGCACCAAAACGAGGCAAGGTTACATAGGCAAAAAGATACTTTGTAGCAGAGTGTTTCAGAATGCGGAGAGAACAAATAAAAGCAAAGGCTCGTGGCTCATAGAGCACTTGGCCTGGTGATCTTGAACGAGACGCGTCTTCTCTAGCCAAAAGTAACTAACCCTGTTGAGCCTTCCTTGCTCAGTGGACCCTAAATTTCTCACACTGAATCGTACAAGTTTCTCCACAATCAGCGTATTCGAAATAGTAGTGATTAGCGCGTATTTTACCTAAGAACAGTATTAGTAACACCAGTTTCATCTCACACCAATCAGTTTTCGAAGCTTCAAGAAAACGCCCTTTGGAAGATTCTTAGTGCAAATATCAGCAACGTTGTCTTCTGAACGAACGTGTTCGAACTTGACCTTTCCTCTCTCAAACTTTTCACAGATGAACTTGTACTTGACGTCTATATGCTTCGTTCTTTTGAAAAATTCTGGATTCTTGATCAATCGGATAGCGGAAATATTGTCTATGTAAATTGTAGGGACAAACTCTTTACCAACTTCTTTGAAGATCTGTGTCATCCAAATGGCTGTTTTCGTGGCTTCTCCGGCCGCTAGGAATTCTGCTTCCGTGGAACTCAGAGTAACTACTTTTTGTTGATTCGCACACCACGTTATTGGGCCATCGTTATACAAAAATACTTGGGAACTTATCGATCTTCTCGTGACGGGGTCAGTAGCATAATCGGAGTCCGAGTAGCCCTTGAGCGTTGCCTGTTTGTTTCCTCCGGTGAATGTGATTCCAAGGTCCTTGGTTGTTTCCAGATATTTTAACACTCGAAGAGCTCGAACCCAGTCTGATCTGTTGAATTTATCAAAATAACGAGATGGTATCGATATTGCAAAAGAGATGTCGGGACGAGTTGCAATTGCAATATAGTTCAAGGAACCTATCAATTCTCGGAATGGGTAGTCGTTTTCTTCTGGTTCTTCGGAATCCTCTCTTGAGTAGATCGTCGAATCTGTTGGTGTTGCTACATTTCTGTGATTATCATTTTGACAAAACTTTTTGACTAGTTCATTGATGTACTTTGTCTGTGAGGTACTGGTGGGTTTGGCGACCTCTTTCACAACGGCGCTAAAAAGCAGGAAAACGGCGTGTTTCACGCACGCCAAAACCGCCAGAAGGGAGAGGAGGCCGGAGGAGGGACGCACGCGGAACGTGAAACATGGCGGATGCGCGAAACCTGTTCAGCTACTTTTTTCGAAACTGTTGTCACCCTTACCAAGAAAGACTCGACTGCCTGCGCGCGAAGATTGGCTTCTTGAACGCTGCGTGGAGAAGATCAAGATCGTGTGCCGCACGATTCCGGTACCGCTTGCGGGTACGAGAGTTACGACGAGAGTTGCAAGCCCTACTCCAATACTGCGCGGACGAAGCTCGTTGGAAAATGTACCGTCAGTCTTTGCTCGAGGGGAGCCTTCTTTCCCTGGCTCGAAGTCGGAATAAAAACGGCTTCTGTTGAAACCTGCTTCAGTCATTCATTTATTTCAAATAGGCGGAATCTGCGCGCGAATCAACTCTAAGATGCTGTCGAAGGGATCTGCCCCTTGTAGCCCGGCAAACCACAGCGATTCACAGATGTAGATATCGAAGGTAACTCCGAGCTAGTCTGCGTTGAAATACACAACGAGCTCAGCACTAGAGTCGCCACAGCATACCTCACTCCGTCAGGCTTGAGTGCATCGCGTGTCAAGGACATCAAACATCTCCTTGATGACCTAGACGAACTGATAACCGATAAGTGCCCAATAATCATTACAGGTGATCTCAATTTGCCAAACATCGACTGGCGCAAACCCATGTGCCCATCGAAGTCAGACTCAGAGAGCAAGGAATCCCTGCTACGTGCTTTCTGCGATCGACACTCCCTAACCCAACAAGTCTATTGCCCAACGCGGGCTGTGAGCGGGAACATCCTAGACTTGATTCTCACATCTCCGGGAGCTCCCCTGATAGATGGATCAGTGGAAGTGAAACCTCCCCCTATTGACTCCGACCATAACATGATAGTTTTCTCAATCCATGCATCACGGACCATGAGTAAACGCAAAACCTCATACGACTTCCGTCGAGCCGACTGCACGGCGATAGAAGCTAGTCTGCTTGCAACAAACTGGTAAAGATTCTTCGCAGTCTGCCAGGACGCGAGCCACATGTATCAGCATCTTGTCGATTACCTGTGGTTCCTTTTCGAAGTGAACATTGACCGAACAAAACCCTGCCCGGGAAAAATCAATCAAACAACCAAACGCCTGACGAGGCAGCTCAACAAGGAGACAGAACCCTCCAAGATAAGAAATCTACGGAGAAAGCTCGACAAAGCCGTCCTCCGCCAACGCTGCATTGTTGAACACAACATCGCCGACTCCGCTGACGCGAAACGGTTTTTCAACTACGCGAAGATGAGACTCGACACACGAGATGATTTGGCCATGCTTCTGGACAGCAGTGGCAAGCCAGTCACAGACGATGCCGAGAAAGCGGAATTACTGAAAGAATTCTTTCAGAAGACCTACCCATCAGCTGGGAGAACAGGTCAGAACACAACCATCCCAAGTCAAAACCCATCGATACACCTCATTCAAGATATCGAGTTCTCGGAACAACTCGTACACCGGACAATCACCAACACAGCCACAAAGTGGAGCACCACTCCCGACGGCCTTCCGGCGGGCTTCTACAAGAAGATCAATGTGGCAATATGTCAACCGCTCGCGATCATCTTTCAACGATCTCTCGAGACAGGAGTAGTCCCTGACCTCTTCAAAAAGTCAATCATTTCACCTACACACAAGAAAGGGAAGAAATCAGCGGTCGAGAACAAAAGGCCGGTATCCCTGACGGTTGTCCCTTGCAAGATCATGGAAACGATTCTAGTCAAATCGATAATGAGGAATGCTGAGAACCAGAACCTGCTGACGCAAGCTCAGTTTGGGTATCGAAAGAACAAATCGACCGTGCTACAACTCTTGGAAACGTACAACGAGATCACACTGAACCTGAATCAAGGGTTTCAGACGGACATGATCTTGTTTGATTTCAAGAGTGCATTCGAGACCTCAACACACCAAAAACTGATCGAAGCCCTCCCATCCCTCGGAGTGGGTGGCAAGATCCAAACATGGATCAAAAACTACTTCTAAAATCGTTCCTTCAGAGTCAAAGTTGGAAGCAGCCTCAGCACAGAAGGCCAGGTGACCACGGGGTGCCCCCAGGGCACCTGCCTAGGAGCCTGCCTGTTCATATGCTACGTGAACAGCATCGAGTACGCACTAGCTGGCTGCCCGTCTGTCTCTATCAAAGCATATGCTGATGATTTCAAGCTGTTCTCCGCTGTGAAAAACCCCTCAGATCAAGCTAAACTACAACAAGCTATAGACACCTTCGTGAACTGGTCGAGTAAACTGGACCTCACCCTATCCACCACCAAGTGCCAAGTGATTAGATTCGGACCAAAAAGACACACAACTCCATATACAATCAGCGGAACCCCGATCAAGGAAGTTGAGTGCGTGAAAGACCTGGGCGTACATGTTGACAACAAGCTGAAGTTCAATGATCATGTGAATGCCATCGCTCGGAAAGCCTTCATGAAGATAAACTTCATGTTCAGAACTTTCTCTGTGACGAGCCCCACCCCGTACATCAAGCTGTACACAACACTTGTCCGACCAGCGATGTTGTACGCGTCAGAACTATGGTATCCCCGCCATATGGGGACCCTCAACAAACTCATTGACGTCGAGAAGCGATTCAAACGTCGGATGCGGCTAAGGTGCAAGACGGCGAAAAACGAAATCAATCTTGAAGATATCATAACCATAATGAAGAGGCGCGATCAAGAAATGCTGCGTAGGATAGCCAAAGATCAGACCACCCTAAACAAGTTCTTCTCTATCCGAATAACATCTCGTCGCGGAGTACGATACATTCCCTTGGCCATCGCAAGAAGCGAACGCACTAGCGGACAATTCGCGTGGCGAGTAACCAAGACCTTCCACAACTGTTGAGAGAGTGTACATTTCATGATGTATATTTCACCCCCCCCCTTTGTTCGCAGAATAAAGAGCACGTATATGTGAATCTAGTTGCGGACGATGAGTTCCAGCTCGTCGACGACTGTCATCCTTGATCGTTCTCCAGGTTCTTTCGATGGTCTGGGTGTGCGCTCCTGACACTGGATCAACGAAGTTCTTGGAGTGGTTCACTGTGAGGTGTGTGTAGCCGAGGCCCCGGTACGCTCGCCAACCATCGGTTATGATGAGGGTTCCAGGAAGAACGTTCTCGGTGATCACGGCATTAAGAGTCGCAGCAGTGCGGTTTGGAACTTGCTTCATGAAAGTTTCGCGTGTCTCGCGACAAATTCCTCCCACCACCCAGTGCTCGGGCAGCATGCGGCCGCAGTGATTTTTTCGCTTGCCGAAAAGCGACTCATCAATCTCGACGGTGCGGTGCAAAGTATGGTCTTCTCCGATGAACCAGTTCATAAGCTGATTTACCAGTCTCTCTGTTGATTATAGTTGCATTGAGAATCTGACACGCAAAGTTCACAGCTTCTGCCCACAATGAGTTTTTCAAGCCAGCATCAATCAACATGGTACGGGCAAGATCAATCAATGATCTATTTGATCTCTCGGCCACCCCATTCTGAGAAGGATCGAAAGGATTCGCCCGGAGGAACAAACATCCGATGTCTCCAAGCATTTCAATTACTCTCTGATTTACAAACTCTGTTCCATTATCACTCAAGAATTCCCAAATATCTTTACCAAAATTATTTCTGAACCACAAGATGTATAGTCATAGACAATCAGGCACTTCATCCTTCGATTTGAGAAGATAGATCGTTCTATATCTAGTATACTCATCGGTGAGACAAAGGAAGTGTTTGTGTCCTCCGAGCTGAGCAGGTATCGGCATGAATTGCTCCGGGAGTTTTGGCGCAACATTCATCTGGTTTGATACGGCTGGGTTGTCGGTGTTGCTTTCCGAGAAACACACTTGTTCATATCATCGTGATATGCAATCCCAAGTTGATTCAGGATCTTTTTGACCTTGAATTTATTGATGTGACCCAATGCTCTATGAGATTGGAAGAGACTTACACTAGCGTCAGATGTCTGCAGACTAATGGGACGTATCCTGGACCGGAGAATGTAGAGTCCATTTTCTCGTGTGGCTTGCACGGTGACTCGTCCTGCAGACATTGTAATCTTGTCTGCTGAAACCTTCACTCTGTAACCATCATCAAAAAGTTTACTGATTGACAACAGATTGGTTGACATCCGAGGGACGAATAAGGCATCTTTGAGCTCCATCTTTACAACTGAGTCACCCTGAATGACAGTCAGCTGGGCAGTGCCGGAACCCTGTGCTTTGAGTACCGCAGAGTTGCCCAACCTGACTTCTCGAGTATCATTCCCGGTTTTCAGTTCAGTAAAGTATCTTCGGTCAGTCAGAACGTGATGAGAGCGTCCGCTGTCAGCGACGGCGCAGAACTCGTGCTCACTTTCCATTCCCTGATTTTTGGAAGTTACTTTGGCTAGAAAAACTTCCGCTACATTGACCTTTGCCTTCGTCTTACGAGTCTTCTTTTTAGTGGGCTTGTTTGATCCACAGTTGTTGGCCGTGTGCCCTTGTTTTCCGCAACTCCAACAGATGACCTCACGTGTTTTTGTGACGGTCTTGTTTTGGCTGGTGCTTTGCTGGGACTTCCAGAATTGCTTGCGTGGACGGCGTCTCCTTCTGGAAATGCTGCTTCTGGCCACCATGGCCGTTACTTCATCCAAGCCACTGTCAGTCATTCGACGAGCTGCTTCGCTTCGAATCAAATCGATTAGATTGGACAGGGTCTTGTCCACTTCTTCTTCGATACTCCACGACTGTTTAAATGGAGACCAGTCACGAGGTAAGCAGGTTAGAAGACGGGAACATAAAACATTGTTTGGAATATCAGCCTTACTTTCAATCAAGTTGTAAGTCAGGTTCTTGTTCACTTGGATGTTCTTTTCGATGGTCCGTGATGGCTTGAAACTGAACGCTAGCCACGTAGCGATGGCTCCCTGAAGAGTCCGGTTTCGTTTTGGAACCTTTCATTGATCCGTTTCCAGATGGTGAAACAGCTGAACAGAAATTCCATAAAGGTTGCTTGATTAGTTCCCGCTCAAGAGCGATACACGTGAGAAATATTTAAACGGATTGGGAGGCCTCCAATTCTCCTCTCTCTCCCGAAGACCTAAGCACAACACTAAGGGTCGATACGATAGCATACACGGGAAAACCCCTCTTCAGTTAGCATGTCTAGCAACAACCGAAATGATTTACCACCCTGGGCCTTACCCATGAGGAAGGCCTGGAGGTGGCGTGCACTATTACGCTACAGGGAGAAAAATCCCAGATATCTAGAGAGAGTCAACTTGAGTTTTCACGACATTGGACGTTACTCTGGACTTCGGAGGCTCAAAGACACGAGATGGTTCCGAATGGAGGATCCCTATCTTGCTGACCTGATAGAGTCAGCTCAGAGGTTAGTACACCTAAGCAAATACAAGCCTCCCAAAACGCACGGCTTCGTGAAATTCCTTCACGACCTCATTCACGTGTGTCATCTGGATGATCATCACTTCAAGCTCATCGAGAGTTTTGGTCGTGCCATCTGGAGCTCGAAGACTCAGGAGTACAGAGACGCGTACGTGGAATTAGCCAGGAACAGAAAACGTGATTATTATAGTAAAAAGGTGTTAAAGACATTAGTTGACACCAATCATCTTGGTTTTTCCGCAAGTGATTTATATGTAGAAAATGCCTTACAAAACAGTTATAATGTATAAAAACAAAACTTCCTACACTTCACCACCTGTGCCTTTTTCAATCTTGTAAACAATTGTGGAAGAAGTTCCATCAAGAATGAGTCCTCTACTATGAGTGGAAGGAAACATTCCTCCTTTTGAATTTTGCGCCGGCGGAAAAATTTCCTCTGAAACAGCGCAGCTCCTCCTCAAGTGGCAGCTCTCACTCCAAGAGTGATCTCGCATTTTCTCGGCAAGATTTGTCTCATTTCGCTGTTGGACTTTGTGGTGTTCAGTTTATGATGAAGACACCGCGATCAAGTGAAGATGGAGTCCATGACTCAGCAGAAGACCCTCAGGCCAGTGAATCGAGTGAGTCATCTCTGGGATTCATATTTGGAAACCCCCGAACAGGAAGATCACTGGTGCTATCCGAGCGTAGCAGCTTCTAATAGCGTTCGGAAAAAAGAGCGCAGGGACAAAAGAGCGCGCGGGCAAAAAAGCGCCCGGCGTCTCGTGGAAAGAGCGCACAAACCGCGCGCTCCAAATTTGAATTAGAGATGGAAGAAGTGTGACGCGGAGAAGACGAGAACGAAGTTGTTGTTCGTTGTGATCAATCGTAAGGTAAACATAGGCGTTTCGAGCGACGAATCAGTTCTGGGAACTTCAAGAAACAACGTTTGGTGGTTTTGTTCGGCAAACATTCGCATGATGAGTGCCTCCGACGGAATTGTGCAATTTGTCAAGAGTCAGAAGGGACAAAATCTTCTTTGCGTCGGTGGATACCTCTATCGCAGAGATAGGCATCGGGAAGACAAGACGACTTGGCGATGTGTAGAATATAGTCGACGAAACTGTGGCGGTCGTGTCTGGACGTTCCCTGATGGCTCGATGGAGGCGAGACAGGAACATCATCATCCGCCAGACCTCTCCGACCTTCAAAAACGTGATTTGTTGGACTCCCTGAAAGAAGACGCCGCGACATCGTACGGAACCACGTCGCAGATCGTTGCAGCTTGCGTAGAAAAGCTTGATGCAGAAACTTTGGCGTTTTTACCGCCAGTGGTGTCAATGAAAAAGCTTGTCAGACGCGTTTGGCAACGGCAGTTTCCTTGGACGCCAGGATCGCTCTTGACGCTAGAAATACCGCAGAACTATCAAGTCTATCACCAGGGGGACAAGTTCCTTCAGTTTGATTCTGGTACAGCTGCCGGGCAGGACCGATTTCTCGTCTTCGGCTCGAATTCTGCTATTAGCGCTTTTCGTCGAAGTGAGACGTGGCTCATGGACGGAACCTTTAAGGCTGCGCCCGGACTCTTTTATCAGCTATACACCTTCAGTTTCATGGAGCGAGGCTCATGTTTCGCCGCTTTGTACTGTTTGATCCCATCGAAGCAGCAGATAACGTATGAACGAATGTTGGACAGCGTGAAGAAGTTGATCGGACCTCAGGTTAACGCCAAGCGTGGAATTGTGGATTTTGAGCTGGCGTACATCAATGCTTTCAATCGCGCATTTCCAGCAATCCCACTGCACGGCTGTCAGTTTCATTTCGGACAAGCTGTGTGGCGAAAGTTGCAACGCATGCCTGTACTCCGTCGCAAGTATGTAGCCGACCCAACGTATGCCGCCCAGATCCGTCGCGTGTTGGCGTTATCGTTCGTTCCAGTAACCGAGGTTCGTCAGTATTACGAACTACTGAGGAGATCGCAATTTTTTACCACGCATCGTAAGGAGCTCTCGGAATTCTTGCGTTATTTCGAACGCACTTGGCTTGGCTTTCGCACTTCCGACGGTGTGGAACACTCCCCGAAGTTTCCTGTCGAGCTTTGGAACTGCTTTGCACTACAGAGAGAAAAGTTGCCGTTGACCAATAATTCAGTCGAAGGCTGGCATCGTGGTTTCAATTCGTTGCTCCAAGCGGAGCATCCGAGTCTTTGGAAACTAATTGAAGCGTTCCTGAAGAACGATGCGCTGAGCGAACTCCGTCGGCTGCAATTTGCTGCAGCCGTGGAACCTCCAAAGAAAAGGACCCACTACAAGGATCGCCAAGAGAGGCTTTTCAAGATCACGGCATGCTTCCATTTAATTTCTCCATTGGACTATCTTCGAGCTATATCTTGGATGCTTCTGCGTTGAGTCTGAACGCTGATTTCCTCGCCGTTCAGGAGGATGAACTCATGTTCCGGACTCGATTTCCGAAATTCTCATGTTACTTACTGCGTTTTGCTTAAACATTGATGGTCTCAGTTCAGGAGAATAAAGCTATTTTTTCCTGATTTTTTTTTCTTCGCCTTCTCAGGTTCGGAGCAAGTCGGCAGTCGCGGGCAGCCGATAGGTGGGGAGGCTACGTGGAGCAATAGGTGGGAATTGGGTGAGGTTAGGTTAGGTTAGGTCGCTTGGGGAGCTCTTGATCCCGTCTAACCCGGAACCGGACCCGGAGAGGGTTCCCGGAGCGGCTTGGCCTTGCCACCGGTCCCCCCTCCTGGGTCTGGGTTCGATGGAATCAAAAGATCCCCGAGCGAAGCGAGGGTCGTCCACCAGCACGCGCCGTCTGTGCGATGGTCTACGCGAGCGGTGTACAGTGGGTGCGCTATTTCGACCGCGCGCTGTTTTGCCCGTGCGCTCTTTTGTCTCTGCGCTATTTTGTCAGCAAAGCCTATCCGAGATCTCCCTCATCCCTGAAGAATTGCCCGAGCACGTGGTGCTCCAGACGAATCCCTTTTCAAGTCAACTACAGCAGATTAATGAAAATCATGGTCAACACGTGCCGGATGGGATCAACTCCTCATTCTCCAATCGCAATCCAGCCATTCTTGAAGTAAATGAGAGACATCAGTCTCGACGATCGCCTCACGAGGATTCCTCAGAAATCAGGTTAAGAGATTCTCGGACGGCAGAAACGCAAGATCAATCCTCCCGTTTCTCAGAGTTCCCATGGTCAGGGATACACTGTGAGACCATTGGACTTCTGCTATTCTTGCTCAAATTAATAATAGCAAGCATCTCTATCGGTAAGCAATGTCACAACAACAAAGATATATAGATTAGTTGCTAGAATTTGAGCTAGTTAGACACTAGTCAGTCGGCAGAACTGATATCTGAAAAGTCACGAGGTTTGTCAATACTCTGAAGCACTAATTTCTGTCCTGGAACGGTCACTCTGAGGAGGGAATCAATGAGAACGAACTGGTACGGTGTATTAGTAATTCGGGCA
The DNA here is from genome assembly GCA_021527715.1 of Neoseiulus cucumeris. Classification (NCBI taxonomy): domain Eukaryota; kingdom Metazoa; phylum Arthropoda; class Arachnida; order Mesostigmata; family Phytoseiidae; genus Neoseiulus; species Neoseiulus cucumeris. The sequence continues at coordinate 52,689 of JAJSRV010000001.1, read as the reverse complement.
GCGTTTCCGCGTGCGGCGATACTGAAGTCTGTGTCTTTATTGAACATGAACTCGAATATATAGTCCTCGGGCGAGGGCACACTGAAGACGGGTCAATGCCCTGAACTTACTGTGAACTAGAACACTGAACTATGGTGCACAATTACCGTTGTCTAGACTGTTATAATTATTCTCGGGTTCAGTGTCCGTTCAGTCTTTTGATGGGACGTTGAACTGCTACATAACTTAACACTCCCCCTTAGCATGAAACCGTTACATCAAAAGAATCCTGATTCGGCAAACAACGGAAAGAAAAAAAAAAAACTTCAGAAACCTTCCCCGACAAAGACGATCATATTTGGAGAAGCGAAAACGTGCATCTCACACGTGCATCACACATGTGGTGAGTCGCGTTTGTTGTCATTTACCAATGGGAAAATGCGATGTCTTGTCCCAACCCAAGTGTTGTTCTAATTTATTCTTATTCTTTCTTTTGCAGGCTGGTATATTCGAGAATTCACACGCAACGATGTGAAGGAAGTCGTTGCCCAGGAGAACGGAATAACTGTTCAAAACTCTAATACCATCATGGTACCATATATCCCAACGGTATCTCTGTTCACGCCTGCCATCGATGCACCTCAATTCGGCCCGACAGGGATTCACAGGATCACCAAACGTGAAAGTACGACATCCAACCCGCTTTCCACCGCGGATTCAACAAAGATCGACCAAACGTCAACATTTTCACCGCCCGATGTGTCAACCGCAGTGTCAAAAACTACATCCACTACAACGGCGATGAGTGTCGATGAACTATTGGTTCGTCTGTCCGATTCAGAAACTCGTGAAGTTTCTTTTCATGGCTTCAAGTGCCGTTCTACACAATTTCTAACTGTCTGTTCGGCGCATTACGTTACTCATTGCGTTTTGATGCTGCCACCGAAGCGTCCTACGACCGTTATGATCATGGTTTTCGCAAATTTTAATTTTACGCGCATTTTGTTGCCATCCGAACAGAATTTGAAATATTCTCGATGTCGGGGAAAGGAAATTTATTTCTTTTCATAAATAGTTTGTGGATGAAGATTCTATGTTAAAATAAACCAGAATGTGAATCGTTTCCACTCAGAGTCCTGAAGTGGTTGGCCGGTAAATCGGGGAATCCTGCATTGACGGTATTGGGACGTATGAGCTTCGTTTCCAATATTTTCGGTAGATAACTGTTCCAAGACCTATCAAGGTCAAAGTGGTCACAATCACTATGGCCGGTACAACGATCTTGGCTCGAGAACCCGACGGAGTGGGAGTTGGCGGTTCGGGACTGTGCGTTGTTGGGTCGGGCGACGGTCTTCTCGTTGTCGTGACATTTGGCTGGTGTTGATTTTTCCAATCATTCCAGATTGAAAGTCCTCCAATGGGTTCTTTTCCCGGTCGAAGGCATATGACGGTTTCGCTTGTGTGGAGCTCGCACGCCACACGAGAAGTTATACATTCGCAATAGAAATTGTGTGGTGTCGGCTCTGATATGATACAACTGATTGCTTTTTCAGTGCATTTGGAATCGCAATCTGAGTACTTGAAATAATCGGTGGCGAGCACCATCGTGGTGAGGAGCGCGATCATTGTCAACTTCATTCTGTCTGTGAAGAAGAGTTCAGCTCATTAGACAGTGAACCAATGCCTATCAGTTTGAGCAATCGCTTCAGCATAGGTCCGTTATGAGGTTTGGTCATGAGGTCAGAGAAGTTTAAATCTGACTGGACGAATACTACTTTTAGCGTTCCTTCTTCAATCAGTTCTCGTAGGAAGAAATAGCGAACTGCGATGTGCTTTGTTTTATCATGATACTGGTTCTCACTCACCAACTGAATGGCTGCTTTGTTGTCCGCCTGGAGAACTGGAACCGACTGGTAGTTTAACTCTTTCAACAGTCGGGTAAAGAACAAGGCCGTTTGCGCCAGCGCGGAAAGGGCTTTCAGTTCTGATTCAGCGGTCGACAGGCTAACCGTTCGTTGGAGACTGGATTTCCAAAATATTGGACCGCCGTTCCCATGAATCATCAGACCCGATACAGACTTTCTAGTTGTTATGTCGCTCGCGTAGTCACTGTCAGAGTAGTACCGGAATTCACAGTTACCGTCAGTTGTGTATTTAATTCCGTAGTTCTTCGTGCCTCTCAAATATTTCAAGACTCTTTTAGCGAACGATAGTTTTCTTGTAGTCGGTTTGTCTAGAAAACGACTCAAGAAGGAAACCGCGAAACCGAGATCTGGTCGTGAAATTTGAACAAGAAATTGAAGCGAGCCAATGATGCTGCGGTATTCGGAATCGTCGATCAATTCGGTTTCGTCATTCGCAAAAATCGATCTGTCCAAGGGAGAAGATATGATTTTGCAATCATTCATGCCGAAACGAGTCAAAATTTCGTTGGCGTATTTTGTCTGATGCAGAAAGAGTCCGCTTGGGATGCGATTTATCTCAATTCCCAAGAAATAATGAGCAGGACGTGCTGTAATCTCCAGATGTTCTTCTAAAGACTTTAGAAAATTGGAGATTGCTTTCTCTGTTTTCGCGAGGACCAAAGAATCATCAACATATAAACATAAATAGAGTTTGTCTGCTTCATTGCCGATAAAAAGGCAAGGGTCGTTCTCTGATTGTCGAAAACCTAGGTTGACGAGAATTGATTTCATTTTCTTGTAAAATAATCTTCCGGATTGTTTCGCGCCGTAGAGCGCTTTGTTCAATCGACAACACAAGCTTTTATCTTCGACTTTCAGTCCATCGGGTACGGCCATGTAAATTTCGCTGTCGATGTCAGCCGATAGATACGCGCACTTGACATCAGCCTGCCATATCACCAAGTTCTCTCGTACCGCTATATTCAGAACACATCGGATCGTCTCGAATCTCACCGTTGGAGAAAATATTTCGAAATACTCGATGGATTTTATCTGAGAGAAGCCGCGCAAAACTAATCTCGACTTTCTTTTATCTACCTCCCCAGTGGGGGTACGTTTTGTACGAAAAATCCAGCGCGAAGAGAGGGCTCTTTTACCCGGAGGTAGTGGAACCAACGTCCAAACTTTTAAGAGCTCCATGTTTGCTAGTTCTTGTTGAACTGATTCATACCAATCAGCTTTGAACCTGCTACTCATAGCTTCCGCGTAGGAACCAGGTTCGTCTTCAGAAACGGTGTGACTTACATTGACCTCAGAATAACCAGCTTGGTAACGATCTGGAGGTTTCAACGTTGATCGATCTCTCAACTTTTCTCTTTTTTCTGCGGAAGTTTTGTATATCTTTCTTTTTCTTTTCTTCTTTTCACTAATTATTTTAGTAGCTACCTCTTGGTCTGGAGATTGTTGAGTTGATACGTTGTCGTTGTTCATGGTCACATCCTGTAATTGCTGTTCGTTGTTTGGTTTCTTCTTTGGACGAACCGCCGGCGTAGTTGGTGAGACTTGATCGTTGCCGGGTTGTGTTTCTTCTGGTGGTGGAGCAGCGTCACTGGTGTGGTCACTTTTTCTGGCATCCGACACCTTTTGTGAGGAGTCGCCGGGTGAGTCAGCACTGGAACTATCTGTTCGTCGTTCAGTAAAAGAGTCCTGCGGACCAGCTGGCCGACTGGTCGGACTTTCACTGTTAGACTGGGTTGACCGTTCGCTCGCCGACTCACCTGGCTGCTCAGATGGAGCTGCTGTCTCTTCTTTTTCTTCTGGTTCCTCAATGAAAATATCTTCGTTCGTTGCGCTTGAAGGTCGTGCTTCACTTTCTACATCGAGAGGGCTTTTCTTCGGGAACGAGACATTTTTGCTGACAACTATTTTGCGACTGCCTGGCAGATATACTCGGTAACCAAATACTCCGGAATTTAAACCAACTAGGGTGGCTTCGACACCTGTGGGCGCAAATTTCTTTCGCGTTGGTGATTGATCTAGCAAGAAACATTTGGTTCCAAATGGGTGAAGTTTTCCGAAATACGGTTTTCTTCCGTGAAAGATCTCAAATGCTGATTTGTTAACTTGTTTTTGTATGGTGGTAGCATTGAGAACTTGACAAGCATAAAGAACTGCTTCATCCCAAAAACGGGTACTCATTCCTGAGTCGATTAGAATGGTTCTTGCGAGGTCAATCAGAGTCCGGTTCGAGCGTTCCGCTTTTCCGTTCTGACCCGGATCTCTAACATTAGATTTTGTGAACTCACAGCCGGCTTGGAGCAGCATTGATTTGACAGGTTCATTCCAAAATTCTGTCCCGCCGTCGCTGTGAAAACGGAAGATGTTACGCCCAAAGAGTGTCTTGAACCATGCCATGAATTCCTTTATACAACTCATTACTTCATCTTTCGTGCGCAGAAAGTAAACGACACGATAACTCGAGTAATCATCGGTTAGGCACAAAAAATATCGTTTGCCCGACAGGCTGGGCTCGGTTGATGAACATAGGTCAGCATGCAAGAAACCAGGACGTGTAGCGCCGCAATCATCTGGTTTCGAACGACTAGGCTGTCGATGTTGCTTACCTCTCTGGCAAGCGTCGCATGAGGTAAAATCATTTTCGTATGGGATTCCGTACAGAGCCAAGATCTTCTTAACTTTTTCTACGCTAATGTGCGCTAGAATCTCGTGAGCCTCTCTTAAACTAATTTTTGTTGTGGTGATCACCTGAGAGTTGTTCGCCTCCGTAGAATGGATAGCTCTGAACACATAGAGCCCTTTATCACGAGTCGCGGCAATCTTGATCTGGCCGTTGGACACACTCATGCTCTCTTTACTGATGCTTATCTTGAAGCCATCGTTAACTAGCTGCCCGATCGAAATTAAGTTGACGGAAATTTTCGGGACGTACAATGCGTTGGATAGTCACAGGGTGACGACGCTATCACCTTGTCGAACAGTCAGAGTTACGGGACCGCTACCCTGTGCTTTTAGAGTTGCAGCGTTACCGAACCTAACTTCCCGAGATGTCGACAATGGTTTTAGCTCATCGAAGAATGATCGATCATTGAAAAGGTTATCAGTTGAGCCCGAATCAAGCACTATGCGAGTGCCGTTTTGGAGGCTTCCCTCAAAGCCATCGGCTGTGCTCTCAGCCATGAAAACTTCGCTGAAGTTAGCGGCTGGTTTCCGTCCTTTGCCTCTTCCTGGCCTTGAAGAGCTGCCTGGCCGAGCAGATGAGGCGTTTCCGCTCCGGCAGACTGCTGCCTTGTGTCCAATCTTCCCACAATTCCAGCAGGTGATTGTGGTTGTCCTAGTCGTTGTTTGACTTCGCCTGTCGTTGGTGTATCGCCGGCTCTGGAAGTGTCGTGGCTGTCTTCGGTTTCTGATTCGCGTTCTTGACATTAACGCTGTTGCATCGAAGACGCCGTCCTCAATCGCGCGTCGAGCGGCTTCGCTTCTGATTAAATCCAGAAGCGTCGGGAAAGTTTTCTGGTTTTCCGCTCTGGTGGACCAGGCTTGTTTGAATGACGACCAGTCCCTTGGAAGGGCGCTGACCAGACGAGAACAAATCGCATTTGCGGGAATTTCAGAATTACTTTCGGTAAGATTGAAAGTGAGTTTCTTATATGCTTCGATGTTCTCGTCGATCGTGCGTGATGGCCTGAATTCGAAAGCCAACCAACTGGTTATCGCTTGTTCGCGATAGAGACCGGATTCGTTGCGGAATCTTAATTTCATCTTCGACCAGATCTCAGATGCGGCAACATCGGTGGCATCATCGTAGAATTCGGAGAGAAATAAATTTGGATGAATAATTTGGAGAAAGATGGTTCTTGCGTTTCTGTTGCCGATGATGTAGTGATCATGGTCGGGTCCGGTTGAATGAGGGGTGAGATCTCCGTTCGTAGCTTCCCAAGCATACTGCATGGATTGGAGATACCCAGGCGCGAGACACTTCCAGCTTAGAAAGTTCTTACCGTCTTCACGGAGAACTATCATGTGGCTGATCTTCGGACCGTTGTTCGTCGGATCCACCGTGAGAGTCACTGCACTGCCGCTTGGAGGCATGGTGGATCAGTTGCACAGACACTTGAGGGTTCCAGGGGCACAAGTTCACTTCAGATATCAGTTTGCGAGTTCTAATCGTGCTGATAACGTGCTAGAATTTGAGCTAGTTAGACACTAGTCAGTCGGCAGAACTGATATCTGAAAAGTCACGAGGATTGTCAATACTCTGAAGCACTAATTTCGGTCCTGGAACGGTCACTCTGAGGAGGGAATCAATGAGAACGAACTGGTACGGTGCAATAGTAAATCGGGCAGCGTTTCCGCGTGCGGCGATACTGAAGTCTGTGTCTTTATTGAACATGAACTCGAATATATAGTCCTCGGGCGAGGGCACACTGAAGACGGGTCAATGCCCTGAACTTACTGTGAACTAGAACACTGAACTATGGTGCACAATTACCGTTGTCTAGACTGTTATAATTATTCTCGGGTTCAGTGTCCGTTCAGTCTCCAGAGAAGTTGATAATTTTTACTACAAGTTCTGTATTTCTCTCTCTTATCATAGCAATTTTTCCTCGTCAGCCATACATGGCCAAACCCATGATTCAGCAGGATCCGGTAGCAAGAGAGATGAGGATGACGATCCGAACGAAGGAGCAATATCCAGACCTCAAGAAACAGGACCTCAATCAGGCCAGATCATCTCATCAAGGGAAGTACAGACTGAGACCTCAGGCGAACCCATTCAGACCATCAAAAATCAGACAGTGAGTACTATTTCAAGCAATTCTCAACCAGTGACTCAGATACCACCGACGGTATCAAGGGAAGAAAAGAACTCATCAACAAGAGAAGAGAAGAAGAAAACAGGGAATGGAGTCAACTCCATAAACAGCAGAGACGATCAACTCAGTCGAGAACTGCGATCCTTTTTCGACAACCAGATCAATCAGCTGAAAGAGCTTCGCGACAGAGAGGTGTTCAAGGTTCACCAAGTGATTCCATCGGAGAAAGTTCCAAGAACTCTCCCAAGTCCAGCCATCTCCACAACTGTCGCACCACTGTACAGAGAGAGAATACTAGAAAGAGGGTTCATTTTTCAAACAACATCACCACCTTCATCTATGACATTAAAGAGGCATCGACCAAGAAAACAACAAAGAGCAGCACCAACAACCAGGAAACCCGTGAGCACAACAACTACGACCCGGACTCCAGCATCGACGATGACATCGAACATACCAACAAATATCAGTCCGTTTACGGACTCAGGTCTCGTGACGGTACTCGGTTGTTTGGCTCCCGCACCGCGGCGGCGCTGCGTCACCAGCCGCCGGCACGAGAAAACAGCCGGCGCTGGCGACGGGCCCGGCGCGGGAGACGGCAATAGGGCCCCAATGCCGCTTTTGGTCTGGTTACCGAATCGGATACACTCTCGATGGAGAAATGTTACTTGAAGAAAGGAAAGCTCCAGAAAATAAAGAACGAGAGTTTCTACGTGAAAGAGATCCCTGTATCAACTCTTGCTGGAGGTCCAGAGAAGATTTGTGAAGATGAGCGTCTTGCGAAATAATGGGCGCAGCGATACAGGTTCTTCCGGAGGTTTGACGAGGGAATACGTATGAACGAGGCCGCTTGGTACAGTGCGACTCTGGAACGAATCGCTGAGCACGTGTGTCGTGGATAGCGACTGAGCAGACGAAACGTTGTGTAAATAAATGCCGGTAGACAAACAGTCGTCGACCGGCTCGTGACGCGATCACTCCTGTGTTCTCCTTTGTCCATAGCATGAAAACATGGTGGCAGCGGTAAACTGAGTTAAAAAGGAAGTGAGAGTGTCAGAAGACTTTCTGCCAACATGGAGAAGCTGGATGTGATCAAAGACATAGCAGTGAAAACGAAAAACGCCGAAGAGTGGCGTAGGTTCAGGGACCTGTTCGAGACATATCTGTTGGCAACCGAAAAATCAGAGAAGGCGGAAACGGTGAAGATCCCATTGCTCAAGGTCTTGGGAGGGCGAATCGTGCTAGACGAATTCAACAACATCTTCAGAGACAGTGAGGTGGGAGACGGCAATAGGGCCCCAATGTTTACAAGCACAGGGTTGTTTTGTTTACGTTTTGCGAGTCCATGCGCCCGCTGTTTTGGCGGAGCAAAGTATGGCTGGATCGGTTGTTCTCGGCGGGCAGCAGTCTAGCTGTAGATAACTGGGAAGGGTTTGGAATCAAACTCCTCGGAATCCAGCCGCACAAACTAGGTTCAGTATCAGGGTTAAACTGCTTCGAATCCGACCGAAGGTACTGAGGTAGGGGCTAGGAATCGCGGTTTGTTTTTTCCAAATTCGACGGTGGACACTCGGCGGTCCAGGCGTAAACGTTGGTGACCGCGGTGGGCAGTGGGGCTGAATTTTTCCAAGTCAGAATACTGCGAGCTCCTAAATCTTATGCTCGGTCGCAAATTCATCGTCTTTTCGCACTCCGTGATCACATCTATCGCGCTTTTTTCTCCCACGTCGCGTTGGAATTCGCCTACCCTGCGCACGAGGGATGACTCAAGGTCCCTGCCACCTACATTGTACGCTCAAAGCGTTTCCTCCGCCGCTACATGCAATTCTCAACCCGATTTCGTGTCGACTCGTCAACGCAGTCACTAATATTCCACCTTTGGCGCAGAACCGCTCGCCCAGAATGCCCTCCGCCAAAACATCGGACACATACACTCGCAAAACGTAAACAATACAACCCTGTGCTTGTAAACATTGGGGCCCTATTTCCTACACCCAGTGAGGTGACGCTCACTCTGAAGCCGCAGAGCACACCGTCGTGCAACGTGTCGTGTAGTGTACCCCCGCACCTGAGGTTGCAGCTAAAGAGCAAGCTGGAAGAGTTGGTACAACGTAAGGTAATCGAGCAAGTGAATCTCCCGACTCAGTGGGCTGGACAACAAAAGCAGCGAATTGACTACGTTCCAGACACCTTTCGGCCGATTTCGTTTCATTAGGATGCCGTTCGGTCTCAGCGTGGCCCCGGAGATCTTCTACAAGAGCCTGGTGCACCTCTTGGAGGGTCTGGAGGGAACCCACGCATTGGCTGACGACGTCCTGGTGTGCGGCCGCGGCGAGACACTCGCAGAAGCAAGGAAAGACCACGACCGGAACCTACATCAGTTTCTACAGCGTTGCGAGGAGAGAGGAATCAAACTCAACAAGCAGAAAACCACGCTGCGAATGCCGAACACTAAATTCTTCGGATTCGTACTGACGGAGAGAGGTCTTCAAATCGACCCGGACAAGCAGAAACAAATTGCAACGATGAGAGCACCAAAAGACGTCACGGGTCTCAAAAGTTTCTTGGGCATGTTAGCTCACATTTCAAGATTTCTCCCGGATCTGGCGCAGGTTCTGGCACCGTTGCGAGAGCTGTGCAGGGCGGGACAGGAATAGGGCTCGCAAAATGCGGTTCCGGTTCCGATTCCAGAACCGGTTCTGAACACCCGGTTCCGAATTCCCGGAACCGGTTCCGGGATTTGTGAACCGGTTCTCGGAACCCTGGAACCGGTTCCGGGATTTCGGAACCGGTCCTCGGAACCCTGGAACCGGTTCCAGGATTTGGGAACCGGCTCTCGGAACCCTGGAACCGGTTCCGGGATCCCGGAACCGGGTGTCCAGAACCGGTTCATACCTATTGAGAAGCTGTGCGCATTGTCAAGAACATGAGGCTCGTCTTCCATAGGTCTTCCATACGACATTCTTCGAATGTTTGCCCGAATCTAAGCCTGTTGAACATCCGAAGGTCGGCGCGTCCGCCGACAAGATGTACATCAGGTGTTTTGTGACAAGAACGATCGGAACCTTATAAAGCTTCCGGTGATCGAGATTTTCTGTCACGTACTCTCTGAGAAGACTCCAGAACACAGGTGAACGCAGATCCGAAGTATTCTAGAGGGAATCGCTCTGAAATTCGACTCTCGATATCTCTCTGGGAATTTTTGTTTTCAAAATGACCACTCGCACTAGTGTTGTGCCAATGTAAGTTGATTGTGTTCTTGCTCTGAAACTACACAAAATTGGGAGAAGTCAAAAGTTTGCGGCCTCGCGTTTTATTTCTAACTTAACTCCACCGCAGAAATGAGTCGACGACAGCCTAGTCTATGAGCATTCTATTTCTTTATTTTGAGAATTATACATATATTTAAGTATGGATATGGATGTTTATGAAATAATGGATGTAACTGTGTGAATGACATCTCTATTCATTGTCTCGGTCTCTTTTCGGCTCCTGCTATTCCTGCGGCAGCGTCCCGCTCCGCATCAACCGCACCGTAAATCGAACGCAGAACCATAAGACTATCTAGAGTCGTGGGTCCGAGGGAGTTCCTCGTTTTATTGCAGATGTGGTTCATAACGCTGAAATCACGCTCTGGTTTTGCGGACGTTGGTTGGATGGTGGTCAGTTTACGAAGACAGAGATTTAGGTATCGACCCCGATTTTGTCCGGCGACGTGCAATTTCATCTCTTGGTGAATTTTGTCGTAAGTTGCTTCCGACTGAGATGGAGTTCTCTGTCGACGCGCGGGCTCCCCGAAAATCGCCTTGAAGGTGAGGGCCTTCGTGGACGCGCCTGTCGACGATGAAGATGATGAGGGCTGAGATTCCTCGCTCTGCGTGTCGTCGAGCAGCTGTGGGTCATTGTATGATGAGTTCGCGGATTCCTGACGAGTTAGGTCGAGCATGAGGTTGATCAAAACATCATCGGGAACGGGGCTTTGGCCGAGCAACGTCTCTATTTCCCAGTTGTAGTCTGCATCGTTAAGATACTGAAATAGTGACGAAAGCGACGTTCTTCGTTTCCTGAATTCATCGACAACCGCTTCCTGGACAGCGGTTGACAGCGGGGAGTCCGTCAGACGTAATTGAGCCAAGAGGTGATCGATAACACGGTCGGCATGAAATAGGGTAGCCTTAGATTCGCACAGCAACAACATTGCGTCTTTAACTGGGAGCAACACCCTCAGAATGTTTTCGAGATCAGTCCGAGTTCTCCTGCTGATGATGTCTTCGTCAAACTCCTCAAGAACCTTGTTGATAGAAGGCATTATCTTCACAGCTCGTTCTAACATTGTTATGGTGGAGTACCAACGGATTTTCGCGTCAAGCACTACTTGATAAGACCTATTATTGTGGTCGGGCATTGCGGTGTACTGGCGAAGTTTATCACGTTTGGCGCCACTTCGTTTTATGCGTTTGAGGACAGTTCTCATCCTGTTGATGGTTTCTTTCACCGATACCGACATTTCTTCCTCTGCAGCCGTTGGACTGGCTTCAACAATAGAGTAGCGCATCCCGTCATCATCATCACAGTCGAAATCAACGCAGTTCATATCACCATCGCTGCTATCGTTGTTGGCGTCGTGTTCTTCTGCGATCGGAAGAGTTTCGATGCCGGCGTCGCTGGTATTGGGGAGGGGGGCCGTGGCTTCCGAAGTTGTAGCGTCGTCCTCGTCGGACAGCCAACCATCATCACACGCTAAGCCGTAATCGTCATGGGCTTGTGCGGCGTTTTCGTTAGTCACCTGTGAGGCATCCAAATCCACGGCTTTGTCCAAAACGTTCGCAAGTGCATTATGCAGGCCGTGGACAAAGCACAATTGCGAGGAGAGATGAAGTTTCGAAGCCGCACTTCGCATTACGGATGCTCCATCTGTAACAGCGAAATTACAGTTATCCAAGCGCACATTGTAGGAGTCCAACCGATCTTTGATTTGCGTGGCGATGACATCCGCTGTCACCTTCCCAGTGACTCTGATCAATCCCAGGAAGAAATCAGCGCCTGCGATGTAGGTGTCAAAGTCAGTGGATTCGCTTCGTATGGTTAGACTTATGTAACGATGAGGGGAGTTCGTCGCTGTTGCTTCATCAAAAGCGAGAGCGAAACATCCACCATTCCTCTGGTACCGGTCGAGGTGCTCTCGCATCGCGTTCCGAGCATCGGCAGCTTTCTTCATCACAATCGATTTGATTGTGTTTGGAGATTTGGGCATGGGACTCTCAGTGTAAGATTCGATGAGCGGTCGAAGTGTCCGTGATCTGGCAATCGTGGAGAACGGGATGTTGTCTTGCACCGCCAAGCGCGAGATGATGGTCGAACGGTCTCGATCGTTGTCCTCGCTGAAGAATGAAGACTCCGCCACTTGCTGCAAGGCTTTTGGCGATGGATTTGCGGAAGAATTGATACCGATCTGATGCACTGTGTTCAGGTGTTTTCTCAGGGAACTCGTACTGCCACCCTGACACTTGATTGCAGTTCTGGTAGGGCAATGCGAGCAAATGCCTTCGCTGCCCTGTTTCTTAAAATGATTCCATACCCAACTCCTTGGGGGAGCTTTGTGTTGAACTGGCTTGGTCATTCTCGACGTTCTACGATTTTAACGAGCACAAGTGAACCGACACTGCTACAACTTTACTCTGGGACTACGCTGGAAGACTGGGCGCGACTTCGAGCTTGAAAGAAACAATTGACTGAGCCTAGATCAGTTTTTGATCATTCTTGTAACAAAACACCCGATGTTCATGAAGTCGGCGGAGTCGCCGACATTCGGATGTCCGATAAGCTCAGATTCGGATAACTATCCGAATGATGTCGTTTGAAAGACGAGCCTCGCATTCTTGACAATGCGCACAGCTCCTCAATAGATATGGAGTGTTTATTCGCAAATCAGAATGAGTCCACTATCGGCGGTTCCGAGAAGATTGATTGAAGCGTACTTGCAAGGCCTTCTAAAAGTACTCGTTAAGAAGGAGAAGGGTCGCTGATGGTGGAAAAATTGTTCAGTAGCCGAGGTCGAGACCATTATGAATCCAACAGATTCTCATCGCTTCCGAGCAATGTTCCTGACATATCTTGCTGAGGAGCGATCGACTCAAATCGGAGCAGCTTTCGCGTCATGAACGAAAATAGAAGGAGGCTTCTTTTTCCCGATCCGAGGTCACTCATTCCTGCCGGACTTCGAAAAAAGACTCTGGCAACATGAGACTCTATTGCTTTCCCATGAATACTTTGGAGAGTCTCAGAATGAAGTCGGAGACCTCGAAGATTGGTTCATATACTACTTAAACGTGTTCGTCGAAAATGACCTCAAAGTCAAACAGGCGTTCCGCTCATCTGAACAGCAGTGAACGAACATTTCAGGTGGCTTTTTCGAAGTCTCAGATAACTTCAGCGCCCGTATTCGAGAGTTCTCCATCCTCAACCGAGTTGGAAACTTCTCGAGTTTCACCTAGAGCGCTTTGAAATGCACACCATGGAATCGGATCAAAGATGAGAAGAAACTAGATGTGTTGAGTTTGTTGAATGAGATTGGAGCCGATGAGTGGCATCCGATCTACTCTTTCTATTAGAATCCCCGCGGCATGAGATCAAGTGCAGCTTCTCTCGAATTTCACTTCATTTGAGGCAGATTCGAAAGCAGAAAGTAGTTAAGAATCGGATTCTGGTAGGTCTCTTCCACCGCAGATAGCTAGCAAAGAATTCAGGGGCTCAAAAACGGCCTCTTGAGGATTCCGGAACCGGTTCCGAGAACCGATTCCAGGATCCCGGAACCGGGTCCAGGATCTCGGAACCGGTTCCAGGGTCCCGAGAACCGGGTCCAGGATCCCGGAACCGCTTCCAGGTTTCCGAGAACCGGTGCCCAAATCCCGGAACCGGTTCCAGGGTTCCGAGAACCGGGTCCAGGATCCCGGAACCGCTTTTAGGGTTCCGAGAATCGGTTCCCAAATCCCGGAACCGGTTCCAGGGTTCCGAGAACCGGTTCCCAAATCCCGGAACCGGTTCCAGGGTTCCGAGTACCGGTCCCCGAATCCCGGAACCGGTCCCGAGATCCTGGACCCGGGTCCGGAACCGGTTCTCGAGAACCGGTTCTTTGCGAGCCCTAGACAGGAATGGAAGTGGGAAACTTCGCAAAAGGAAGCGTTCGAAATAGCCACGACAATGGTGAGTCGAAGCCCGGTACTCGCGTTCTTCGATGTAGAAAAAAGCGTGGAAATAGAATGCGATGCAAGTAAGGATGCGATCGGGGCAGCCTTGATACAAGACAACAGACCTGTATACTTCGCAAGCAGAACTATGACAACGACGGAAACCAGGTATGCCCAGATCGAGAAAGAACTCCTTGCAATCAAGTACGCGGTGAGCCGATTTCACTATTTCATATACCCGAAGCCAGTCGTGATCTACACCGACCACCGTCCCCTCATTAATATCATAATGAAACCATTGGATGATGTTCCCCTGCGACTCCAACGGATGCTCCTGTCAATACAGAGGTACAATATAAAGCTCGTTTTCAGACCCGGCCGGGAGATGCGATTCGCAGACGCACTGTCTCGCTGCCCAATGGAAGTTTTTGAAGCAAACACCGAAGAAATCAAAGTAATCAAACTGTTGCCAATGAAGGATGTCACAGTGGAACTCCTGAAGAGGCAAGCACAGGAAAGCGAAGAATACAAACAACTCCTGGAGACGGTGCGGCAAGGATGGCCGGAGTCGAAGCGGAAACTCTCAGCTGCGACGGCAGAGCTCTACCCCTACAGATCGCGACTCACGGTGGAAGACGGACTGGTCCTGCATGGAGACACCATTGTGGTTCCCCGGGAGCTCAGGAAAGAGTTCGTCAAACGAGCTTGCTACGCCCACATGGCCGCAGAGGCCACATGGCGGAGAGTGAAATCCTGTATTTTCTGGCCCCGCATCAGACTGGACATCGAGTCGCACGTAGCCACGTAGGACAATGCGCCGGCTGTCAGGCGTATCCGAATCAGCCAAGAAAGGAACCGATGATACCACATGAAATCCCGAGCAGGCCGAGGCAAAAAATAGCCATGGACATCGCCACAATCGGTTCAACGAAACTCCTAGTCGTTGTCTGCTACTACTCGAATATGAACGAATGAATGAATTAACTTTGGTTTATTAGCTGGTGAGTTGGTTGGTTATTAAGGTGAGTTCACCCGGGTATCTAGCCGATCAGGGAACCAAGCTCCCCGAGGGCCCCACTCTGGAACATCCCACCCGAGATCAGCCTCGAATTTCCCCTTTGCACCTCCACTGCAATCCGCTGCCGAATGAATGCAGCTGCCCGTTGATCCCCGTCCCTGCTCGTTATGCGCTTGCCGATCTCCTTGACGAATGAAAGGGCCTCATTTCCCCATACGCCCGTTGACTCGATCACGAATGGAACTAAGATGAAATCATTAGCCATCGATTGGTATTTCGCTCTTTTATCTTGTTCTCCTCTAGCGGCCACTGCACGGCTATTGCGAGCAACTCCGCGGAAGCTCGGCGCGAAAGAATCTTTAACGGTGACATCCCAAATCACTCGCCTGCCGCGGGATCACGGCTCCAGCGTCATGCCATCCGGGCGCAGTGCATCGTTGGCTGAGAGGTGCTGTGGCTCCTTGGTGCATGGAGTTCCGGCCTGGCGTAGTGCTCGTGCAAGAAGATCGTTTATGGCAGCATGCCGCGCAGCCTAAGCGTTGCAAGCTTATAGCAGCTGAGCCTGTGGAGGGCATGGCGGTCGATCATGGCTCCGCAAAGGCACGGGCGTTCCTCGACGAGCGGCAGACCGAGTCTGAGTCCCACCGCCCGGATGAAGTCGACATCCGAGAGCAGTGTACCGAGGTTGGTACACGGCAGGGCTTGGAGCCACCACCCGGACTCTGGAAGAGATGCATTGCTGAGTCGAATAGAGTCGACATCCGAGCCGGCGTGCTTGAGGCGGAGCGCCGCCATGATAGCCTCACTCGCCATTCTAGTTCACACGGCCTGTCGGTTTCGGTCTTCCTCACCCGGGGCCTCGCCAAAGGCTGCAATGAACTCGGCCGCCGCCTCGTCGCGCAGATGGACCCGATCAGCGCGCGCACCAAGAATATCGAGGACTTCTGGTTCAGCTGCGTAGCACGATGCGACAAAGGCAGGGAGTGCCGCTCGGGAAGGCGTCGGTATACCCATTCCCCCCAGGGAGGTGGGCAATGGGAGCTGGGTGAGAGCATCGCCGGATAAGGAGATTTTTAAGATGCTCTCGAATGCTGCCACGAATTGGTCATCCAGGCGCTCTAGGAGCGTCCTCGACCGATAGGTCGGACTTGTGCGCAATAAGTAGGTGAGCTTTGGAACCCCCGCCGCTCTTTGCATGATATACGTGGCCACGTGACTGCCTACGTGTTGCAACCGTCGGAAGAGGGTCTCATAGACCGAGCTCTTCGCATCCAGCGCCCGAGGAATTCCGGCGTCGAAAAGTGGTGCACCCAGCAAGTCTACATCCGCCTCCTCAGAGAGCAGGCGGCAGCCAGGTAGAGCCGCTGAGATCTGTCGATGGATGTCCGCGGATTCAGCCGCCGGGAACCCGCGAACGAGAACTTCACATTTTCCGGGGTTAACGCAGAGCCCATGTACCGCGTATTGTGCCTGGATGCGTGCAATGTCGTCGACGATGTCCTGTGGGTGTTGGCTGCAGATTGTGAAGTCGTCGAGATACGCTACGGCCACCTCGCTTCCGAGTGACTCGAGGGTACTCTGCACCACCAGGCAAAACAGGAGCGGAGAAAAGACGTCACCCTGCTGGCAGCCCGTCTGAGACTCTATCCGTGTGTCACCGAAGAAGATCGGTGTTGGTTGGCTGTAAGTCTGAGCTACCATTCGGTAGATCTCCGGCGCGTGCTGGTGAGCCTGCCGCAGCATCGTGTCTCGCCGATGGCTGTTGAATGCATTCTTGAAGTCGACTTTGAGTAGAACACTCTTCTCGGTTTTATTCGCGAATGTGCGAACGCTATGCACTGCAATTTCGGAGCCGCCTCGGGTTGCAAATCCCAGTTGGCGTGGGCAGAGGATGGCAGAAACACTGCCTCTCACGCGTGCCAGCAGAATCTTCGCCGCGAGTCTCCGGAGGGTACTCCCAACGGCAATTGGTCTCAGGCCACCCGACGGCTTGGCCGATGCAATCAGCCATGAGCCGAAGACCATGTCGCGAGCCTCGTTCGGAACCTGACCACGAGCCAGGATGTCGCAGACTTTAGCGAGGTTGGCCACGAGGATTCTTCGGAGCTCGCCACCAACCGACAGCATGTCAAGGATGTGCTGTACAGTGACGCTGTCCAGTCCACCAGAACTACCAACTGGGAAGCTGCGCAGCGCCACGAGAACCTCATCGCTGAAAACGGCTTTCGGCATCGCCGTAGGCGGAAACGTCGGGGTGTGGTCATCCGGATGAGGAGCAGGATGTTTTGCGATCATCTCGTCTCTGGCTCGGGGGTCGCTTGACGAAACTAGCGACTCAGAGGAGTACAGCAGGCGTACTGCTCCTTTGAGATCACCTCTGGACGCCATGCGATGTTCAGCCGCCTTGGCTCGTGTGAAGTCAGAGAGGTCTCGTCGCGGCGCGGTCTGGACGGCAGCAGGTAGCGTGAGCGGACGGTCGTAGGAGGTAACGTTATCTTTCACACAGGCGTAGAGCGGCTTGGACCGAGCCGACGGAGACACGTGGAGAACTCTGTATGCAAACTCCGAGAGGAGGGTCCAGGTATGAAGATCGTTGTGTGCGGTCACGTCCTCCAGCAAGCGTATGAACCTTCGCGCAGCAGGGACACGAGCTGCCTGCGGTATTCGGGGGAGAACTCTGAAGAATTGCTTGAGGGATGAGAGGCTAGGGGACACATGAATGGGAACTTCCGCGGGCAGCGCGGCATCTGGCGCTGGGCTCATAGCGGGTGTATTAGCAGCCACCTGTGATGCTGCTCTCTCTCCACTGTGCATGTGTCCGATGTGGGTTTTGAGGCCCTTGGCGGTGGCGCAGATACGGTTGCACCATGGGCATTTTACCTGGGACATGCGCCGATCTGCAGCTGGAAGGCCAACGGACCCTGCAGTGCTTGGCCCGGCGACAAGAGCACTGTGATCAGTGATGTTAGCAGCTGCAGCCGTCGCTTCAGCGCGCGCTTTTTCCGCCTTATGCATACGGCTGATGTGTTTCTTTAGCCCCACCGGGTGTTGAGTAGAGAACATGCACCAGGGGCATCTATGCTAGGGTCGACCGTCGGAACTCGGGACCGGCAGTGCGCTGTTGTCATTCATTGGTCCTCTGAATCGGGGAACGACCCGTGGGCTGACAGTTGTACGCCAGCGCTAGGAGTAGCCGTACCCAGAAAAGCGGCAACGGCTTGGGCTATCTTAGATATTGCGCTCATGAACGCAGCGGAGACTATCTCAGAGATAATCGTGTCGAGGCTCGCAGTCACTTTCTCAAGGACTTTGGCGGTGATGCTTCCGATGAGGGCCTCCGAGTCGAGTTTCTCTGTAGGACACGTCGGTTGGCGCACTGGCTGCTTCGCCGATGGCTTTGCGGCTCGGCCAGTAACCTGCTTCTTCGGGGGCGGCTTGGGGAGATAGCAAACCACGCGCTCACCCTCGTCAGTGGTGCGGACAAGAGCCACCACCGTAGGTTTGCCTACCACATCGGCGAAAGAGGGCTTGACACCATTCAGGGGGCTTGCCGGAACAGGGGCTGCACCAGGGACGATGTGCTCAGATTCCCTAACGACCACATTGTCGAGCCCCGCCACGACCTTTCCGAGGAAACGATCCTGGGCAGCCTTGGCATACACTGCATAGACAGGACATCTCGAATCATTTGCAGCATGCGGTCCCTTGCAGTAGAGGCATTTCGCCCTCGCAGTGCACTGCCATTGTTGATGTCCCGAGGCTCCGCATTTTCTGCAGCGTGGGGCAAGCTTCTCCGGGCACATTAGAGCGCGGTGGCCGAACCCGCAACAGGTCAAACACTGCAGCGGCGACGCTGGACAGAGAGTCACCCTGAATATCTGGTGCGCTATCGTCACCTCGGGTTTGATTTCTCCCTCGAATCTAAGTCGGATGCGGTTCGAGGGTCTCTGCCTCTGCACTCTCTTGTTCTCTGATGCCGATGCAGATTCACAGGCGGAATATTTCTCTCGCAGCACTTCAACAACACCCTGTGCTCGAAGAACAGCGAGCAGGTCCATCTCTGAAAAGGCTGGATGCACGCCTGAGACTCGGCCCCATAAGGAGGCCGCGGACGGCAGGTCCAGTTTAACCGCGATGCCAGCGATGTGCACAATACTCTTGAGCTGTTCTATCTGGAGCTGTTGAGGCACTCTGACGGTGATGCCACCTCTGGCGTTCAGCCGGGGCTGCGCCTCCTGAACTACGCTACGGATGTCGCAGAAGACTCTTAGCAGGTTCTCCGCGGAAAATCTCGCGTTCTCATCGATAGGTGCGAAATCTACCTCGAAGCCAGACGTGCTGGGACCGAAAGCACGGTTGAAGCGGCGAACCGCTCTCTCAGCTTTTCGCGTTGCCTGATATACTGCCTTATCTTCCCGCGTGGGGACGCCGGTCCACGGCTGTTCTTCTCCCTCACCCTCGGTGTTGTCGACGTCCTCTGCACACTGCATCAGCGTCCCAGTAGCGGTGGCCTCCGTCTCCGACGCATCCGTCGGCGAGGACGGGTCGTCCTCTTTGGGTTTCTTCGGGTCGTTGGCTTTCCCGGTGCTCGATGAACCCTCGGTGTCTCTCTCTCTTCTCTTCTTCGAGCTCGCAGCGGCGGCGGCAGCAGCAGCCATCGCAGCAGCTGTAGAGGCAGCGCGCCTCGCAGCAGCGGTGGCGGCGGTCTCCGTGACGTCCATCCGCGAAGTCTCGGCCTGATCAGCTGACATGAATGACAGCTTAGATCGGCGAGATCACGAAAGAAACTTCACTGGTTTTGACTGTTTCGGTGTAGGAAGCGCGGTGAAAAGTGGCCAGAAAGTGGCAGGCGGTGATTGTGAGCAATCAGGCGGGTTTTGAGCCGCACCGGATCGGGATTGCGCAAGATGAGTACGATGATACACGGAGCAGATAAACGAACGTCCGCACCGTTCCACATTCATGAAATGATTGAATGAATGAATGTTGTGTTTATTTTCGGTACAGCAAGTTCTGTCAGAACCGCTTTCGCACTCGTCAAATTATTCACAAAATTATTTATATTTACATCATTACACTTTTACGAGCCTTCACAAGTTTAGTGTATTCTACCACAAATTTCTTAACGGAGGACAGCGACCTGATGCAACGAGGTATCGAGCTCCAGAGTTTCGGGACACGAAAGCGGAGAGACTGGCGGTGGTATGTTTGACGGGCAAGTGAGGTACGGAACACGGTCTGACGCCTTGTAGAGCGAGAGGTGAGAGGAGCAAGGGGCGGCAGGACGTCACTCGGAACAACCGCCTGTGAGACTTTATGCGCCAGTCGAGCAACCGAAATGGTGTGGAGATCGTCGATTTTTAGGATATCGAGTGCCTCGAATTTATGACACACCGATTCACTTCTCCTGAGACCGAGAATCGAGCGGACGGCATCGTTTTGGACGATCTGAGCCTGTTTGATGACGTTGTCGTAACAGCCACCCCACACCGAGATGCAATATACCAAGAGCGGAATAAATAGAGCCTTTAGCACAAGAACCCGACCCTCTATGGGAAAACCAATCGCTCGCAGTCTCCTCAACAGGGCGATGACAGCGTAGCATTTAGGAGTAACACTTTGGAGATGAGATCTCCAGTTGAGACGCTCTTGAAAAACCAAACCGAGGCATTTGACCGATCTCGACGGCTGGACATCGCAACCTCCGACCCTGATTTTGGGAACAGTGAACTTTCTCCTTGACGCTCTGAATAGAATTGCATCTGTCTTGGCCTCATTAACCCGAAGTCCGAAACCTGTGAAGATCCGGATGATTTCGTCGACCGTGACAGAAATCCTCGCGAATTCCTCACCGAGTCCGGAAGAATCGAACTCGAACAACAGGGATGTGTCATCGGCATAGTAGGTGACTTCACATCCCCCAATGCCCTCGATCCTGCGTAAGATGAAATTCATGTAAACAACGAACATGAATGGTCCCAAGACAAAACCCTGAGGAGTACCAATGTCAAGTTCGGCCCACTCCGACCTAACATTGCCCACCTCGACCGCTTGGCGTCTGCCGTTCAGGTATGAGCGAAACCAAGCGACTGCCTTGCTGTCGTATCCAAGAAACCTCAGCATATCGAGGAAGTAGGAATGCCTGATACAGTTGAAAGCCGCTGAAACATCAAGAAGAATACCGAGAACCATGCGACCACCTTTGAGTCGGGTGACGATACTATTAGTCATGCGAGCAAGAGCAAGCTCGGTTGATCTTCTCGGTCTAAAACCAAATTGAGATGATGAGAAGAAAGCTCCTCTTTCAAGTTGCTCGTGAACCACCGAGCGAACCAGTCTCTCCAGAACTTTGGATAAGTAGTCTATAAGCGAGATCTGCCGATAGTTATTTGCTTCCCTTCGATCACCCGTTCTCTTGT
>JAJSRV010000001.1:11371-23453 GCA_021527715.1 Neoseiulus cucumeris | reverse complement strand
TTTGACGGGCAAGTGAGGTACGGAACACGGTCTGACGCCTTGTAGAGCGAGAGGTGAGAGGAGCAAGGGGCGGCAGGACGTCACTCGGAACAACCGCCTGTGAGACTTTATGCGCCAGTCGAGCAACCGAAATGGTGTGGAGATCGTCGATTTTTAGGATATCGAGTGCCTCGAATTTATGACACACCGATTCACTTCTCCTGAGACCGAGAATCGAGCGGACGGCATCGTTTTGGACGATCTGAGCCTGTTTGATGACGTTGTCGTAACAGCCACCCCACACCGAGATGCAATATACCAAGAGCGGAATAAATAGAGCCTTTAGCACAAGAACCCGACCCTCTATGGGAAAACCAATCGCTCGCAGTCTCCTCAACAGGGCGATGACAGCGTAGCATTTAGGAGTAACACTTTGGAGATGAGATCTCCAGTTGAGACGCTCGTGAAAAACCAAACCGAGGCATTTGACCGATCTCGACGGCTGGACATCGCAACCTCCGACCCTGATTTTGGGAACAGTGAACTTTCTCCTTGACGCTCTGAATAGAATTGCATCTGTCTTGGCCTCATTAACCCGAAGTCCGAAACCTGTGAAGATCCGGATGATTTCGTCGACCGTGACAGAAATCCTCGCGAATTCCTCACCGAGTCCGGAAGAATCGAACTCGAACAACAGGGATGTGTCATCGGCATAGCAGGTGACTTCACATCCCCCAATGCCCTCGATCCTGCGTAAGATGAAATTCATGTAAACAACGAACATGAATGGTCCCAAGACAAAACCCTGAGGAGTACCAATGTCAAGTTCGGCCCACTCCGACCTAACATTGCCCACCTCGACCGCTTGGCGTCTGCCGTTCAGGTATGAGCGAAACCAAGCGACTGCCTTGCTGTCGTATCCAAGAAACCTCAGCATATCGAGGAAGTAGGAATGCCTGATACAGTTGAAAGCCGCTGAAACATCAAGAAGAATACCGAGAACCATGCGACCACCTTTGAGTCGGGTGACGATACTATTAGTCATGCGAGCAAGAGCAAGCTCGGTTGATCTTCTCGGTCTAAAACCAAATTGAGATGATGAGAAGAAAGCTCCTCTTTCAAGTTGCTCGTGAACCACCGAGCGAACCAGTCTCTCCAGAACTTTGGATAAGTAGTCTATAAGCGAGATCTGCCGATAGTTATTTGCTTCCCTTCGATCACCCGTTCTCTTGTAGAGCGGAATAACCTTTGCGTCTCGCAATCCATTTGGAAAGACTCCCGTACGTCTGGAAATGTTGAAAATCTCTGTAAGGGGCTCAGCGACATAGACCGCAAAATCCCTCAGCAGCCTATCTGGGACCCCAGCCGCACCACAACGCCAGCTGGCTCTGGTTCTCCTGAGCGCATGATAGGTGTCGAGGCTCTCGAATTTCGGAATGGAATGGCATCCTCCGGGAT
This sequence comes from Neoseiulus cucumeris, assembly GCA_021527715.1. Lineage (NCBI taxonomy): Eukaryota > Metazoa > Arthropoda > Arachnida > Mesostigmata > Phytoseiidae > Neoseiulus > Neoseiulus cucumeris. The sequence continues at coordinate 22,016 of JAJSRV010000001.1, read as the reverse complement.
CTATTGGAGCACCCAGGAGCCTCTCGAAGTTATCAACGGAATCGATCGTATCAGTTGTTCTTCTGCCCACCGATGCAAAGTGGGCATTCAACTCATTTGCTACATCTCCTGGGTCTCCGAGCACTCTCGAGCCAACATGAAGCAATGGAGGCAGCGACACTGTCCCATTGTCTCTACCGCATGTCTTGTTGATAAGTTTCCACAAGTGCGAAGGCTTGCCACGTGCGGATTCGAAGCGGCCAACGAAGAATCTTTTTCTGGCATTGGACACCGCAGCCCGAAAGCGTTTGAGGGCACGGTAGAAACTTGCCTTAGAGTCAGCGGATCCAGTTTTGCGGAACCAACGGTACAGTTTTCCAACCGTGGACCTGAGACTCACGAGGCGAGCAGAAAATCGGAATCCCTGATGTCTATCTGCCGTTTTCCTCACCTCTAGAGGACAACTTCTGTCATAGACATCACCAATAATTTCTCTAAAACAATCAAATGCCGCATTGGCATCGCTCGACGAGTACACTCTGGACCAATCAGCGCACTTGAGACAGTTTCCAAAGTTACGAATGGATATATCATCATGCCTCCGAGTAACACCGAGCGACCCGTCCGAGGTCTGACCTGCCGTAGGCTGCCTGCTGCCCCTGAGAACGGCAAACACCGGATAATGGTCGGAAAACAGAGGAGTTCGCCAGATTTACGGTGAGATCTGGAGGAACGCATTCGACCCACTGATGGCAATATGATCCAAGCAGGTGCCTGAGGCAGGCCGTGTGATATCGGTTATGAGGGGTCTGAAACCCCGAGCCCTAAGGAAATCACGATATTCCCGACTCACAGATTCAAAGCGAAGATCAATGTTTGTGTCGCCAACAATGTGGCATGGAAGATCGCTACCAGAGGGCAGCAGTTCATCGAGGACATCGAGAAGAGCTGACCTGTGAATAACATTTGACGAATAAACAGTAACTATGAAGCCCTCAACGGAGATCTTTTTAAGATGGAGCCTGACCGCCTGGATATTACCATCTGGACTACAGAAACTCGTGAAGGACTGAATGCTGCATGAAGAGCGGACGAAACAAGCAACTCCTCCGCCCCTCGCATCATCACCACGCTCAGCTGACACCAGCCTGAAGTCGTCTATACCATAGCATCCGACGTCTGCCCTCGAAAACCATGATTCACTCACCGCCACAAGGTCAAAGAAAGTGCCCTGTCTCTCGAGGAAATCTCTGAGTAGCTCAATTCGCCCCGATGCACCAAGTCCTCCTGTACCGGCATTGATATGCATGACTGAGAAACTACTGAAAGTATATAAGATTTCATCACAATTTGTACACTCATCGATACGACACTGAGCCTCATTGCCCTGATATGATTCCAAGAAGTTGCAATTGAACATACCAAACGATCGAGAGAGAATTAGAAAAGTCTACCACGAAATAGCCACAAGCTATACCGATAATACGCTGAATCCCGGTTTCCTCTCCGAAACTCTCTTGCTCTTCTTTGCAACTGCCATTGGTGATAGAGCCAAGAGCCCCTTGACTAGTTTCGCAACCTTCGGTGAAATAGAACTTAGAAGCTTGATGATGAGATTTAACTCCCGAGGTGATGGCATGTCATCGTCTTCTCGAACGGTTGCTCTCCTCCTCTCTTGATCTTTCGTTCTTCTTTTCCTAGGTGTCTTCGGTGTTTCATCACATGACGTTTGGACCTGATCTCTTTCGGGTTCTTTGGGTGTTTTCAGCTTCTTGATCTTCTTGCTCGCCTTTCTAGCTGACTTTCGCTTCGGTATCAATGTCGCGCCCGGGAGGTTCAATTTCAAACTGCTGCCATCGGGGTCTTCAGCTGTGAGTGTCCTGACAGCAGCTGCATAGGACTTCCGCTGCTGCAGCGTCTGGCCATCTTCTGCTGTCGCAATCTGTTCTGATGATCTTGGTATCGCAGAGACAATGTCGACCGTCTTAGATGGGTTCGCTGCTTTCATTTGTTGTAGCAGTCGGCCCTCCATGAGAGTTTTTCTTTTCTCAATCTCACAAGCCCTGAGGGGACAGTCATACGCCATTGATCTGTGAGGTCCTTTGCAGTTTACGCACCTGGGTGTATTTTTGCATTCACTGGCGAGGTGCTTTGTGCTGCCGCAACGCTTGCATGCCATCGGATTCACGCAAACCATAGCGCGATGTCCGAATCTTTGGCATCGAAAACATTGCATTGGCGAACCTGCATGAAGAACGACCGTATGAGTTTTATATCCCAGAATAACCTCAGACGGGGGCATCGTGTGGAATCTTAGGAGGACGCGGTTCGTAGGGAAGAGAACCATTTCACCATTTACGATCCTCTTCGTCATCTCGCGCTTCACCATCGTTACCCCTTGGTCCCGCAGTGTCTCTGCAATATCTTCTTCTGAGAAGCCTAGATCAACCCCCGTGATTCTTGTCCAGATTTGTTCCAAGTCATTGCTACGCACATGAACAGGGATTTCTAGGAGAGTCTTGAGCTCGTTGATCCTGTTTGCCTCTTCGATGGTGTCTGTCCAGACATTGATGATCCCGAAACTCGATTGCGGTTTCGAAGTCGGGAACAGCTTGTATATTTCCGCACAGTGTGGGAGAATGTTCCTGTCGAAAGGTACGCCAGTTTCCTGAGTGACCCCATCGACAACTCTGTCTTCCAGTTTTGACACAATCACTTTGAACACTCCCTTGCTGTTCTTTCGAATTTTCTCGCGCACCTCCTCAACAGACAGCTTCGCCTTCGCTATCTTACGCAACGTAGATTTGCTCGTAACCGTCTGCCAGGGTTGTGTATTGGTGTCTTCGAAAGACCTTCCAGACACGGGTGCAGTGTTGTCTCCGAGGGATACATCAGGTTCGATGCCAACCGCCGGTGGATTCGAGGTCACTTCCATTTCCGGGGACTCTTCATCCATCGATGCTGCTGCTTTCACAGTAACCCTCGCCGAAATCTTCTTCTTCGGCTCTGGTAACATTGCCGCCGACACTGCCGTGATCTTCACGAGATTTTTAGCCTTAGTGATCTTCCCAGAACTCGAAATTCTGTCTATCGACTTCTCAGGGGGTTTTTCAACGGGCTTGGAAGCCTTTCTCGTCACCGGCCCCATGCTATGTTCCGATGTTTACACAACAAGCCGACGTCGATCAGCCGGTCGTGAGCTAGAAGCTTTCTCCCGCAGGAGGAGAAGCTACCGTCGCGTTCTAGAAGCGCTTATCCTCGACACAAGTTAACTTCCTCAAAGTGTCGAAACGAAATCTTTCCGACGCGTTCAACAGTTTTTCCACCGTATGTAACACTGAGGCTTTGAAGACTCCAGAGTCTTGTGCTCCAGTAGACAAGAAGCCGCGAGAATTCCTTCTCAGTCGATGCACTGGGTCACTAACAGTATTTACTGATGGCGGAGTATGGAACACGATCTCAATTACAGGCTCAAATTTGTCCAAATTCGGAGCTCTTCTAATCGTCATCCGTGGCCTGCGACTCGTAGCAGACGACTTATCAGTCGTGGAGAGTGTAGGTCATCTCCTCGAAAAACATGGAGGTTTCGACCGCTAAATTAGCGGACTATAGGAGTCAGTCCACAACGACGAGCTGGGCGCGCATTTTCGAAATGTGAGCTGGCGGTGCTTGAGGAAGCAACAGCGCGGCAGCGGGCAATTTATTCGGCAATTGTCTGAGGGGTTGGAAATTCGCTGAAATGAGCTAAGAGCGATACAATCGAGAAAAACATTCGAGTTCAAATCGCAGTTGTGTCGATTATTATATCTACGATTACGCTGCTGCTTCACCTTTATAGGTTCTTCAGACAAGTCTAAATACAGGGACACGCTATGGTTCAGCCGGCTCTCTACGTGAGCCCCCGGCACGCAAAGTTCCAGCTTCTTCTACGAACTGGAGCAAATCAACATCGAATGCGAATGCGACGCTTGGACGCATGTGAAAAATTACGATTGGAGCCCGAAAAGCTTGGAATTAAATCGAGTTGAATTCGAATCTGAGACTATTTCACACCTGTGTTACTTCCAACAGTTTCCGTTGAATAAATGCCACGACTATCTTGGACAGCAGGGTTTATCTTTATTCAAGCATCTCGAACTCCTGCGAAGCATTCCTCTCGGAGGAGTTTTAGAGTTCTTCACTGCTTGGAGAATTCCGAGCAAAAGAGCCTCTAAGTTCAATACTTGTCATGACGAGGTGACACCAGATGAAAATTTCCGTCAATTCGCTTAGCTGGGGGGCCGAACATCTAGAGATCATGAGCAGAAGTCGATGAGGAATAGTTTCCAGCAGAGGCCGACCGTGTCTGAGTGCCGCCCGGGGCAAACAGAGATTTCGCCGTCGCCAGATAAGATTTCACGAAAATACATTTTTTTTACTCCAGCCCTCGCCCCGGCCTGTATTTCGGAGGTTAAGTACCGGGGGTCGGTAGGCCATGGCCTGGGGAAACTTCTTCGACATTCGCCTTACAAAGTGGAAACTATGGAAACCATCTCTGAAGAAGTCGGCTTGGCCCAGAGGATGCAACCCTGGGACAAGTACGGCCCTGGACAAGTACCGCCCGGGGCAGCCCCCCCTCCCCCCCTACGATCCGACTCTGGTTTCCAGTGGTAGTTTCCCCATGTTCTTTGTTTCGCTACATACAATGTAACTGATTCCATGACGAAAAATAAATGGCGGGAAACGCGGCTGACAGCCTTTGCATCGTTTTGCTTCGCACAGGGACCGTTAGATTTGTCGAGTCGTGAGTTGCGTTCGGAGGATCGTTGAAATGGAGGACAATGTTGAGTTCCTCGTCCCTTGTGACGGTGCAATTACAGGAATCACAGTTTGGGGTCATAGGACCGGAACGTACCAAGTTGGAGAAGCAGAAGGCGTTTCCGAATTCTTCTTCCATCGCGATAAGGAGTCGCCCGATGGCATCGGGCTGTATGTCAGATGCAAGGAAAAATACAAGTAGGTGTTTGTTCTTTGGGCAGCAGGCTTCGGATATCGAGAGTGTCCACAGAAGTGTACATGTAGAAGTACAATGGCGTTGTGCAGAGTTTTCTGTCGTTCATGAGGGAACCGTTCGCTCTTCCAGAAGCGGCGTTGGTTGCCCAGTGAGGGGAAAGATAAGGTTCGATGGTCAGGTTGTATACATCAGAGGACGGCACAATCATCTACCTGAGTACGACGGTCATGGAATAGAAGTGTACAGCGCCAGGGGGAGATGGATTCGTAGGTTGAGAGACCAGCCGAGTCTCGCTCCAACGACCGCGATCCTGGATGAGAGACGAAGGTTAGTGTTCTGATTGTTGCATCTGACTCGGGATGGATAATCTGATGGATAATCATAAGCGAATGAGCTCCCACATAGTCCCCGTTGAACACGCGAGAACCGCTCGCAGACAAGCGGCATCGAGTCGGCCGCCGAAGGTCAGAAACCTGGAAGAACTTTTCAACGAGATCAGGAACTTGGACCTGACGGGCCACACAAGGACCCTTGACGGCGAAAGGCTCATAAGCTTCCGCTGTCCGGTTCACGACAGCCTTGTTGTGACAACTCGACGACAGCTCTCCCTGCTCCCATCGGCCATCATGCTACAGTCGGACGCAACTTATAAGATTGTGCCAAGAAATCTCGCGAAACAACTGTACACAATCCACGCGAATTGGGGAGGACATGTGAGTGATTTCCTTCGATCCGAGACCAGACTCTGGTAGATTAAGAAACTCATCTTCTTTCTGTTTCCGAATCGATTATGGATCATTCTCATGTAAGAATCATCTTTTCAAGGTTGGCCTGATCGCCGTTGCCTTCATGAAGGCAAAGACGAGTGATGCTTATCGCGAAGTGATCCAAGTCATCAAACAAGAAACCCCGGACCTTGTTGTGACTCAGTACATGGGAGACTTTGACGCGGCGATGAGAGGAGCCATTCGGGCTGAGTTTCCCGGCGTCCGTTTATACGGATGTTTATTTCACTACAGCCAATGCATCCTCAGATACGCGAGCAAACCCGAAGTGGGTCTTGCGGCCTTGATCAGACGCCCGGGCTCCGAGCTGTCCAAGTTTCTCGCTTTCACCGCGCTTCCGCTCCTCCCAGCGGAATACATGAGGGCGACTTTCGAAGTTTGTGCAGCGGAGGCCGAGCAAGTCAACCCCCTCGTTCACTACAAATAAATTAGCCCACGCCAAATCGGCGAATTGGGCCCAGGAAAAAAAAAAAAAAAAAAAAGTCAACCCCCTCGTGAGTCATGCTCATTTGTCGCAGCCATGCTCAATCTCATATCGGATTTCGTCGACGAACCTAAACCCTAAACTATTCATTTCCTTCCGCAGTTCCGACGATTGACTGCCTACATCAGGCATCAATGGATGGAAGTTGTCGGACCGACGACCCTGTCCCTCTTTCGGGCTCCATGTCGAACGAATAATGCCGTCGAAGCAAACAACAGTTTCTTGAGCCGTCACGTGAAGGTCCATGGACCAACATGGGACCTAATGGGTGATTATTCCCAAATAGTTCAGACTATAGAGATATTTCCCTGCTGTCTATGCAAGGAGGTTCGAAATTCCGTTTTGTGTTTCAGCTTTAATATGCAAGGAATCTCAGGACGTCGCTCTCGATCATCATGCTCTGCTCAGAGGAGTCACTCACATTCGATCGGTCCCGGGAGTCGACACAAGGAAAAATGAGCGAATGATTCAGACCAATTAGGATCGATTGGCCACTGGCTTGATTCATCCAAAAATGTTCATCGATATCATCAAGTACAGGATTGGCGGATGTGAGTTCCTCAAAGATCTGTGAAATCTAAAACATGTATCTCTCATATTCAAATTACATATAGGATTCGTATCCTTGTTCTTCGTATTCATTATCATTGCACCCTGAAACCTGAAGAAACATGGTCTCTCTTTTGCAGCCGCTCTGAAGCATGGTCTGACCTCGCTGCTCGAAGCACCGGCAATCATAGCCGAGCTTGGTCAGTGGATCGGCAACCAACCGGACCATGATCTGCCCCAAAATCCCCCAATTCTGATAGACCACGAGTACGCTCAAACAACGGAACAAAGCGAAGCACCAGAGTCAGAGATAGAGCAGTGGATTATTCACCAAATGGCTGAGAATGGTTTCATAGAAGATATTCCCCACGTGATGGTCAGCGAAGAACAATGGAACATAGAGGGAAGTTTGGATTCGGACTAGAGCCCTCTGCGGACGAGCATGGCTATTTCTAAACTCTCACGGCGAAAATGGGGAGACTGGAACCCCTCCGACAACAGGTCGGAAGTTTCCATAGTTCTCATTGAACAAAAAACCTTCCTCTAGGCCAGATATTTGAACGGAATCATCTCCCCGACCTGGTTGAATATCTCTGCACCCCTTGGGAAACTCGCATTTTCTCCATAAAAAATGGCACATCTTCAGCTTATGATCTCTTACTCACGCTTTTTCCATCCACGATGACATTTCCTCAGTTACTGCCTCTCAATCCATCAGTGATTCAGTCTGTCTAGGTTTTCAGTCACAATTTGAGTCGCATGAAGTTTTCGATGAGCTCCTGCACCGGCTAGCGATGGCTTTTTGTTTGGCGACCCGACACCGGCAAATCACCCGGCATCGCGCTCGTGCTCTCCTCCCAATGTTTACATACATCGGCCGGCGCCTCCTCCTCTCCCCATCTGAGCCTGCTGCCAGGCGGCCATTTTGTTTCGAGGAGATGACCGTCCACCGTCGTGGATAGCGGGTGTAGGAGATCTGGCTCGGATTTTTTTGGATGAACGCATTCTTGAGGCGATCGTTGGCCGCTATCACAGCGGCGCGGTGGCTGGCGGTGCTGGCTCGGTTGCCTGGGAGATCTCGCATAGCGGCGGCGCCCGTCGGTGGAGAGAGGTGGCGAGAGCAACTAACCGAACCGTTCCGACGCGGGAAGCAACAGTAGAATACCGCTTCACAGTGATCTGCAAGGGAGTTATCGATGGCAACGACATGTGAATCATTGGAATCATTAGGGAACTGAGTCAGTGAAGGTCGCGGTTCGCTCTCGTTGATTTCTTATCCCAGCGATCGTCATCTCGTTAAGAGCGGCGGTACGGCAGCCACTCTGCTAGGATTACCAGCAAATGAAATACCAGCAAATGCTCTCAGTGGCGGGTGTTTCACATTGCGCCGGTAACAGTAAATTCATTGCAATTTCAAGTCGAGTCACAGATGAGGCTCGTGGCTCGAACATCTGATCTGCGATAAACGGAGGATGAAGTCCGCAAGAAATCAATGGTGAAGTCCTCGAGAGATCTAGGATGAAATCCTGAAGAGATTCAGAGGAGCAACCTGGTCCTGGGATCGGCATGTAGCAACATGATGGTAATGGACCGAGGCTTAACGTTCCTTCCGTGCTCTCACAGAAGCATTGAAGCAACTCTGTCCACGGAATTCGGTTGATTCTCGTTGCCACAATTCAAGGAGTCGTGAAGAGTTTCATCGGCGTCGAAAATTCCTCGGTGTGCGAGAGTCTAACCAAGCGTGCAGTCGGTGGCAATTGCCGGCATGTTCTCCCTCTTAACATAATCTCATCAGGAGTCAGGAGCCACCCGCGGTGTCGCTTACGCGAGAAGCTTCAACTTGTTCACTTGTGGCATTCACTTGAAGCCTCTATTTTCAGATTATCAATATCAGATACTGACTGATTCATGGATGTTAGATAATGAGACTGAGATTACCTATTACTAGGGCTGGGAATTCTATGCACTTAAAAAACGAAGTTAACAGTTGGAAGGCCCACTTAAACTGCGACGTATGTTTTAGAACAACGAAGTTGCCGAAAACAACTTCGGGACAACTATGCTGACAACTTCGTTGTTCTCAAACAACCGTGCGACCTCAGGGGGGGATTTCAGATTTCAACTTCGTTTTTTAAGTGCATAGAATTCCCAGCCCTACCTATTACCTATGCCATAGTTCGGCGATAATTAACAACATTCTGATATTTCCTTGAAGTCATGAGTTTATTCTGTCTGATCAAAATGTGGACAAAAGCCTCAAGTTCATTTGATCTTTTAGGGATCAGGGGTCCTGAGAAGGACCATTTTGCGGGAAGATAGAAGGTTTAGTGAATCAAATGCAGTTCATATATAGGGAACTAGCACGTCTACCCGTGCTTCGCCACGGATTGGCTATGTCTGTTATCTGAAGAAAAAGAAGAAAATGTTCGGGTTCTAGGAATTTTTTATTGAAACACTCGTTCTTTTTCATGATGAGATCATCGAAGAACTTCCGAGTAAACAATGTTCCGTGTTTCTCTTTCTGGCGCGTACACAAATAGATCCTGCGGAGAGCCAACTCGAGAGAATGCCACATACATATAACTGACCATGTGAGAAGCATTGAGCCGATAGATCAACTCCGCAGTATCGAATCGACTGACCTTGAGATTTGTTTATGGTTATGGCGCAAGCGGGTCGAACGGGCAATTGAAGTCTCTTGAACTGGAAGGGGAGGTCCGACACAATCAATGGTATGCGTGGAATTAAAACTGTTTCTCCTTGGCCAATACCCGTGAGAATGGTTGCTCGCAGGGAATGAGCAAACAGTGCGTTGATGCAAAGCCGAGTCCCGTTGCAAAGCTTTGGAGGAAGAATGTTGCGCATCAACATGACCGGACATCCGACTTTGAGCTGAAGAAAGTGCGAAGGCAGACCGGGAGGATTCTGAGAGTTGAGGAATTCGTTGGGAAAGTTAACTGCATCCTCAGCTTCTACATTGGTGTCGATTGACTTGTAGTCAACGAATGCTCTAGGGATTGCGTTTAGGAGATGGCTTTTGATTGCGTCCACATCCTCGTTCCGTGGTGCCAGAATTGTTCTTTCACGTAGCCACTCTTGATTGAGATAGTTTGAAGTGATATTCGGATAGATTTTTCCTATGAGGTCCGGAATTGAGTGCACCAAGACGCAAACTTCGGAACTCAACTTGATTCTTCCGTCAGCGTTGGTGCGTGATTTCCCTTCCCCTATGGCTAGAAGATTTTTGGCGAATCGCTCTGCGCCTGGTCCCCCGGCGATAACGCGCATGTTTTGCCGCAAATGAATAGTTTCCACATTGTTGCGCCATAATATCGAAGATTTCAATCAGGCATGGATTTCATCGGCCGGAGTTGACCTCGGAATGACCGGCAGAGTTTGACGGAAATCGCCGCATAAAAGCACTGGCACGCCTCCCATCAGGTATTGGTTTTCTCTTAAGTCTTGCAGAGTTCTGTGCAGTGCCTCTAGGGACTTCTTGTGAGCCACAGTACATTCGTCCCACACAATCAATTTGCATGATCTGAGAATTCGAGTCTGTCCACTTTGTTTGCTGATATTACAAACAGGATACTCCTGCCGGGGAATGTTAAGAGGCAACTTCAGAGCTGCATGGGCGGTACGACCTCCGTCTAAAAGTGTAGCGGCGATGCCAGAGGACGCCATTGCTACCGCGATGTGACCCTGGGACGTGATTTCCGCCAAAATTAAATTTGTCAAGAAGGTTTTTCCGGTACCTCCAGGGGCATCGAGGGAAATGATGCCACATGACACAGGCTCCAGAGAGGAAATGAAGCTGGATCGGAGTACGCTAGAGGGCGCTCGAGTTCGGTCAGC
>JAJSRV010000023.1:2075884-2194794 GCA_021527715.1 Neoseiulus cucumeris | reverse complement strand
TCGCTCCGGTTGTCATTGTTTTCCTTGTCGGTGACGTCGACGTTGTCGATCGCGTGGATGGTTAAATTGTTGTTGGCGCTCACGCTCGATGAGAGCCCATTTATGTCAAGGAAAGAGAAGAACCTGGCAAAGAAACGAGCTACAAAAGATGAATTCCATCGGAGATATCGTCAGCGTGCCCACACACACCGGAATCCGAAACGATACGATAGAGATTTGTGATTACGAAAGAACTGCACAGCGTAAATAAATAAAGTATCTCCTATATCGATCGATAGGTTTTCGATAACCGGATTTGAGAGTATATTTTGCGTTGGCGGCAAGTCGAGGATGTTTGGGAAGGATATGGATGCGTGCGTGGGTGGGTGGGATCGCAAAGGAGGAATCCCACGTTCAGGGTTCAAGTAAGGTTGATTCATTCCGGAATTCTAGGTAACCATTGAGTTCATCTTTTCTCGACGCAAATATGATTCGGAGAGAATGTCTGGCAGTGTTGATTCCGAGATTGAGTGTAACCGAGTTTATTGTTCCCGAAAACTGATATTGAGTGGAATCGACGATGCAGTTGGAAATTCCACGATATCGTGAGATTTCCTCATATCTTTGTCCAAAAAGATCCGCACATTTGAGAAAGGCCTCGTCTCCAAGGCTCTCGATTGTAGAGAGAATTCATCTTACTTTCTCGGAAAATATCTGGAGCTCGCTGCAGGAACCATTCTGAGAAGCTTTTTGGAGATTGAAACTTCCGGTGAGAAACGGGTCAAATCGGGCTCCGCAGAGCACTTTCAAGGTCGTAGGGGCAGTGTGTGAACTCTGTGATTCCTCTCCGTGACACAGATCTCGTTATGACTACTCCTATATTTTTGTGTATGTTTGTTTGTTTGTATGTATGTGTGTATCGATATTCCAAGTGGGTAAACTCTTCTTACCAAAGTGGCTTCGTACGAATTGTAACTGTGGCGGACCCTCATACTTTTGTTCCCTCTCGGAGCCTTCCTTATTCGTTTAATATTCGATCCGTCGGGACCCGGCCTTCAGCGCAAGCATATTGAGTTAGCGAGGATGTTACAATGCATCTCCCGCTGTCATTGATCAAATTTCCAGCGGGGGGGGAGGGGGGAGGGATCTAACATGAGTTGTCAACAAGTTGCCATCTCGTCGAGCGATTTTTCATCATCGAATGGACAGAAACCCACCGCCTGGCAGTGACCGACCACCTCTAAGTAACTAACGCGTGTAATTCGATACGAACTCAACCAAGGTCGCCTCCCTCCTGTGCAATCTGAGCAGTTACTCCAATAATCCAAAAACCAGTCTGTGGCCAGGTTGACACATGCTGCCGCTTCGTCCATTGTTCAGAAGACAAAGATCTGTCGAGCTGCTGAGGGAGGAAAATCCCTGTGGGAAATAACGGAACAAAAAAACAGAGACCGGATTTGAATACCCGACCGGGAGCAGGAGGATACGGATCGAGAGGATGTACAGGACGGAATTTTGTGCGCGTTTTACTTCGATGTCTCTTCGAGAGAACCGTAGCAGTACATAGTAGTGGAGCTGATGGTGGTGGTGGTGGTGGTGGTAGTAGTACGTAATACCTGAGTCTGACAATGCGCCATCAAGCACCTCTACTGTCCGTTGTGTACACCTCTCATATGGCTTTCCTCCTATACAATGCGAGGCCGCGCTACAACAGAGATGGCGGCGGCGGCGGCGGCGAGCGGTCAACAAGGACGGATCCAATACTCAGAGACACTCTGCCGGCGAGGAGAACGACCAGAGTTGCTAACTCCTGGATACCTAGCCGGATTGAGAAGCTCCGCCGTCGTTGGCAATACACGTAACTAAACACAAGAGGGAGCAAGAAGCGATTCTACGTTGTACGGCTCGGGGGCGGCTACGGCGCTGAAGGTCATTGGCATTAAGAGCTCTGACACGTACAGATTGGCTTTCTTTCCCTCGCTTCCCAGGTCCTCTTCCGACAAAAACAGTCTCCTCGAACGTCGGCTTTACGTCATCTCGCATCACGCCCTGATTGCTCGTTGCAAGTAGCACCTTAACAGTGACAACAGTTCAAACTCACTCAATTCCTTACTTTCCTAAACTTTTCATAAAACTTTGTTGATGCGGAACTTCCGTCGTTCTCTAGCCCCAAAGCTCCAAGGCTCAAGGAAACGAGGCGGGGAGTTTATGGCCGTAGTCCTCGCATGGAAAGAATTACTCCGAGTTTTGCTTCTTCAAACGGTCTGGACTCTGTCCGCTTTTGGCCACAACGAACGTGACCTGCCACTTTCTGTCCTGAGTAATTCTTGAAGCAGGTAGCCAAAATATATTCTTCTCCCTTCCGTGTCTGACAACGAACTCGACCATTTCCTCGTCGGATGCAGCGGACGCCGACGATGGACTCGTCACGTTGGAAGCCCTCAATTCTGATTGTCGGATCACCTGCGAGGAATTCAATCGATTCATTCATTGATTCCGAGCACGAGCCTCCGAGAGTTTCCATTCTTCGGAGCAGAAACGGATGCTTCGGCCGAGAAAACGCGAACTACAATTCATAACGGAGTTCGATGCCGATGGAGCTTACCAGATCGTCATTGTCGGCTGCTTCGATGATGTCCCGAACCTTTATGGTCCTCACGAGGGAATCTTTTCGTTTAATCGAGGCACCGGCCCCGCCTTCATCGTTCGGTATCATTTCCAAAGTGACAAGGTCCTCTGGGTCGATATCGTCGCCTGGTGGAAGGAAACATCCTCCTTCATATATTTCGTCCGTCGTTACCATGCACGGTTCGAGTAATGAAACAGGAAAAAGACTACATTGACGTCCCCCCGCCGCGCCGTGTCTTCGAAGTTTATGAACCGGATTAACCTGCTGCTCACACAGCTGTGCCGGTGCTCTGATGCCTGACTTGGTTATACCGAGGCGGTGGAGACGGTGGCCACGAGCGCCGCCGGTGAGGACCCGGAACGAAACTAGAAGGCCCGTTGTTCGCTGATTTCTTGGGAAATTCAGCACCAAGTGATCCTTGAGAGAATCGGGTTTATTGCAGCTCGCGCGAGGCCGAGACTTTCATTTGAAACGTGGATTCAGTTTGAGAGAAGAGAGATTCTCGGAGAAGAAGGAGACGGCTGACCACCCGGTGCTCGCGACGAGTAGCTTTGTGTAACGGTGCCCCCCCCCCCATCCACGCCCGCGCCCCTATTCGCAGACCGTGCTGATTTCGAAAGGTGATTGCTCGAGTGGGGAGGAGTTAGCGAGCGAGACGGAAAAGGGTATTGCTATATCGTTGAGCGACGTGAATGCCATTCTCAATTATTATCATCATCATAACGCCGACCTACGAGCTCCGAGCGCTCGTTGTGAAAGACTCTTTTGACGACGGCGGCGGCGCACGGCAGCCGTTTGAACGAAAACTACGCAGCAAGACTTTGGCGAGGGCGGCTGCAGTCGGCGAGTGAGTTCGAGGTAGAGTTGCGAGCAGCTCCGAAGTTGTATTGATTAGGAAATCGGCGTCGTGTTACATCGTCTTTACGAGCGATTGACAAATGAAATGTTGTAAGTGGGGGACACTCTCGGTTTCTTCGTGTTGTTTTCGACGTGTCGCAGGGTCAAGAGAGAGAGAGAGAGAGGAATACAGACTGGAGGGAGAGGGAAAAGGCGCGAAAAAATGAGATTTTCGAATTCAGAACTGAAACCTGGACAACAAATCCGTCTATAGTCCCGAAGCGTTCATGAAACCCTATGGGATGTATCGCCGGTGAATCAAAATATGCGGATTTCCTGTCGAGGTTGGCAGGAAGCGCCCCTCGTCGCGAAGGTATGCGCCATTAAAATGCGTAGAATTGGTGGAGTTTGCAGCGACGACGATGGCTGTAGAAGCAGCAACAACAATAATAATAACAGCAGCGCCAGCACGCGAACGAGTTATTGCAAGCGTGGGCGTCAGAACGCCCAGCGGTATAAAGTCGGCTGGATCTTGACCTGATTTGGACAAACTTTAATCTTTCGGGCAATGCTCCTCCAGGACTTCATATTAATGCTGTGCGCTCGTGTTTAATAACTTCCTTTCTCCGTTTTCTTCATCTTCCGCTTTTCGCCGTCGCTGACATCGACGTCATTCCCAACTCACCGAGAATTCCTCTGACGACTTTAGCAGATGACCTCGAAGTTTCCGAGCGGATCGACTCCCCGTGATTCGAAGCCGCTTCTTCGACGCTCTCCTTCGGAACGACCGCTAAGTCTCCGCTTTTATTCCATTGTGCTCTCTTTTTCCGAGCGGACGCCGTGGTGGCTTCTTTAAATTGAACGGATGGAGAGGACTCTTGACCTGGAGTCTCTTCTCTCGAGTTCTTCCTTCCGTCCACTTCGTCAGCGTTGTCATGGGACTCCAGATTCGCCTACATTCGAGTGAGTCGCTCAATGTAAAGAGGAATTAGTGGTTCATGCTAATAGCCGCTGATTCGGTCGCCGCAGCAGGCCGAACGACGACGATCTAGGAAACGAATTGCTGCAATCCACGCCTAATCCGCGGGGATGACGGACGCTTTGGCACGGAAATACGTCAACGTAGTCGTAAGCCGACGTCTCAATGAATATATGATTCTCTCGGAGCATGAAAGGCGGCGAGCTCATGATCCGCCACACTTTCGATTCGATCGATGATTTGTGCAACGAGTGTGAAGAATATGCAGTGACATAGAGGATGGGGAAGGTTGTTGGAAACACGGGGTGCTTGTTCTACTTTTTCTACTCACAGATATAACGACATACTTTCTGATATTGATCGAATTAGTGCTTGTCGACATAGTGATTTCCGATAGAGAAAAGCTGCTGTGAAACTCGGTGCGCCTATTACAGTGCTTACATTTCGAAGACCGTCGTGTTTGTCCCCTGCGTGCGCTGCAAAGTCAACATGCATCACCCTGTAGTCGTAAATGGCATCTGCGCGAATTTATGAAATCTAACGGAATCGGAGACAGTGCAGATCATCCACTCTTGCTGTCACCGAACAGAAATGTTGAGGAAACGAAATCAGCCATTGGGTTGATGATTTATGATTTATGGTCGTGTGAGACAGTGGGGTCGTCGAACAAACCTTCTCGTTTCTGCAGACCTTGACGCTTCAACTCCACGGTGACAATCTCCTCTCGAGTCGAATCAACCGTCGTGGTCGTCGTCGTGGCCGCAAAAGCTTGATCGGTCGTGTGCAGCTCTTCGACGCGAACTTCTTTGATCTCGTCTCGCCTCTGCTGCCGGACGCTACTGCTCGCAGCAGATGTTTTCTTCTGGGTCTCAGTGACTTTTTTCAAAAGTAGACTTCGAGGAGGTTTTGAGGAGCTCGACTTCGAGTCTGCTTCCGGTCTCGTTCCTGAAGATGTCGTTGTTGCCGTCGCTACGCTAGAAACTGCAGCAGCAGCAGCAGCAGCGGCAGCTGTGACTTCCGCTTTGATTTGTTGTGATTTTTGGCATTCTCTCGTATGCTTTGGGTCTTCCTCGGCGGCCGAGTCCGAAGCGGCACGCTCGCCGCCCATCTCTGGAGATTGCTGCGGATTCTCGTCATCACCAGAGACCATGTAGGGGAACATGGCCGACTTCGCTGGATCGGTTCCCGCAATGATTTTCGATGTGCTTTTGGCGGACCTTGATTTCGGCGACTTGGCGGCAACTGTACTAGCCGCCGATGCTGCTGCGTGCGCAAAAAGAACCAACAAATCATAAGCTAGAGCATGTGCAACGAGTGAGATAAGGTGCTTTGCTCCGATGGGGGTCGACGAACAAGTAGAAAGTTTACTCTCGTACCGTGAACATTAGCGTCCGAATCAGTCGCCGACGACGGTGCCTCGGAAGATGGTTTCGAACTGGTGGCACGGCTGAAAAGTAGAGGCGTCCTTCCCGTTATTCAGCACGCTCGGATCTCCCCACATGTAGAATATTTATACACTGCCGATGAATCGAGAGAATGAATCAATAAGCCGATGCAGTGCTACCTCGAATGAATCAATGACGATAATATAAACAAAACAAGCGTAGGTCGCCGTTCGGCACTTTAGATGAGGTAGCGCCAATGTAATAATGAATTAATGTAATAATGAATTAATAAACAAATGAGTCGCTGAGGGCGATCGGAAGCGAATAATCTGTTCGTTGAGTATCCCAAACATTACGCCCCGTATAAGTGATCATTGACCTCGCTCGTCGATCATTGTCCCCGCAGGAGCATCGAATTCCGATGGTTCCCAACGAGACGGTAAATATGTACCTCAAAAAGGTTATTCGACTTGCAGCAAGAGTTTTGAGAAAACAAACTGTTGGGGGGGGGGGGAGATTATTTGGCGGGATTCTCTCGGAACTAGAACTCTACGAATAGTTTTTGCTTGTTTTACCTCGAGTCTCTCGGCGGTTTCCGAAGAGGCGGTTGTTTGTACTCCTCGCCGATTTTGCTATAACTTTGTTTGCCGCCATTCTTCCGGAGGTATGAGAACGGTTTGCGCTCTTCGCTTTTCGATTTTGGCTCATCCTTTTCAACGTCTCTTTCAGATCCGGGACGTTTCCTGCTCAGACTCCGCGCTTTCCGACTCGGGAGCTCTGCGCGCTTGCTGCGGGCACCTGCTTCGGCTTTCGCATCTCGGGAAACGGCGTCTGATCCGCCTTCTGAAAACGGCAGCGAAAATTGAGTTCAAACGGATGTTACCGAACTGGCAGAGGCTGAGAAGATTTCTCTATTTTCCGAGGTATTTCTTTTCCTTCTAGAGCATTGCCAAGTCAACGAAATAATTGCTAGAGATTGTGATCAACGATTTGGACCTTTAGGAGCGGTTGGTGCAGATGGAGGCTTGGTCGACTGCAGCTGTGTTCTCTTGCCAAGTGTGATCTTCTGAGAACGGAAGGCTCCCTGCTTCTCATATTCGTCTTCTTTGGCAGTTTTTGTGATGACAGGAGGTTCCCTAACGTTCGTTTTATTGTCCTTGGCTTCTTCAGGAGACGTTTTCGATTCGGGATCGATTTCATCTGGTTTACCCACAGAGGAGGATCTATAGCGAGGTAAAACGGGTTTGCTGGGAGGTTTGAGGCCCAAGGACCTCCTCGAACGATGATCTACGGTGGCCTTCGGTGTTTCTAGGGGGACGGTCGTTGCGGCTGGGGCGATTCCCGACGTGGTTTCGTCCCTGTGCTGTCCTATTCGGGGGAGAATTCGTTTTTGAGTTGCGCTTACTGCTTTGGCGTTAATGGGTGTTTCTTCTAGAATCTTCTTCTCGGCCGGTTTTATTTTTTTCGTCGTTGTTCCAAATACGGCTGTTCCCTTCGTGGGAGAAGGAGATCTCTGAGGTGTAACGGCTGGCCGAGGTACGGAGGGCAACGTAACGGTTTGAAACGACGATGGGCCACTTGAAGAAGCCTGACTTCGCCCGAACGCCGGATCCATGGGAGAGACGCTGCTTGACGGCGCCGAAGAGTAGTCGTCGTTGGCGGCCGACACGTCACGCAATTGGCCGTAGAGATACTTTTCGAATTCGCGGAACGTATACGATCCGGTGTAGTCTCTCATTCCGGGAGCCAGAACCTCGTGCCGGAAGTGGTCGACCATTCGCTTCACCAGAACATTCTCATTTGTTTGATTCGAGCGGATTTGGTTCCGTTTTAGTTCTTGCAGCTCACTGAACAGCTTATGCTCCAAGCGATACCTGCAACGATTCATATTGTGTGGATGTTCGTGATATGAGAATAGCGACCGAAAGATGGCTACAAGCCTGTCCGTCTGTTCGCCAACCGCCCGGACCGCACAGCCATTCTGCTGGCGTTGGATATTAATAATACGTCCGGATGGGAATCGAGCGGGCGGAATGGACAGAATCGAGGTCTCGAAGCGGCCGGATCGGGTGGAGGGCGATTGGGAAGCCGGGGAAGGACAGGAAATAGGAAAATCATTGACGACATTTTATCAAAGGCAAATCGATTCCCGCTATTTCTGTGCCCAACTTTTCTCAACTTGTTCGAGCACGACGACGATCGATATTTTTCATCTCGATCGTGAATAAAAATCGATCACTTGCTCGTATTTGGGCTTTCCGGTCGGAGAGTTGCTGTCTATGGAGTGAAACAATCGCAAGGTATGTTCATAGGCCTAACTCACCTCCGGATGCTGTCGCCGACGGTCTTGATGACGTCCTCGTTATGAGGCTGTCGCGCGGCCAAAGACTCGAGATCATGGATTCTGCGGAAGACTTTGCGCGGCCGTGTCAAGTCGCTGTCGTCTTGGTACGCCCTGTGGAGCCCGGAAGGAGAGCGGAGGAAGAGACAAAGAAAGACTGAGAACAAATGATGAATAGATACCGACGCAAATCAGAGAGTCAGACAATACTTGACGTTCGGAGCTAAATAGCTTTGGTGACGAGACTCGAAATCCTGGGATGCTACAAAGTTGTTGTTGTTTTGAATTACATTCGACGTACCCTCCCGCAGTGGGTGGCAGACCCGCTCCGAGAAGAGGAACTGGCCCGCCAGCGGCTTCCGGGACGGCTTGATTATTCGCTCGAGCTGTCCGAGCCTTACTCTCGGGACTTCCCAAATCGGCCTCGGTCCTCTGCAAAACAAAACGACGGATGGCATTCCAGTTTCGCGTGCCAGGCCACTCGACGACGAGCGGGTCGCGATTCGCAAACATACTGAGTTTATCCCACGGATGGACGGACGAACGGAATAATCGACTCGACATTCTGATCGGGCTAAACGGAGCACTTGGAACCAGATGCGTGAGCTCATTGACCATCCGAGGCCGCAGAAAACTTTGGGAATAACTTTCAAACTCGTTTTGATGATCCACCGAGTTGACGAGAATACTTTAGATCCAACGAACAGATTTTGAGCTCAGTCGGAGTCTAGGTTTTACGCCAGTCTGCGATCGGCTTCGGACTCCACAGACTGGAAATGTCGACGAACAACCGCCTCTCTCCCTGAATCTAAGGCGCTCAAGCTCTACGAAGACCCCTGAGCTTAATTCTGTTTTGGAAAACCTACGATGAGCTGTTTCTCGATGCTGGAGTGAACCACTTGCTCGGTGACGGCCGACGTAATGTCAGGAATCGGCTGCTCGGTCGGTGAACAAGCCTCACTGTGACCTCGTTCTCCTATGAGCTCGAGGTCCACCGAGCTTGAGCTACGACTTTCGGCCGCTGTCTCTGGCTCTCTGTTGGCCTGGCGTGCGTCGTCCGCGGCGTTGTGGGCCACAACATCGCCAGCATTCTCTGATTTGCTCGAGTCTTTTGCCATTTCCGTTGCTGCTATTTGGATAGGACTCGTTGAACGATCCACTTTCGTTGAAGCTGGCCGCCCAACGACGGAATCTGCTTTGGGGACCGACGAGCGCCGTGAGCTAAAAATGACAAAACTATGTTACAGTGGACCGCATCGCAAGGCAGACGTCGACAAGGTCGATTTTAGGTGAACTCGTGGAGCAGCTGTGCTCTTGCTTTGTTGCTGTCAGTGACGCGATGCATACGAAAACGCTCACCCTTTCTCAACAGGCGTTCTTATCGATTCCATGGTGAGGTCTGTCATCGCCTCTTCGTCCACTTTTCCCTGCTGCAAGGGACTGCATTGAGCATCGGCTGTGGCTTGGACCTGGGTTTGAATTCCAGCTGATTCGCATTTTGTGTAGATTGGCGAAGACGCAACGTCTTCGGTGTCGGCAACCGAAACTTCCTGGAAACTCACTCGGCTCAGGTGGGGGCTTTACTGTTGCCGGAGGCCAAACAGAACGGTCGGATGGAAATATCGGAAACTTGGGGAAATTGATGTTTTTCTCCTTCTCCCTCGCTCAAGCCAGAACTCAAGATATTATGTTTCGATTAAATTCGAGGCTTGGTCAGCTCACCGCCGCTCGATCACCGCTCTGAGCAGCGGTCCACGCGATTGGACTCGTGCTCGAATCTCGGACTTCTGTGATATCCCTGGTCTCTTCGGGAATCGGGGCAGCTCCCGTCAGGAGAACTGTGGTGAAAACTGCGGGGTTTGTTTTTGGAGATGACGTCGCCCGGGGTGGTGTGTTTTTATCGAGGTCGCCTCCAAGGTGTAATTTTTCAGTCATCGGGGTCGTCAATGAATTCTCCTCCTGCTCGCCATCCCCTTCGGCTGCGTCGCCGGGCTCGTCCTCGGAGTTCTTGAAAGTGATCGCTCAGCTTTTTAGTCGGCTCGAGTCGATTGCTCCCGAGAGCGGATCGCGAGCACGAAGTAATAATTACCTCGTCGGCAACGTTGAGCGTTTCGGCTTAAGACATTTTCCTAATGATATTCTGCTCGTGATCGACTTTGAGGTGTTCGGTGATTTTTATTTCTTGAGAAGATTTCTCGAGAATTGTTTCGCCGTAGCTTCGCTGACCGATGAGCACATTCTCGTTCTCGTCTCTGACCACGTGGCTACGCGAAACAAGAATTACGATATTAATCTGATTGGAGAGAACCGGAGGCTCTGTGGGCAACGAACAGAGGCTGTGATAGAGATGTGGGACTTTTGGAATCAAGTGAAGCATCGCGAGGAACTTCCCGCATTGTAGAATCACGAGCTCGCGGAGAACCCGTCGGATATCTCACCTTTTCGACGGGTCCTCTGAGATTTGATCTGTATCGCCTTCGAGATGAGCGAGGCCCAGGTTTCCCAAGTAGACGTTGGTAATGATACTCCGGTTACCATCTTGCACGGTCTTCGAGACGAGAACTTGGTCCTTCCGAGGAATTTGCGGCGAGTTGAGAAGAACCTAAGGAGCAGGGTCCATTGGAACTTGTTATTGATTTTCACCACGTTCGCTACACTTTCGTCGCGAACGGACACGGAAGCGGCCCTGGAGTCACCTCGAAGTACCGGCGGATATAAGGAACCCACAATGAACCTCGCGTCCAAGAAACCTCCCATATTACAAGCGAGGTTTCAGCCTTCGGAGTTACCTGGACGTTGGTAACGTTTGGGTCTTGGCTCTTGGACGTGTCGTAGTAGCCCGAGTCGGTGTGAGCAAGCGAGGCGTCCATGGATTTCGCGGCACGTTCTTCCATGGTGCCGAGGTTTCGTCGGGTTCTGCAGCTTAGTTTGTCAACGTTGTCTCTGTCAACGCTTTCATCGGGGTCAGATTGGATGAAGCTGAAGCCAAGAGAAGAGAAGACTCCGTGAGCAAAGAAGTTCGACGCAAATTCCGCTCGAGGGACCAATAAGGTAAGCTTGGACAACCGCTGTGTCGTTACCACTAGACAGCGCAGCAGCGAGCTTAGCTACCCGGCGAGTAAAGCGAGTCGGCCGAACCTCGGGAGAAGCCTCTATCGATACGAACCGCGATAGCATAACTGATAGAATACCTCCTGACCTTGGTGACAGGAGAAAGAAAACCAGATCGAGTGAGAATATTCAATCTTGTGGACGTGGCACACAGAGAAGGCTCTCCGAGCTGTGTTCCGAGCGAAATCGACAGAGCTGTCGCGCGAATCGATCCGGGGATTCGTTGATAATCCCCAATCCTCCGTCTGTCGGGTAGATGGCCTGCCGGAGAGGTCCAGCTCCTGCTCGGCTCTCCTCCTCCTCCTCCTCCTCCTGCTGCTCCTCCGACGTAAAATGGCCGGTATTGTCGAAACCCACGGATTTCGTTCGTTCGTTCGAAACAGGTTCTTCATCGGGTTCTGTTATCGAAAAGCTTGCGCAAGGCTCGACAGTCAACAATCGGAATTGATTCAGGAGAACGCCCGCCAGGAGAATGCATCTGCCTGTCGGCTCTCTGTCTGCTTGGCTGCCCGGCCGCTTCGTTCCGTTATTTCCTCCCTTCCTTCCGCCCTCCTCCGTTCGTTCGTCCGCCCGTCCATCCGTTCCTCCCTTCCGTGTACGAAAGCCGTCCGGACGAGATGAAAAGGAGTCTGTACACGCGCGACCGGTATTTATAAAGCCGCTGCTGCTGCTGCTACTGCTGTTACTCGTCGTTGGGAACCCTATCATGCACTCGCGGACTCTATCCAGACGGGAGGATCCTGTGTTTACACTTGGTACACTTCCAAAAACCCATACTCGCTTAACATAAGTTTACTCGATTGTGAATTGCGCAGCGGTGGTACACGCACTTGTGTTGGAGCCAGCTTTCGACATCATGAACATCAGTGATTTTCGAAAACGGGAGGGCGCCGTGCAGTACGAGATATTTCGCGACTGCCGAGTTGCCCTTCGAAAGAGCTGCATCCAAAGGGGTCATCAGGACACTCTGGAATAGATAGAACGAAAAGCTAGCGACAGTTTGCGAGGGAGTTTCTCTCCCCCTCTCTATCTCGCTCGCTCGCTCGCTCGCTCGCTCTCGGTCTCTCGGGAGAGCTTTGACAACGATTATTTTCTGAACAGGCCGCCGCCCCAGAACTAACCTTGTTAGTTCGCATTACGGGGTTAACAGTCGCTCCGAAGTCCATGAGAACTTTGCACATTTCGATGCTGTCGGAGAGTGCGGCGATGTGTAAAGCGGTTTTTCCACTCTTGTTCGTAGCGTTTACTGATGATGCCTGATGTTCCAACATCCATCGAACCAGTTCGCGCCGCCCTGCAATTTGTCATCTGAGTTTTCTTCTCTTTTCTCTCGTTTGGACACGACTCGATGACAATGCATCCGACACGGAGTGCGTCGCTCGTCACAGAATTATTCTCTTCCAAATACAGTTGTTTGGATCGATCCGGAAGCGGACCCAATTGATTCGGAAAGGAGACGCACGCACAGACAGAGAGTCTTTCTTTCCAGAGAATCGACGAGTACTGAGCGCCGACCGGTTCCCTCAAAGACCCGCAAAACCGACGTTTCAAAGCGTACCTGAGTACACAGCGTCGTGCAGCGGCATGTCTCCTTTAGCGTTCCGTACCCAGAGGTTCGCTCCGTTGTGGAATAGAATTTTCAACGTTTCGAGTTGTCCTTTTGAAGCTCCACAATGGGATGCCCTGCAATTGAATCATATTAAGCGACAGACGTTCTTTGGGTCCCCTCCCCCCATGGCCACCGGAGAGCGGTGACGGCAGCGGCAGCGGCGACGACGACGGTGGTGGTGATGGTGCTGCTTACGTTCGTCCTTTCCGATCCTGGAGGTTCGGTTGAGCTCCATGCTTCAACAAGAGTGCCGTACAGTCTGCGTGACCCAGACTCACTGAATAGAACAATGGCGAGCAACCGTTTAGATCGACGACGTCTACGGACGCTCCACACAGCGACAACAATGTCTCGACGCATTCGGCTTGTCCTCGGCTCGCGGCACAGTGAAGTGCTGTAATCAACGTTGGGCTTGAGGAAACTCTAGACGAGGGGTTATCGACGGGGCCTCTACATCTGCTCCGCCGGCCTGTGGTCCTGTTCTCTCCGCCGATGGACGCAGAAAGCGAATACAGAGTAGGGCACAGGACGCAAACAAAGGATCAACTTACCGGTTAGACCATCCTTATCCGCGGCGTGTACGTCCGCACCTGCATTGACCAGTTCCAATATGGCGTCGCTAGATGCTGTCGCACAGTAGGTTTTCGATGGCAAAGTTTCGCCGGATGCGGCCCAGAGCAGGGCCTGCCGACCGTCCTGATCTTCGGCATGAACGCTGACGCCTGAACAACAGTTGAATGGGATCACTTGTTTGTCATTCTTTGAACTTGGCCCGAACAGCAATTGGGGGTACGCCGCCGCCGCCTCTCCAAATCGGCGCGACGAAAGAACGAGGGTGTCGGACGACTTCGGACGGAGGGAACAGTCAGCGAGAGGAACAACGATGCAAATTGATGGGAACGACAGTCGATTGTCGCGGCAATCGAACGTGAACGGCATCGCTCTCGCTCGCAGCACTATGAGTATGATTATGTATATGCAGCAAACTCGGAAATGATTGCAGAGAATTTTCGTCCGTTCGTTCTCTCGTCTCGCTTCTCTTCTTACCAAACGCGATGAGTTTTCGGAGAACCTGCAACGCGGTGGCTACGTCGTTTCCCATTTCGGAATTGGGCGCGCACATTTGCGCGGCGTAGTGCAATGGATGCGCGCCATTCACGTCCGCTGTCGACGGATCTGCGCCCAAGTCGACGAGCATAGAGAGGAGGTCCAGCTCGCCGCAAACTGTCGGAGAAGAAACGAGAAATCATTGTTCCTGTTTCGATTTCGACCATCGTTTCAATGAGAACGCGTTTATAAAAATAGCTGAGGTTGGTTGGCAAATCGAAGAAGAAGAGCGACGAGTTTGAGATATAGGATCTCATCACGGAAGTGAGTATGTATATTACATTTTTGTCTGCGAGCTCTAGCCCCTCGGCCAGCACACGCGGTCTATCTTTTAATGAGTTCGTTGGCTGTTATCTTTGTTTTGAGCAAGAGCTTAGCTGGCTCCAACGCACCTGTGGCCCAGTGGACGCAAGTGTGCCGTTCGTTATCAACACAGTTGATGTCAGCACCTGAAACACAAAAAACAGTGAGGCTCTCGATGAAAATATTACTCCTGCGGTCTCCTGATCCTGGAATATCCTGAGAATTCCTGGTGACACTGTTTTAGAACCGGCTCGGTGATCGGCTTTCGCTTTTCATTGGAAAATCTATCCTCAAATGTGGAGCACTGTTTCTCAGCTCGGCGAGGACAGCAAATATAGCGGAACTCGCCTTTGTCGATGAGATACATGGTGATGGTTCGGTTGCCGCTGATGACAGCGAAGTGCAGCGCGGTGTACCCGTCCTCATCTTGGACGTTCAACAAGCCTAGAAAGAGGATTTATCGAGCATGTTGAATAGGAGATCAGCAGCCATTGTCGATACCCACAGTCCGGAACTTCGGAAAACGTTTACCTGGATTGCATTGTAGCAAAAGTTCCGCGCAGGCCGTCGATAAATTCTCCGCGCAATAGTGCAGCGCCGTTTTCCCAGTCCGATCGCGGACGGCCGCAGCTTCCGGCTGGCAGTATCGGAAGAAGCGTCGGTGAGTTATCAAGTAAAAACACTCCGGGAGGAAGATACGTACCCAACGACAAAAATTGAAATATCTATTGAAGCGAGAACGCGGCATCTGCTCATGCTCAACGCCATCAATGAGTTCGAAGCGTGAAATAGTTTGATCGTTTCGCTCTCGCTGACGCCTTCATCGTCTCCGCATCGTCCGAGAGGCCGAACAGATCCACAAATCATTCTCGAGCGTTCATCAAAAATAATACTCATGATGGAAGTTGACTGGTGCTCGCTCGCTCGCTCGCTCGCTCGAGCGCTCACACGCTCGTTTAGCTTTCATCATCGATAAGTCTTCATATGGTGGCGCATCGAAACGATGGCGAGATCAACTCCATGGAGTTGATATATATGTTTGTGTGTGTGTGTGTGTGTGTGTGTGTTATATCAATCATCGCGGGCAGGCGGAAGTTTGCCAAAAAAGCGAGCTGATGGTGACGTTCGCGTTCAGACAAAGTTCGAAGTACCTTCCTTTGAAGTATGGGCTTGACTTCGAGTTCGTTGGCGTTTTGACATGAAAGCATGAGTGGAGTCACTCCAGAGTGTATGGCCCTCTGAGACTCCGGGCCCAGACGGCCTGCTCCGCCCGCCGGGTCCTGGAAGACGGAGAAAATCGGAGTTAGAGTCGCGACAGCTTCATTGGCCGTTTCCGGGGCTGCGGACATTCGCATGACCGCAGCGATCTAATCCGAGGATTGCTGCTACAGATGGGCTTACCACGCCGCAGTGATTAGGCCGGAGCGAGCAACGTCTACGTAGCTACAGCCCACTTGGCTGCTATCTATCGCGCCACTGGGCACGCTTGGACAGTAGTGAAGGACACCGAGAAGAAAAGTATGCAAACTACCGTTTTCTTATCACCGGCTTCACCTATCGCGGTCCTGGGCGCAGTGTTCAGCGACGAAAGGCCGGTGACCATCAGACACTGGCAGACCTACCTAGCAGTCATTCGTATTCTTCAGGAGACTTCATTCAGGAGTCAGGGCATACGTATATCCTGAATGAGAGCGATGGAAGCCTCGTTCTCGATCGTTCGATTGTTCCTCGGTTCTAGGCAGCTGTATCTACATGCGGCGTCGAGGCGGGCGATCGCTTTGGCTTATCTATTGCGCCCTGGGGTGCTTTCGGCCAGAAATGTGGTAACTTACCTGTGAGGTCAGCATTGAATAACTCCAGGCAGGTTTCAGACACCTAACAGACGCATAGTGAGCTAGAGTATGACCTCGACTCGCCCGAATATGCAAAATATTCACTGGACCCATAGAAGCTATGGAAGGCGAGCTAGGCTCGTACGATTGCCAAACGAAGTTTCTCGTCTCACGCCAACGGTCGGAACCGAGTGAACTTAACTGACCACGCTGTCACCTTGATATTGCCAATAAGTGAGTGAAACTCTTTTCCGATCCGAGGGTGATATTGATTTGTTCCGAATCCTAATTAGGTTCGAGGTGCACTGTTGCCATGCGTAGCCGCACTATGGGATCGTGCATCGTAGAAGAACAAAGACGTCGTCGTCCAGCTCCACATTGGAACAGATTGAGCGTCGTCCCCGGTTTGCGGAGGACGACGTTGAGTTTCGTTCGTCAGATATTGCTGCTGCTGCTGCTGCTGCTGCTACTCGAGGTCGCTGGTATGGCAACACGCAAGGGACGAAAGAAGCTGCGCGAGCTCCTTGAATGTTTCCCTAATCATATGTGCTTCAACCAGGTCTGGACCGGCATACATCGCATGCGACTTTATTAACGAGCACTAAGACGTCTGTTCCGGAGAATTGCTGCGCTACCCTTCAGGAACAAAGCAAGGACTCTCGACCCTTGTTCTACACGCGAAATATGGTCATGTATCCTTTGTGCTTGGGAGTTGAACCTGCGAAGGCGTGCAACCTCGATCAGGAGAACTATGTCAATTTCCTTCGCTCCCAGGAACCTTTGCTCCTTCGAAGCTCGAGAAACCCCGACATGGAATCCCGGGTTCAAGTTTGCGCTGGTGGTCGAGTTTACTTTAGTGAAAAGCCACGGACCAAAACTTTCCGAGATTGAATGTGCTTCTTCAACCTGATTGTCGAAATCACATCTCCTCCGCCATCTCGGCAAAACCCGGGAGAGTTCCTGACAACTGCAGTCGCGTGTCGTTTCCTTCATCGAGTCGGCATTTGTTGTTGACCGATGCACCCGAAAATCCAAATTTCATTGGAACTAAATGCTCAGCCGAAGACCTTGTCGTTCATTCATTCATTCATTTCCGGAGACTAGAGCTGAATTTCCGCCTTAATGAGTTTTCACAAGTTTTTTCGAATCAAAAACAGAAAGATTCAACTAAACTTATGCCCCAAACCCGGAAAGAGCCCCGCGGTCAAGCTTTGTAAATGTCCCCTGGCTCCGAAGAGATCATCCTGGAGGTTGTGCGGAGCGCCGGTGTGTATGTGACCGATTTAGCGGACATGATGGAAGCTCAAATTCTATGAATATACTCGCTCCAAATCCTCACAGCGATGTCGGGTACGCGGGGAGAGCAGGCTTTTATCAAGAATCTCTGATGAATCATGGTTATTATCAGCTCCCTGACGATTCTCAGAAAATGCTCAATTTTTCGAGCCGGATTTCGAAAACATAGCTCCTCGATTTCATTAAAGACTATTCTCGATCAAGAGTCTTCTGATCACGAGACCAGATTTCCCAAAAATCTGAATGCACCCACGTTCGTTCGATGTAGAATTCTCGGATCTCCGCGGAGATCCACTCATTCAGTGGAGTGCCGAGGATCCTCTCTCGAAGCAATCGTCATCAGACGTAGGAATCCTCGAGCTGAGATTAGTGAGCTCTCCTCAGAAAACAATGCAACCTTCATCCGATTTCAATTCTTGAATATTGAATGAACTGCAGCGAGGCGATTTCAGCCAAAGTGTTTGAATTGTATGGTGAGCCAGTATCCCTTGCTGTCGGCTCATGGTTCGCACCATGAGATTTAGAATGAAGAAAATAAGCCAAAACCCTTATAGGTAATATAAGATAGAATACTATCTTAGCCACCAGAAATCATGAAAATAATTTATTATGTGGTGAATACGAGCGTCATATTCTCAAAAATCCGCAAGGGGTCCCAGGGGGGGGGGGGGGCACGGAGTTCTCCGATGGGCGCCAGGGGGGCCACAGCAGAAAAGGTTGAGAATCTCCGCTTTGGACTTCAAAAACGAACTCTTGTAGATGACGCGCGTCGAAATTCTAAAGCATCTCGGAGCTCTGGAGCCTTGCCAGATTGTTCGTTGAGTGAATCAAAAGAAGGAAAGAAGGCTTTCATGAGCAGTTAGAAGATCCCGGGCACAGTTCACTTAGAGGCACTCGGTGCTTTCCACGCAAGCTCTGTCCCTTTCGTTGATCGGCTTCCGCATTGAACGCTTCCCGTGGGGACCAATACGAAAGCGCGTTAATGGAGATAGAGTCTTAACTGACAATAAGAGACGTATCTACATTTAAGTTTATGTGTGACCCTTTGGAGCGCTCGCGAGGATCTCTCATGGACTTCGCTTCTCGAGCCCGGCCGGCAGTTATTGACAAGTTGAAGTGAGTCCTGCCGTGTGACATCAGCGCTCCAATATCCTGTGCTCTGCAAGCCCTCCGTCCATTCCAGAGAAGTTAAACATCCGACTGTTCGAAAGCGAGTGCAGATCGACGATTCGAAAGAGAAAGACCAAAACGAGTGTGTCGATGCCCGAGCCTAGATCCCTCGAGCTTGACTAACTCACATCAAGTTGCAAGTACATCGTCCCGGATTCAGATCTCCTGGACAGCGACGAAAACTAAACCTCGAGCGACTGGAGCGGCTTTGTGAGAGACAGGTGAATACGATACAGGACTCAGACTGTCAGACGGCGAGGGGTCCCACGACCCCGATTTCCACATTCTTTGCAAGTATTGAATATAGTTCCTATGGCCAAGTACATAGACGGACTAATGTTTTGAATTCGTCGACGGCGTTCGACTTGAACACACCGTGCGCCAGACGTGTCTATTGTCTTGAAATTTCTCATTATCATATTTCAGCGGTCGGCTCAGTTCGTTGGTTCTGAGCTCCGAATCACGATTCGAACGGAGGGAAACGGGAAAGCAAATCAAGAGTTTATTGTTCTCCCTTTCGAAACCCTCTATTCATTTGCTGTGGACAAGAACCGATGGGGAGCTCGGGGGAGGAACGCGCACAGGGTTCTTTTCTTTTTTGTCTCCCCTCCTTCCGATTAATATGGAAGTGGAAGGAAAAGAAACGCGGACAGAGAGTGAAAGGTTCGAGTTACAAGCGGCAGCTCCATACGTCGGGAAGAATAGCTCTGGAGAGCTGAGTGCGGTGTTGAGCTCGCTCGTTCGGCCGAAGTTTCTGAATAGAAGAGAAGAATATTTTTCAGTGTCGCCGCCGCCGCCGTCGTCGTCGTCGCAGTCTCCTGTTCCTGTGCGTCGCATAATTTCCAAAGGTCGCTCGAACAGAAAAAAAAAAGTAATTGCTGCGGGTTACGGATTGTCGCGTTCTTTCATTCCTCTATCCATCCGTCCCTCCGTCGTCTGTGCCTCTGGCTGCATGCTGACACACAACAACATCGCCGCCGCCGCCGCCGCCACCACCGAATCCATTTCCTGTTGCGTCGACACAACTTCGTGTACGTGCGAGTCCGAGACCCACATTTGTCCACGCCCGTTTTCTTCGGCTGTGTATGAATGCTTTTGTCGCAAATGGCAGCCGTTGCTTTATCAATCGAACGTTTGAGGCTTGTTCTCCCCTAAAGCAATCGCGAGTCGACGACAGCTGATAGATCGAAGATGAGCGCAATTTCCATCAGCCGGAAGTCAATGAGAAACGAGTCGATCCTCACTTACCAACTCCAACAACAAAGCTGTCCTGAACGACGCATTATCGCCGTCGAAGGTTCCAGAAACACCCGCGAATGATTATTTCGTACTCTGACAGACATCTGTGTTGTAGGTTATTTGAAGTTCGTCATTTATTCAGCTGTTCCAGCCGTTACGGATCATTGATCGCCCCTGGAAAATATCATCCAGGCGGTGGAAAAGTTGGCGATAGCTCTTCCTCTGGATTCAAAACTTCTCCTGTTCTGGTTGTTATCTCCCGAAAATGGGCCTCGATCAGAACTTTCTCGTCTCGTTATCGATTCATCAGAACTCGAGAGCAGGCATTCACGAATTTGCTGCCAGAATGAAGTCTACGATCGATCCGATTTCGGGCGAAGCTTCAGGCTAGACGTCCTCTTGACATCTCCACCGATGGCTCGGTCGAAGCCAAACAATGCCAGACCCGCGACAGCTCCGGTAGGAACCTCAAGTGAACTTTGAAGACGAACCTTCAGATTTTTTGTGAATTCGAAGTTTTTCGTTATTCCTCCGCCAGCCACGACGGTTTCGATGCTGTTACGTCTAAGCCCTCCTCTGCCATTCATTTGTTCGTATTCTGAACACGATCCTGAAATCCAAGCGTTCTGCGACGCCATTTCTCTCGACATCCGACTGAACCTTCCAAAACATCATTGACGTCTGTCCCCGTATGCGTGGAACCCGCGAGCGTGCGTCGCATGCCAGTCCAAATTAAATCGGAACATTTTCATTCGTTCAGAAACGGAAAAAAGAAAAGACGGTTCGAGCCGACGGCGGCGGCAAACTTATCGAGAAAGCGCTCCAAAGTCCTGAACGACCTTCTAGGTATAAGGTCTAGCTCGGAGTGAGCTTCTTACCGGATTATCTTGGCCCGATCGGTTCTAATTCTCTATCGAAACCGGTATTTTACGAATTCGGTTGCTCAGCTTCCTTGTGTGGAAAATTGGAAACCACCGTGTCTCGGAGCTCAGCGAAATAAGACGGCTCGATGAGTAGTTCTTGTGGACTTCTCAAACTCGGCTCAACTCGGAACTCAATTAGCTTTGCGTCTTCGCGGCGGCCTGGATATCCAACCACCAGATGACGCTTTTTCTTGACTACTTATGTTAGTCTGGCGGCTCGTCGAGTCCGGTGGTGGGCTCCAAAGCTTGACATCGCCGTCAGATTCATATAGAGAAGAGTTGACGCCGCGTCTTTTCTCCACAAGAGTGAGTGTTCGCACAAAAAAACCTCTACGACCGCTGGGGCGACAATGGATCGTCTTCAGCGAGCACAGTTAGCGCTGACCGGCAACAAGAAAATGACGTGACGTGTGAAAGTACGCTCTGACCACACACACCATAGACGAAAGAAATGCTGTGCAACGCACGGGTCACGTAGCAATCCAGATGAAACGCAAAGAGGTTGAAGGAAATCGTTCGAGGGCCCAGCAACCGGTTCTTTTCGAAAGCGTTTGCTTCCGAAATCGGAGTTTGAAGGAGGTTCTAAATGAGTGATGGCAAGATTGGAGGTTTTCAACTCTTAGCTCTCGATGGTGTGGAGGAAAATATTCCACAGGAATAGAGGACGGAAGAGCTCGAAAAGCGGGGCGTAGGGAGAATTCGAGACTCGCAAGAGAGGGAACACGAGAATTCTCCTGAGCAGTCCTCCTGGAGAAGGTGAAACGTGAAACACCCCGAAGAGAGCGACGAAACAAAATTTTCAGAAAAAAAAATGGACCGACGAGTCTTCGTAGCTCGGGGAACATCAGCCAATTGAATCTCGAAACGTATGCCGCACAGCTCCGGTGTTCAATGGAGCGAGCATGTATGTCACTTGTGCGATAGATGGACAGACATAGGACGGAAAAAGAGCAAACTAGCCAGCGGCCCCGTGAGCGAGCGAGCGAGCGAGCGAGCATGCGTGTGGCGGTGCACCAGAGGTTGAGCCGCTTCAAATTCAGCTTGACCAACTGCTATTGGGGTCAGCGGGAGAACGAAATGCTCCAATGATTGCTCTCTTTCTCCCTATCCGCTGCCCGGGGGTCTGTGTAGATGTTTCTTCTACGGGAAGGGGGTAAAACTTCCCTCCCCCGTCCCCCATGCGAGACCAGACGAAACGGTAGCCCATCAATCTGAGCATAGAGTACATTCGAGCATGTATGCATGCATGCATGCATGCAAGCAAGCATACATAGTTTCTTCCGAACGTTGCTTCTACAATATAAACCCAATCTTGGCCAATACGAATTGCAAACAGAACAAACATACCGCCAACGCACGCATCGAGCTTTCTAGTTGAATTTCTACCTTTGAGGCTGATCGCTTGCCATGCTGCAATACTACACGTCGAAGCGTTGAACGATGATCTATCGATCGAAAACTCGTGAATCATTCACGCTAGTTCACGTAAACAGTGTTGAATTCATCAGAAGCAGTTCCCCTTCTTGTTCCGATATCGTTTTAGAGCGGTTACGGCATGAGCGCACGCTACGCTCGGGACATGAAACATGCGTTGAGTGCCTTGCTCGGGACGGAGAGGAGTTCTATTCCATCGGTAGCAGTCGAAATGACGCCACAAAACGTTGCATACCCGAGTTATCACTCGAAGTTCCCCATAAATTGGCGCGACATGAAGCCGTAAACACCGACGAGGCCGGCCCACCTGTTTGTTGCTTGTTTAGAGCAGCTCTACCGGGTCAAATATCCACCGAAAGTTCATTCAACGTGAAAAATCAGGACGTTCGCGCTATTTTCGCGAATAAAACTCCTGATGGGACGAGACGCACGTTGTCGTTCGCCAACACGAGCTCCATAACATTCTCTTATGTCACACTTGTTCCGTCGACGTAACGATGTTTGTTCGGAACGGAGAGCGCTCAGACACACATTGGAGAATCTGTAGCCTAGCGTCCTTTTGGCGAGACCGGAATAGTTGAATCAGACGAAAACCAGAGAGCCCTCAGCGTCCGAGTGGACCGAAACCACGATCTGCTGATTGTTTTCCCGACGTCCCATCTCATGAGCGGGAAGCAGGCCCTTCGATTAAGCATCCCAAACTATACTTTGAGTTAATGCGTGGATCCTCACTCGCTCCGGCAGCACTACTAAACCATTGTGCTCAAGTGATCATTCCCAGACGAGCCACTCAGTGAGAACCTCAATCAACGAACGAATTCTTGCGTCCATCTACTCAAGAGTTTGATTTGACGATACGTTGCGCGGGATACAGCTTCCGATTTGCATCCTACACAGTTCCATCAACAAATATCGAGATTAGATGGTTCAGAGACAGACAGACAGACTCGCGTAGTGGATGTTTACGTTTTGGTTTTGGGGGATGTGGGGGAGCGAAAAGAACGGGGCTGGGGGGCACAGTCCTGGAATAAACTCCAGATCCAAACGTTCAGCGCACGCACCGTCTCAATGATTCGGACTTTTTACCCTACTGCGCGGCTAAGTTCGCTGCCGGTCGTTGGTTGTTGGTACAGGTCGTCGCTCGGTTGGGCCGATGTTCTCTTCATCAAGGCTATTCACAGCGAGTTCCGTATCAAAATGGCGGGTTATATGAGACGCGAAAGCAGAACTCATGAATAGGCTCTTAGGACGCAGCCAAAAAACAGAATGGCGGGCCACCATAAGATGGCATCGACCTCTTGTGAGCCATCTTTTTGATTAGAGTGCCGTGATGAGCTCTATGCACCGAACGTGCTCCCTACACCGCATCGAGTGCAGTTTGATCCAAGCGAGCTTATCGTTATGCATAGCCGCTGTCGTCGGATGCGAACGGTTGTATCGATAAAGAGGCTCGCTTTAGGTGAAATCATTGTCCATCAGTTACCGTTCCTATGGCACGGCTGGCGTCCTCCTTCGTTGTTTGCCTTTCTGCAGCGACATCGTCAAGAGTGTTGCCACTGGCAAGCCACTGTTGACAGCCGATCTTGGATCGTTTGTAAGGTTTCAACGACCGCACTAAAAACAGGCGTAACTACAGCAGCAATCGGACTTCGGCTTTTCGATAGCGACTCCGGCGGCGTAAACAACCGGAACTGAGACGGTGCAATCATCATCTGCGCTAAGATCGAGCCGTACTTGACTCCGCGAACGCGACAACAATGGCAAACTGCTTGTTTGACCTCATCGGCCGAATCGAACAGCGCATTTGATGGTGTTAGCAATAAATTGTTGCTGCATGGGGAACGTGGTCTGGTTTTTGATTCGCCGCCGCTAATACAGCCTCGAGGAATCGACGGTGGTTACGCGGGACCGCAGAACATAAAAACTTTTGCTGAAGTCTCAAAGCCTCTCGTTCAACAGTTGTTTCGGCGTCGCGACTGAAGCTGTCGACGTTTCTCTTGTTGTACGTAGACGACGGCCGAGGGGAAGGTGCTCTGGTATCGGGGAGAGGAGGAGCAATATCTAATTATCTGACGTCCAGATAGTATAAGTCGTAACCTGACCCCAGTCTCCCGAGACCGACGTCGCTGTCATAACAGTTCCCTTACTCAATTCGATTCCCTTACACACCAGCAATCTCCCCGATAGCAACAACAGCGACAACAAAAACATCAACATCCAGAACAAAGGAAACAGCCACGTTGACGAGAATTATGTCCAACGATATCGCCTTGTCCGTTGTTTATCATCCCGAAATTGATACATCGAGCTCGAGCGATCTTTGACTGCGGCCGCGATTCGAGTGCCAGACGAAATTCTGTTTCCGATCGCGACACCAAATAGGATGGTGTCTTCGCGCCGGTGTCGAGTACAATCTAAACAAGGGTTGTAACACCGAGTCATCGGAAACGTCCACAGTTCACGGCGTTCAAGGATTTCGAAGAAGGAATAACATGTTACGTCAGCTGCCAACTCATCGAGCTGGACGGACTCCGGAATCGACGGGATCCACTGTTAGACCATGAACCCAAGCGATGCGTTGTCATTAACTTCCATCATCAGGTACCGGAAGGTGTCCTCCAGTCAGATCGTCGCTTGGATTCACAGTTGATTGATTCGTCATGAGTCTTGAACGTCAGCAAAGCAAGACGTGGAATCGACTCACTTTGTGTCAACAAAAATAATGATTCGCCTTGAAACGTAGAAGTTACGAGCCACCTTCTCCACAAGGCTCTTCAAATCCACAACCAGAACCCAGAATCGTTTTTCCGACATTCATACGTCAACTTTTGCAGGTCTGCTCCGCCAATGACACCTACCATGTGTATAGTTTCCTTGGAACACCGATTCACAACCGAAGTTTTCGTCGTGGTTTGAACAACATTCCGTCAATGCTCAAGAGTTTACACTGGATTCCTTGTTCATCACCCCACGTGGATGGACACAAACTCCGGGCTAAGAGCGCTCCGTTCTCAGGAGTGCGGTGCAGCAGCCGTCATGGTGAGCTCCTATGTCGTATCTATGGTAACCGGTAAAATAAACGTCAAACTACTACCTTGCCTTCCACACATCGGAAGCCTACGGTCGGTGCGCATTGGAGGAGATGGCGCGGCTTTTGACGCTGATTTGCCTTGCACAATGCAAACTTCCAGAGGAGATACCGACTCGACCGAACCCAAACGGCCTGACCCTCATCCAGGACAACAGAGGTCGGGAATTCATCCTCCGACGTCCTCGAAACAGGAGGAAACGATTGCCGGACAGACTATCTGGTGGAAAAGAACGAGACGACGGGAATTGAAGCTCATCTCCATCCTTTCGCGCTTGGCCTTCGAGCCGATCCCGGAATCGTAAAGTCTTCGCTTCCCACTCGGTTCTCTATCCTCGATTGGAACAGCTGCGATACCGAGCAGCCACGTCCGCCGCACCCTCCTCTATCGCTTGGTGCCAAATCGTGGTGCATTCTGCGACGCGCTGACCTACATTTGGGGTCACGAAGTTCCCTAGACACCTTTGGCCCTAGCCGAAAGACCCGGTCGCCTGCCACCTAGATAGTATCAAGGCTCTACGTGGCGAGAAAGATCGAGAGAGCGGCGGCGGCATTGACGAATCATTGCCGCTGGAATAATTGCACACCGGGTAATTCCTCGCGGAAGGATTTATGGCTCGAACCAATGGAGCTGACCATCGCACGGTACCGGATCGCCCCAGTTATCCGACGACTGACGGCAGCGGCAGCAGCAAGGGACGAGCAGATGGCGGCGTGGCAGCAATTTATCTCTTGTATGTCAATCAATTTCTGCCGAATAGAATCCATTTTTCTCGCTCGGAGTCCGGGTACTCTGCGCCGTTGTGGATGATGTATGTTTTTTTCTCTTCGTCTCCGTGTGGCCACTTTGTGCGCATCGATGCAGACGTCCAAGTCCTCCTGCATGCATGTACGTACACGTGTCTGATCTCCTACCAGACTGCTCTCCTCGTCCAAGTTCGTTTCGCTCTTCGCAAGCGCCAGTTTTCAGCTCATTCGATCCATTCTATGCCTCTGCCAGCTGACAACCGACAAACCATCAGAAAAGACAATGCGAGACAAAGTGTCCTCGCCGCGCCAAGAACTTCGCTCTTCGCTCGTTTTGGAGTAAATCAAATAACGAATGAACGCATCGCGATGGATTCGCAACATTTTTCCCGCTCCGGAAGCCCCGCTGTTACTTTGTCTCTTCGGGAAATTCTTCGCCGAATCGTTGTTCGTCTCCGTCGGGGACACTCTCGAAAATTCGAGAAACCAAAATAGAGAGAAATCGCACCGATTGAAACGCCAGACGCAGAAGAACCGAAATTCCGGAATACACCGAGCGATTGGAATCGGAACTTGCTGAGATGCTCACTTGATCATTCTGTAATATCTTCAGCGTCCTGGCGCCGTTTTCGGATGAGGAAGGATGGTTTCTCTAGTAGAAATCCTGAAAGCAAAACTTTCCGTTTCCAGTGTGAATGTGCGAGAGTGACTTCTTCCGTCGAAGAATTCTTGGAGCGAGTTGCGCGCTTCGAGGCCAGGGACTCGACGAGGAAAGGTGCAAATAGAGGAAGTAAAAATCGCGAGGGGAGAAAAACGCGTCGAGGATTTCGTCATCTAACCTACTACTTGGACAGACGGCCTGAGAGGGAGAGGGAAAAAAAGCGAGGACGAAGCCAGGGATTTGGGCTTGCGACCGACGCGACGCTCGACGCTGTCGCAAAGCCCTAATGCACTTTGCCGGAGTCAAAGCCGGTTATATCTTCGTCTTTTGCCAAGTATTCGTCTCTGGTAAAGCTCGTTATCCTCTTCGAAGTTTAGTGGGTTAACAACTTGATTTCAAGACGCCGCCGCGCGGGCCGCATCTTCGTCTTGCCCCCGACGCGCGGTCAGATTTGGATTTTTGCAGATTTTCAACCTCAGAACATGATCGTGTTTGGGAATAATTTCTCGGATCGCGTCTCAATCTGAGTTTTTGGAAGCGTGAACGGAAAACGTTTTGAGAATTTCAGATCATCAGGGATCCGGAAAAAGTTCGAGCACAAATTCTCCTCGACCGTCTTCGAGGACTTTTCGAAGCCGTCCTTTCGGAAGTCAGAATCACGCGTTCGAACGCATCTCTTAACGAGCAATCTTTGCGTTCAGTTTTCGGAATACAATCCCTCCATGTGTTCAGAGTCGCTGTCTTATTCCCCTTGGGCTCGTGGATTCCCATCAGGGCTGGCGCGTGCTCGGCAGCCTTGTTGAACGAACAACGAAGTGTCGTTCGGATGTTCAGCAACCATGGCAAGTCGGCAGCCGTGGATGGTAACGAGAGATCCTTGGCTTGAACGCTTCTCGCGACTTTTCTCCTGAATCCAACCCGATCTTGTGAGTGATGTCGGAATTTTCAGCGAGAAAAACTTATTTTGACGAAACGGTAATGAATTCGTGGCCGATCCCTTTGAACGTGCAACTCGTGAAACTCGCTCGCGGAGTTGCGCTTGTTCTGGTCGAGTTTCCAGTTTGAGAAGCGTTTGACACACTCATACAAACGGGCATAAGCCGATTATAGATAAGGATTACTGTCGGAGAGCAGAGAGACGAAGAGGTGGAGAGGATTGAGGCCTTCGGTCGGCGCCGCTGTTGAAACAATGAAAATAATGGACGCTTCGCGCTCTAACTGCAGAAGACGTTTGTTTTCATTAAATTCTGCTTGGTTATCATCTCGCCACTGTTTCAGCTCCTTCGGCAGTCGACTGCTGCTGCTGTTGCTCTCGGCGTTCTCCTCGTCTGAAGATTCCAAGATAACAAGCGTTCTTCATCCGATTTGGAGCCGATTGTATCAAAACATTCTGATCAGCGATGGTCTTGGCGACGCGACGTATGACACGTGTTGCTGAATTCAACGAAGAAAATCCTGCCAGACTTCAAGAATCTCCTCATTGGACAGAGCTGTGAAGGAATCTCTCTAGAAGTACGAGATATTCCTGACGGGAGCTGTGTCCCATTTCCTGCGTGGAAGCATCAAAGTTCTTCAGATGAAACTTCTGAACGGGGAATCGGAGTCGAACAGGGGCGATCCCGGGCACAGTTTGTATGGATTCGACGTTGTAGAGAAGGCACACGCAATCATGCCATCGAACTTCGGACACAGTTCGGGTAGCCGAAAGGATTAGACTGGAAGCTGCCTAAAGTATAAAGATCAAACGCTCACTCTGAGCATTTCGAACTATCGTGAGAATACTACGAACCAGAGTGAAAAATCGAGGCGAGTGTTTCGTGCTTCGACGAACTCTGGAAAAGAGGGAAGCTCGCCCCCTTAATCCGTCGCCCACATTAACGGGGTTTGAGCTCCTACGGTCGACGACAGAGAGCTTGACCTAGAAGCACATCGGAATCTCATGCAATGCGCGTTTCGTATGTCAAACTTATCAATCAGTCCGCTTGTCGGTGATTAGGTGGAAATCCCCAGCTGCTCTTGGTCGGCGATTTTGGTCAGCGGGATATTCCATTTCATTAGCTGCACCGTTCTCGTTAGAAACTTCGGATTAGACCTGCTCATCGCTCCATTACACGCGCCCCATCCCGTCTTAGCTGATTGTCGGACTGACTGACGTCAGTCACGACCGTTTTGATTCAAACATTTGCATTTTATATTAGCTCGATGCGATTGAGTTTCCACTTACCGAAGGGGCAAATCGTTGACCAGCAGAAAAGTGTGAAGATTCGTTGAGCAGTCTCTTCAGCTCCCATGACGAAATGTCCTGCTTTCTCGACATAAAGAAAACATTGCGAGTGCAATGTCCTCTGAGATCTGGCAGATAGACGAAGTCTGCAATCGTCGAGGTGCGCTTGTTTGTGACAATTATTTCGTTTTTGCGGATTTTCAGCGATATTTTCAGTTCGCAGAAACACTGTTCCCGAAAATTCCTCAGAAGGAGCTACTGCTTTCGAAGATGCTGCGGAATAAATTCTTCCTATCTCCAGTTCTTCGCTATTATTCCTTCGCAAAGAGCAACAGTTCTTCCAGTGCACAGAGTTCCGAACAAAGTGGAGCCATAAAAAGGTTGAAACAATCGGAAAAGGAAGCTGGCGAGATCGAGAAATGGAATTTCCGATAATCCGGGATTGAGAACACGCGGGTGAGTTTCACCAGGGATCATGGTCGACTCTGTCGGTTTTTATTGATTTTCCGTCTCTTTCCGTTGGCGAATGATTTATTGAAATCGAATTGGCTGTTGGTATCAAGATTTGTGGTTCTATACACATGCCCTGAATATTACAATCTCTTCATAATCACTTCTTTTTTCAGTATATATATCAATATATTCATGTATATATATCATTTTGAATTAATAAATAGACGACGGTTCAATGGCATCAGGCTGCATCTCAAATCGTAGAGAACACTCCCGCGGAATCGTTCCAGGGTCCCAAAAGGGGTGTTCAAACACTCGATCATTCACTCGCACACTCATCCATTCATTCAATAATCCATTCATCCAATAATCCAAGTTTTTCACAATCGGACACATTCGAACTATTCAATGCATTTCCTAGATAATTGATAACTTCCAGAGCTAAGGGTGCTGCAGTGCAGCGCCTATAATTCACAATGTCAAGATCGGGTCCGGTTGATCTCACAAATTGTTCAGAGGTTGAAAGGCTTCAATCTATTGGTTCTTCTCATCTCGAAACAAGGTAAAAAACTTGTTAATGACAAGAACAAAGGGAGAAAGAAGCTTGTTAAGAACTCGTTAGAGACTTGCTTCTACTGAGTCGATGAGCACATCAACCGATCGATCACTGTCGCCTCCATCCCAGTCATTCGATGGACTATTCCATGAGACGGTACTTCACGGTGTCGTACAAAATATAATTCACCGTAATACTATCTTTGTCACCACCTGCAGCTTCATAATACACGTCAGGTTCTTCAACTTCCTCTTGGATACAGCGCTCGTTTTCCTCCCGACTATTTTAGGTCCTCTTCGTAGATCCTTGAGTTAAAGTGTTTTAAGAAGTTATAAACGGAACGAATTCCCAATCCTCTGTCAACTGCTCAACAAAAATTTCCATTAATGTCTATAAAGTTTCTCAACAACAATGAGAGGAGGTGAAAGGGCTCGAAACCTTTCGACTCCCTCAATCTATGATGCCTCGTATTTTGTTCGTGGTTGTTCGTTTCCACCACGAAAACAAAGTTCGGGTGAGAGGCGAGCTGTCCTGTCGAACTTGTCCTACCGGGACGTCCTGTCGGACATCTCCTACCGGAAAGGTCTGTTCTTTCAAACGTTGGGTTTATCAGCCGCTGTCTCGAGTTTCCTTTCCTCGCTGTCAAACGAATCTCAGTATTGACTTTGAACTTGAACCAAAGCGAAATTTGCAATCGATTGAGGGAAGCCACATGGCGCAATCTTCGATCATAGCGATAATTTTCTCTCTGTGCTTCCGCTGCACCTATACGCGGGCTACCTCATTCGGACCGTTAGACAGCTGCCTTGACAGGTTGCCGGATTTTCGCTGATCCCGCAGCCGCGACAGCTGCTGCTGCTACCGCCGCGGCTCAGCTGTCGTAGATCATCGAAGATGATCTCCATGCTAAGCTAAGCTGCTCATCTCTTGTCTCACTGGGTTGCTGGGTCATTCATTCTTCCGCAACTTTAGCTCGTCGACGAGGATATTCGTCGTTGTACTTTTCCTAGTATGTCTCATTTCACATGGTTGCTAGCGGATGGTCTCTGTTATTCGATTGTGCGCTCAGAAGGGTTCAGTTAACAACGCAAACACGAAGCCTGACGCGGCGGCAAGAAAGTAGAGAGGAAGGTTCTTTGAAAAACGATCAGTCTGCCGACAGCGATCAGTCTGAGAAGAGTCGTAATAATGATAATAATAATAATTATATTCTTCCACGGTTGCTGCTTCTGCGGCTATCTTTGGTTTCAGGTTATCTTGCGCGTCTGCGGTTCATGCTTACATACTTTGTATCTCCGTTTCGATTTCCTCGATTGTTAATGGTAACGATTTCCTCCTCCTCCTCCTCCAATCGCAATGTAAAAAGTGGAAGCTTCGACTAGCGCTCCGAACGTCGGATTTCTCCTCCTCTGCCAGACGTACGCTACCCAAGTCCGTGCAGGCTACTCTTGTCTGTAAGGCAGCTGCCGCTACTGCTGCTGCTGCTGCTGCTGCTGTGGTTTTTCCTGGCACTGCTCCTTCTAAGTGGGAGTAGTCTTCGTCATTGTACAATTGGATTCCTGGCGGTCGACCAAGCGAACAAGAAAAGCCTCAATAAAGATTCTTTCACAGGAGAACTTCACGATTCGCTTCGAGTTGTTCTATGAATTGATTCATATCGATGCGGTGATCGGCTTGTTGTTGCTGCTGTTGCAGCTGTTGTACTTGTTGTTGATGTTGCTGCTGCAGCTGTTGTACTTGTTGTTGATGATGCTGATGCAGCTGTTGTACTTGTTGCTGATGCTGGAGATGTTGTGATTGTTGCGACAACGGCAGCTGTTGCTGTGTTTGTTGCGTCACCGGTGGCTGTTGCTGGCTTTGTTGCGACAGTGGTGGTGGCGGCGGCGGCGGCGGCGACGGCAGCTGCTGTTGTTGCTGTGGTTGATGTTCTTGCTGCGGCTGTTGCTGTTCGCTCGGTCGTCGACTCGAGGACGCGAGGGCTTTCAGTTCGACGTTCTCGATGTCGACGTTCACTTGGCCGTGTAGCTCCTGTCAAATGGACATCCTCTCACGAGGTTTGCTTTTTGACGAGTAGAAATGAGAAAATGCTGTAACCTCATCAGCGTACTGCCGATCGTCGAATTCGTCGTAACGTCTGTGGTGGCTTGACGTTTGACATGCGTGTGGACACGGTCCCAGCTGCTGATATTGTGGCTGGTGGAAGTAGGCGTACGCTTGTTGTTGCTGTGCGGCGAGTTGGTATTGGTACTGTTGCTGTAGGTGCTGGAATTGTTGTGGACAGTGGTGTTGGTCCTCGAAATGGAGTTGCGGCTGTTGCAGGTGTTGCTCTTGAAGCTGGTGCTGCTGTTGGTGCAGCTGCTGTTGTTGTTTTAATTGCTGCCGTTGCAATTGTTGCTGCTGTTCGTCGTACGGCACGGTATAGGGCATTATGGCATCGTCGGATAAGTCGAGCACGGTCTCGGGGACAGGGGATGCGGGTTCATCGCTGAGTTCCAGCGTGGACGGGATCGCATGCGCTAAATCTTTACTGGACTCCGATATATGTTTCTGAAGTCCACTGGGACCCGCAAGAGCGGCGTTGTCTACTTGACACGACTTCAGGAGTTTAGCCAACTGAAGCGGCGAATATTTTGC
This sequence comes from Neoseiulus cucumeris, assembly GCA_021527715.1. NCBI lineage: Eukaryota > Metazoa > Arthropoda > Arachnida > Mesostigmata > Phytoseiidae > Neoseiulus > Neoseiulus cucumeris. The sequence continues at coordinate 2,162,257 of JAJSRV010000023.1, read as the reverse complement.
AGAGAGTCGCCTAGCCACAGCGAGTGATGAACGTCGGGAACTGAAAGAGGTCGGCGGAGATTCTGGTTAGAGATCTCATTGCGTCGCGTCGTAGCAGAGCCTTCAACTCATGGTCGCGAAATTTTGTTCTCGTCTTTCTCGACTTTTTAGACACATCAAGAGTCCGCTGATTTCGGCGGGAAGTGAGCACCGACGGGAGAGGGAGAACATGCGATGGACGAGAGAGGGTGAGAAAAATAGCTCAGGGGGCGAGGGGGAGGAGGAGGAGGTTATATAAGAAGAGGGCGGAAACTCAGGTCGAGCTCATGCAATTTAAGGAGTGCCCCCTGGCTCAGTATGTGTGAAAACTAGATTGAAATTTTTATGGGATGGATTCTCACCTCGCGGCTGCGTGGGCAGCTGCCTGCAGAGTTTTTCTGTAGTTTTCTTTATTGTTCTTATTTTTCTTAGAATAACAGGTGCACGAACAAACAGAGGCATCGTCTCCGTTCGAACCGGCGGCGCTTGTTGCAGGTATTGCTCCGAGATTGCCTAGATTCGTTCGATAGTTGCCTGTTCCAGTGTGTCCTGGAATTTATTGCCCTTGTAAATCATTTTCAAGTCGTGCCGTGCCCCGTGGCTGCCGCCTGACAGGTGATTCTGGAGAGCTTCTTTGCGTGTGGTTCATTGTGATGCGCTCAAGCCCTCGTCTCGTTACTTTCGTGGAGAAGATCTCCAATTGACGTCGAGACTGAGTGCAACGCAAAACGATAAATTCAGGCAGCAGCTCTCTCTCTCTCTCTCTTGAATCGTATCGACAATTCAGAGCATCACATAGGTGGTGAGAACTACGTACTAACCCGAAATAATGGACCCGTTGGCCGTTATGACGTCACCTTCAAGACGCACGGCTTCAAGAGCAGCATTGATTGCTTCGGCTTCGTCTCTCCGTTCGTCCTCGGTGTTCATGGTTAGAAATCGAAGGACGAGCAAGTTCATGGCGGCAGAAACCACCGAGAGACCAAACAGGATAAATACCAATGAGAACGCAACGTATTCAGGTCGCTGATGAGCGTGATCTTTCGACTGGAGAGCGACATAATCTCCGAAACCTGTAAGCAAAAAATCGATATCCATTAGGACACTATCATCGCACATCGCTGCTCGACGGACCGGATTCAAAAATGTAGAACATGACTCACCTATAGTTGTGAGAGTTATAAAACAGTAGTAGAACGAATCAAAATAATCCCATCCTTCGTACGCTGAAAAGGCAGCGGCTCCGGTGGTCATCACAACAGTACTTAAAATTGAAACGAAACAGACAAGGTTCGTTTCGGAGACTTCCGTATTGCGTAATCTGAAAGTTCAGGAGAAACGTTAGTGGATTCGGAGGCTGAGTGAAGTGATTCCAAGCAACGGCTGCGTACAGTTCCATGTGGATATTCTAGCTGTCCGAAGAACGAACGTTCTCGCAGTCGGCAACGGTTGGCGTTTCTAAGAGGCTTATAGATTTTAGACAGCTATTCAGCTACTCATGTGATGAGTTATTTACCTGAAGCATCTTTTCGCGTGCTTCAGCAGGTATCCGACAAAGGTGTTGAGTCGTTCACCGATGCTTTGGAACATGACGAGGCCCAGAGGGATCCCGACCAGGGCATAGAACATACAGAACGTCTTGCCGCCCCACGTTGCCGGTGTCGAATGACCGTACCCTGAGGAGATGTGAATCATGAATTCGAGCAGAAGCGACAATGCAGACCTTCGCGTCGTCCAACGGGTCCACTCATGCGACACCATAAACGAGATCCTTCTGACCACCCGTAGTTGTTCGGAGAATTTCGAAAATCGACGGCGGAATGGAATTTAGATGACGTAATTGAAAACACGATCGGGTGAAGTCTTTCTGAGCTTGAATTATTCGAAGGTTACAGAAAACAGGACTCACCGATCGTTGTTAGTACGGTGGTGGCAAAATAAAAAGCCCCGGTGAACTTCCACTGACGCACCGCACGGTTGGCGGTTTTCACCATGACAGTTTGCCATATTTTAGCGTCTACTTCGGAAATGTTGTATTTCCCGATGAGCATCTGTCGAAAAACGAAAAGAACTTTGTTCTCCTCTCTCTCTCTCTCTCTCTCTTAGTCCTATCACTTTGAGGGTTGCGACTGGAAATTGGATGTGATCGAAGCAAGAGAGCTCACCTTTTCGATATATTGGAGTGTGCTTCGCCGTCGTCCTTCATAATCGCTTTCGAGAGCGTCGAAAATCGCCGCCCCGACCAGAAGGTAAGTTAAGGTACACACGATCAGAGACAGTGTTCGGATGTTTTGACGTTTCATCATGGTGGAGATGGGGTCATCCGTAGGACCTATGGCTGCCGCTTATGTCGAAATGTTGTGTGTGCGCTAAATATTCCGCGTGGACAACAACTCCATAGCTGCATCGACGGACGAGCGGTTGTTGGACGGCAAGGCAGCACTTGACCACGAGCTTTGGCGCCCACGTGAAAGTACAAAAGGCGGATATCTAGTGAGTTCCGAGCAGGCGGCAGCTTCTTCTTCCTGGAGCAGTCCGCATGTTTTGACATGCGACCGGATCTCGCAGCCGAATGCGACTTCGCTGTTTGTATCCAAAACTTTGAACAGCGGAATTTTCGTTCAGGCGAAATTTTTCCTGCTCTCAACGACAGCCAGAGGCGGCGACCGGAGTTTGCTGATGGCTGATGAATACTTTTCGTTCGAGGGACATGGGGCACGCGTCGAAGAAACGAAGTCCCGCTCAAGTCGATCAACGAGCATCGGAACGACGGAAATCGAGAGGAACCAAACGAGCAATAACAGTGATTTCGGACGGGATTCGTCGTCGAGCGGCTCTTCGCAAACAAATTTCGAATTCTCAGCGTTCCTGGGGCCTGAACGTCGAGGGCGGGCGTATGCTGGGTACTCCCGACGGACAACCTGAACGAGTTCAGAATGGCTCGGAGGAAGCTCTCATCCGGTTCGAGTCATCGTCGAAACCCTCGAGCGTAGGGGAGCGTTCAGTAACGTTTGATGACGATGATGATACCGGCGATGACGCTGTCGTTGATGAGAACGGTGATGATGGGGATGAGTTGTCGACTCCGTGTTCAGCCTACTAAAGGTGATGGTCCTCGACGAGCGAGCGAGCGGGAGGGCGAGCGAACGAGCAGGACGAGTGAGCCAACGAACGAGGTCTCAGCACACTAACTCGTAACGTTAACTCCGGCCGCCACGCTATTCTCTCGCTAGCGAGCCACGTTCACGCATCGACGAAGCGATTGCTCCAATTTCCTGCTAAAAGGTCTTAGGACTTTCTACTTCCTCTGCTCCTCGGCCGATCCTGTTGCTGGCGCGGGCGGTTCGATTGCTCGAAGGTCTGACTATACGGTGTCGACTGTTCAACGGTTCCAGCGACAGTCGTCGTGGATCGCAAGCTGTAAAAAGCTCGAATACCTGGGCAAACAAAGCTGAAAACGCTACTTTCTATTCGCTGCCGTCGCCGCCAACAGGTTGCCGGAAATAACATCCGACCCCAAAACGATTTGATAAGCTTGTCGAAGTGACGGCTAGTCGAACAGGAAGCTAGGAGCAATACGTTTTTACGCGGGTCTCGTGAAGCTGAGCCGAGATGCTGCCGGCGTCTGACCGCCGCGCCGCCGACACCTGAAACACGGAGAGGCTTCGAGTTAGTCTCAAGGCATTCGAAGATTAATCGTTTTCGTCTGACGGCCTAATCATTTCCCTCTGCTGTTCGAGCCGAGATCCTTTCCGCTTCGGGCTTTTGATGGAGCGCCCGGCTCCGACAAACCTTCTGATAGGCTATACTTGATTTGATTTTTCGCCTTCGTTCCTCTGCATACATTCTCTGCTGACGGAAAGTCCGAGTTTCTGCTCGAGTCATTCATCTTGAAAGAGCTGCGTGAGCCTAATGAGCCGTTTTGCGGAATCGCGCTCAGCACCTAGTCCTGAAATTCGCTCACGGCATCTGCGCTCCCTTTGCTCTTGCTTCTGACCGGTGAGGGAAACAAGTGAGGTGGCGAAGAACTTGAATCCAGGCAAAGGATTCCTCGACGAAGCGAATGTTCATGCCTGTCGGAATTCGAGTGAGGAAAGCAGAACCGGTGTGGCAGCTGCTCAGAGACCGCTAAGCTACATTTGATAGAACTTTCAGCACCCACGAAACCGAAGTTTGTTGAAGTAAGTCAACGGCGATGGCGAGTTGACGCAGAAACGACCCCGACCTTGACTCCAGCCTCGGAGCGGATCGTGTGAGTGAATGTTAGAATTGATATTTTTGAAACATTGATCGCAGCGAGCGTTTGTGCCTTCTTCACAAGTCCTTCGATGCCTTCGACGAGTATACGATCGGTTGCGAGGGGATCTTTGTTCGAGTTCGGGAGCCTGAACACAATTCATTCGATGATCCAAACCTGAAACGCAACGAGTTTCTGGTTTTTCTCAATCGGCTCCGAGTTCAGCAAAGGATCTCGATGAAGCATCGGACTCGTCTTCGGTGTAAATGGCGAACGCAGATTCCGAAAGGCAGATGGTGTTCAACCCAGATCTGGGAAACAACAATAAGTTTTTGAAAAGTTGTACCTGACACACGAGGGTCAGGGAGCGGCCCTTCATGTCATTCAACGTCGAAACAAATATGTTCCGATCTCGCACGAATATGATGAGCGAGCATCTTTTTCAAGGATCCCATCTGATCTTTCCTCTCGCGATTCGCTTTGGATTTATCTCCTCGCTTTCGCGTATTTGGTGCGTCGCTCAGGAGACCTCGGAAGTCGTGAGACGGGTCTTGTGGGATTAACTGCAATTTTTTTCGGAATGAGTCTCGAATTCGAGGATGCATTCGGAGTTTCGGAACGGGAGCTCTGGAGATGGGACAAGGAGCTCCTACAGAGACTCATGAGTGGAAGAGCCACGTTTGAAACTCGAAAACTCCGACGCAGAGATTGAAATGGGAGTTGAGGGTCGAAGCTCGTATTGGAGAGACACGAACTCGAGGTCTTGGAGGCTGCAATCGGAGCTTGGATTTTGAATTGTGGGGTTGAGGATCGAACCGAAGGATTCAGCGTTCGAAGGAGGGTTGAAAGCGCGGGCGAGTAGGATATCGGGAGGTCAAAAGATTTCGCAGAATTTTCGCAGAATTGTAGACAGATATGAGTGTCTAGCACGCGTTCACAGGTTTCGTGCGACCTTTTGCCCGGAAGGAAAAACGTGTTTCTTCCGAATGATGTTAATGCTTCTGCCTCGACAAAAGACCTCAGGCGCCCCTCGCTTCTTCCTTTGCAGCTTTGCGCCGCGAGCATTGTGGTGCTCTTTTGTCTGAAATCCCAGACCCTTCCTCTCCCGTTCTTTTCTTGCTGTTTTCTCTGCTTTCTCGGGTTCCAACCGAGCGCAGAGGGGATATTTGCCTTCCAAACAAGACATCCGGACTCACTCACAAAGAGACATTGCGCGTTCTGCGAGTAATCTGGACGAGAATTCCAATCGTCTAATTCATCGTCATTGTAATGGGATCGCCCAGATGTCATTGTGCAGCGAAGCCGTCAAGCAGGAAGACAACCGCTGAAGGCTTGGCATGAGGTCCCGCTCAAAGGGTTCGCTTCCGTGGTGCAAAGGCAAAAACCAGATTCCGGGGTCGATGGTTTCACGATCCGTCGACACCGCAGAAGACCATCTCTGGCTACTTTCTTGAACGAGGCGCTCATTGACGGTTGCAGGTTAGAGTTCGCACTCCTCGTTCAAGAGTCGAGAGAATCCCAACACGGTGTTCTTCGCATTGTGTTCTCGTATTTTTTGAATGTCCTTATCCTCGGAAGACCGTTGTAAATACCGTTGAGCCCACCCCGATTGGCAGACAATCGATGCATGTACGCACGTGTGGCGGCGCACCGATGTGCCTTAGACGACGTACACATCGCCTAGCGGACTTTCCCTCCCAAGACGACTTCAAGGACTGTTCTTGTTCGGTCTTTTGAGAATCCGTTCGTCCGATGATCGTCGAATCGGAAATCGAACGGTGATAATTATTATTTTCAAGATGCAACCACTCGAGCCTCCCAAGCGCTTTCGTCGCCTCTGGGAATCGAGCCCATGACCCTGCTTGCTCTTTATGGTTGCAAAACAGCGCCTCGACCTCTATGCTACTCAAATCATCTTGCTCGAAGGCTGACGCTGGATGAGAATTCGTCTTCAGATCCTGCCTCGGATTTCGCGGAAAAAGAAACTCTCGTTCGAGAAAGACCGTTAACAGCGGGCACCGCAGGCGACCCGGTGAAGATGATCCAAGTCAGCAGAATTTTCGTAATATGAATCTTTCGCCGCGATGGCGGAAAAGCAGAGAAGAAAACAGCTGTTTTTGACTCGGCAGCGGGGCCCGATGCCTTGATCCAGGACCACAAAACGTCGCCACCGCGGCATCCGCCAAGCGAGTTAGCCGGCGGCTCTCAATTTGTTTCGTTGTTTACCCTGAAAATATTATGCCAGTCAGCCTAGCAGTCAAGCGACCAACGTCAAGGTCAAAGCCTTCTTTTCTCGACACTTTCGCTCCTTGCTCAAGCTAATTCATGGTACAACGTTGGACACACAGATAAGCAGAATATGGAACTCGCTGAGAATCCACTGTGGATTGCCTTCGCCTTCTTAATGGAGTATGCTCGGACCCGAATATGAGGATGAGGCCGAGATTCGAAGTGCTGTACATTTCGTCCACTCTGTACATGTGATTTTCTCCCAAGGCGCTATTTTCTTTGTCGGAGATGCCGATATCCCCAACGGAGCAGGACAATTTCAGGATAATCACGAGATTCCGCGCTGACAGTGAGCCAGGAGCTCTGTACGAGGAGATTCAAACGAATATCCTTGGTTAACATCGCACGATTGCATTCATTCGTTTCCCTCGTCCGATGGGAGGATGTTCATGATGAGAAAGAATATCGACACGTGGAATCGAAGCTTCGGCACAGGCTGTTTCAAGGCTATGGGAATTGGCAATGACTCAGCCGTAGGGCTCCCTCACTCGAGGGGGAAATGAGAAACATTTCGTAATCGTATGCGTTTTTTCTCCGGAGACTTCATCGAAGAAACTTGCCCTTAAGTCTAACATACGAACTCCAAGGCTGTCTCCATGTTTCTCCTGCCCTCCTCGGCGTCGCCGTCGTCATCATTGTGAAGAGATTCCTCCATCCATCTAGTCGATAGCATTCGTCTCGAGAGGAGTGGAGGAACGAAATCTCGACTCAATGAGTTCCGAGTGGACTTCGTAGCTGTTAGGCAGCCGCCCAAGTTGTTGTCGTCGTAGCTGTCCGGAACCAGGGGAGAGCCGTTTGAAATCATTATCCGGATAGGTCAATAAGAATTCAATCGGCGCCACAATCGCCGGTGATTCGGCGTCTCATCAGAGTCGTCCATTGTTTGACCTTCGAGCATGCGCTCGACGGTTTGTTCGTTCGTTCGCTGGCTGGCTCGTTTACTAGGAATCTCATTCCGCTAAAAAGATCAAGAGGCACTAAAGCCCAGCGCAGTTTGCTCTCTTCCATCTGTTGACGTCATGTCATATAAACCACGGGCGTGGAAGGGACCGTTTCCTGAGAGACGAACGGAGGCTAAAAGCTGGAGAGCGAGGAAAGCTTTAATGTCTCTCACTTTCATAGTTCACCGTACGTACGAAGACACACAGGAGCGTAAATATTCAGAGCCGAGTATGATCGTGAAATTACAAAACCGCACCCACTCGACGACCAACTCCACTCATCATCGTCAACGCGCTAACGTTCATGCTACGCTTCCCACCAAATGACTATGTAATGCGATTTCACACGAGCACGGCAGTCTGACTTGACCATAGAATTAGCTCTCGACCGAGATACGGCAACGCAGCCTGAGATTGTGCGTTAATCTACGTCGTGGAGGGATGAAGTTTTGCAAACTTCCAGAGCCAGAATCCTCGAAAATCTGCGGTTGCTTCTCGGAAGGGCGAAGAATAGGATCGTGCTGTTTATTCTTCGAGGCAAGAGGATTTGATTCCGTCGAGGAGGAGGGACGCGTTCCGACGGAATGGCTAGTAGCTAGCTTTCGCGCAGTTTCGATCTTGGTTCGAATCCAGTGTTTAGATCGGAGAAGAAGGTTGCGATGGGAAATTCGTTTCTTCGACGCCTCTGCGGCTGAGGTCAACTTTCTCTTCGGGAGGAGAAAACAAACGGATACCGCTGAGTTAAAGGGGAGGCAACGACGAAAACTCGGATCGCTTTGTCGCGGGGATCTTCACCGTTTTGTACCGAAGACGCCTAGCACTTCTTCTAATTGGTAGCTCTGTAGAGTTGCGGAAACAAGAGGAAAAAGTTTTTATTGCGGCGGTGGCCACAGCAGAAGCAGCGGCACCGGTAGCGACGACGACTATAGTTTTGTAAGCGACGCTCGTCTCAAGGTTCTGACCAACGAATCGTTCTCTCGCTCACGGACGCCGTCATTGTTGTCGTGGTCCCCGTAAGTTCCGAAGAGAGAACAAGGCGGCTCGTTGCCGACGGGCTCTCTCATTGTTCTGCTGTTTGGGCGAAAGCTCGGACGCCGAACAGGACGCCAGAGTGAAAGTAGGCGGGGAAGTAGGGTGTAGAGTAGAAGGTCTCCCCAGTCCTCGTCTACTCCGCAAGACAAGAACACGGTCATTCCCACAGAGGAAGGGCGGTAGGCGGATAACCGAACGGGAGGGCGGGCTGATAGACAAATGAACCGATCGCCAACAACAATGACAACCGTTGCGAGAGCACGTTCCGTACGAGAAACGAGGGAATTGACAAACTCGCTACTTCAGCGACGAGCCAGATATTCAATATGAGCCTAAAAAATGGCGTTGTCCGTCTTTTCTCCAGACGAAACTCCCATGCCGTGCTCCCGGAGGAAGGATACGGTTACGCGCAACGCGGAGAAATTTACGCGCCACGGGAGCGCCCCATAGAGTCAGTTTTCAGGATTTCAGGATTCCCCAGGAATATAATCCCCACCAAATGAAAGAGCAATGTCCGTCCGTCTGTGCGCAGAACTCTGCCTCCAAGAATTCGTTTTTCGGCGACTTAGAAGCCAAATCGCTCATTCCAAAGCTTGAGGAAAATCCTCCTAGAAAACTGGAGAGCTTACACTTCGGAATCACGAAAACGTTCGGTTTTGACGGCCTGTTCCCAAACTCAGAAAAGTACTGAAAGTCGCCGATAGGCGGCTTCGCAGCTCGATCTATCGCATAAGAATTGAATGCAACGCCTGTCTAGGATTAGGCGGCCTCACAGTTCGATCTATCGTCTGAAGGCAACGAAGTCGCCGATCAACTCAAGAGTTGAAGCGACTACAGTATTACACGAACTCCAACAAGATACTACTGACTGTTAACGTTGTATACCAGGGGTGGGCAACTTTCCGCGGCCCGCAAATAGACCCCGTGCTGGAGGCCCACGTGCGGCCCGCGGATAGATCCCAGGCCTGTCCCGCATGCGGCCCGCGGGACGCCCACCCCTGCTCTATACTCTCTGCACTGCCAGAGGTCCATGATGATTCTCAGCAGTGGCGGATCCAGGGGGGGGGCGATCGGGCGTTCGCCCCCCCCTCGAGTCTGGCTTCCCTGGCAGAATATACAGATCAGCAGAAGGAGTTCCATCGGTCATCACGGATTGAGTTGACACTTTGTACACAACGAATATTAGAATAAAGAGTCAGTTTTCAATCGTGTCTTCGCAAAGGAAAAAAATACTTCGGGGACACTGAAAATCTGCAATCGCCCCCCCCTCGAGCCATTCCTGGATCCGCCACTGATTCTCAGGGGGTACAAAAATTGAGACTGAATCTTTGGGGTGAAGCTGGCGGGGATCCAAGAGAGACGGATTATTGTTCCGCGGGAGGGAGATCTTCCGGTTTGCATGTGCATGTAGAAACGTAAACGGAAATTACATGGAGGACTCATATCTTCCAGTGACACGAATTGCATGTTTCGACTCAGACCGAAAATAGAGAGGGTAGAACCCCGCTTCCCCCGAGTCTTTGGGTCATACTATCTAAGTCAGTGGTCCGCAACCTGTTAATCACGCTCACTCACATTCAAAAATCAAACCCCCCTCCCCCCAGAAAAGATCCTGGATACGCATACGGTCGTTGATTCCTCGCAAAAAAAAGATTTGTTTGCGAAACGATCCCTGTCCCCGCCGGCTGTGGCGGCGATGGAATTAAGCCTGCAATTTGAGGCCATACTCACCAAGCTCCGGTGGGAAGATGCGCCAGCCACCGGAGCGGCCGAAGGCCGCGGAGGTGGCTGGTATAATATAATATAAAAGTTCAACTTGGAACAAGAACTATCTTCAACGACGCGAAAGGCAACCGCTGAAGCTTGATATCAGGGTCTTTCTAGTCCTGTCAAGGTTTCCGGCCGCGATCTCGAATGAGTCATCTTGAGGCAGAATCAATTGCAAAACTTGTTCTTTCCAGCGTGTGGTTGGCTTCCGTCTCGAAAACACCAGTGCGTATGCTCGCCCACATCTGTCGTTTCGGACGAGAAATGTGGCGGAAAAATTTCGAGTTCCATCGTGGTCTTATTGCGCCCTTTATCCGTTATGAGGATTCGTATGTTTATGCGTTCATATGTTCATTTGAGCGTTCCTATATTTCATCTTTTCCCGCGACCGCTCAGGGCCTGATGCCTTCAACGGCAGTATGTTATAAAGAGCAAGTCGATTTTACAATTCATCATCGTACACAACAACAGCCAGCCACAAACCCTTCCCCACTTTTCCTCGGAGGAGCCCCATCTCCTCATTGGGATTGCCGACGTTATTGGAGCAGAAATCATTGTGTTCAGTGCTCTGTAGGCTTCTACTGTGGTCGTCGAGTGAGTTCAGTGTGGGGGACCGGACGACCCTATTCCTCTCAGGCCACCGACCCTGGTGGCGCGTACTTTTTGCCCCAAATTTCTTAGCAATAATCTGGAAGCGAGCGTCGCATATCGGAAGCACAGCCTCGGAGAATGCGCTCTCGTCAATTGAGGAGCGAAATCCTTGAGCTTGTGCTGAGGCCTGAGCTGAGTCGATTCCGACCTCGTTGCCAACGGACTTCACTAGCAGAAAAAAAATGTTATCTTCTCAAAGCTCCTCACAGATCGGAGGAGGCTTTCCGTAACAGCCTCGTCTCATACGAGATTCACGTCGAAACATTTTGGATCAGTCAATTTGCCAAGCTTCCTGTTCGGCGAAGCGGTGTGGTCTGTAAAAAATCTCATCCGCAATGAGATCGAAGGTCAAACTTCGAGATACACCTGACGTGTTTTTGAGAGCTTATCTCAACCTTGTAGCCCGCTTCTCCGAATCCGTGGCAGGCTGCATCGAAATACTAGGGCGACGTGTCTGGTCGGATAAGATTTCGTTTCCCTCCCTCCGTCCGTGTTTGCTGAGCCCTACAGTTGAGCGACGCCAGCAAACAGGGAAGTGCTGTCAGCATTTTGTGCCAATACGACGACTGTCGGTGGTGGTGATGACCGTAATGGCGACGGCAGCGGCTTTGATGGCGATGGTAAGGACTGTCAACAGAGTCAGTGCCGTTGTTGTTGTTGTTGTCGTCGTCGTCGTGGACTATTAATCAGGACGACAAGCCGTGGGGAGACAGACAAACTGATGGACGAAAAGACGACGTGGATCAGCGGGATAAATGAAGCGCCCCCTGAAGGCCGCGAGCAGGCCGGCGTTATAAACGGCGATGCAAAACGCCGTAATCAACGTCTTCCTGCAGTCCCTAGACCGCTGCTTGGGTCGCTGAGTGGCTCAGCGAGTAAGCGAGCCGAGGGAATGCCGGTCGGCTGGTCGGCTGGCTGTGGCTTTCCCGACTGCGCTCACCGGCTGCTCATATAGGGCGTCGCTCAACGTCACGGTTCCTTGCTGAACGCACTTTGAAGGCACTGACAAAGCCGTCAGCCGCACGGCACGGAGTCGCCACGGACAGAGTGCCATTGCGTTAACCGAGAGGAAAAGTAAGCGCGTTCGACTCCGTTGGGATTTTGCGAGATGGAGAAAAGAGAAACGAAACGAAGACGCCCTCCCGGTCAGAGTTGTCCCGGATGGTCGTGGTGGTGGCGGCGGCGACGACGACGACGACGAAAATGAGGACGACTTAGGAGAGACCCGCGGCAGGAGAGGAGCTGGGCAAACGGAAAGACTGCTTGAATGACCAGGAGAATGAACAAAACGAAAGGAAGAAAAGAAGAGGATAAAGCTGAAATGACGTCTTCCGCTCGACGCCACACACAATTTCGGACGCAATTCCCGTCGACTCTACTCCGTTCCGTTGTTGCGGCTCGCCGACGGACTGCTCTTCCTCCTGGCCGGACTACTCTACGTTGTTTCCTCTTCTTATTCTACTGAAACTTCTCCTGACCTCAACGACGATCAACTTCATTCAGCTACTACCTCGGTTTCTTTCGGTCGTAGAAGAGAACCCTTCTCCAAAATCGTTTCTCTCCTCTTTTCGCTGAACTCCGAAGAGCTGAGCAAGTGGTTCACGCCATCAAAGAGATACTAAAAAGACGAACTCAGATCTCTTGATTTTCTACCTCAGAATCGCGTCCAAAAGCTGTTCAATTGATCAGATCGGTTTTATTTGTCGATCACACATGTTGGGAAACTTTCAGTTACGCAATCGGTTCCAAAAACGCTAACATACTCGGCCCCCCGAACGACTCGGGAACATCAATTCGAGGTTTAAAAAATCCAGGAGCAAATCCCTAAACAGGCGACTCGAAGCACGTTCCATGTCCGCGTCTACTCGAGGACAGGTTGTCGAGTTGGTTGACTCGGTTAGTTTGTTCAGAAATGTCAGAAAGCCATTCGAGTTTTTGGGATGCGGTTCGCGTCGGACGTTGCCTTGAAAATCCGCACTGGAATGACCCAGGTCTGGAAGGAGGAAACTGAAGAATAAGGTCTCCTATGGGCCTCGTGTCCTGCTTGTGTCTTGCTGTTAGTCGTCTCGTCGTCCTCCCGGTCGGCATGTCAAATAAACATACCGAGAGTGCGGATAGAGAGAGAATGGAGAGCACTAAGGAACCAAATTGCTCCGAAAGGTGCTGTCGTTCCATTGTCTCCCCTGGCGCAGCGATGTTGCGGTTGTTGATGATGCGGTGCACTAAGGTAAGACCCGCGGGCCCCGCTTCCTGGTCGCCTCACCCGTTTTTCCTCCGTCCGTTAGGCTCTGTTTATGGCCCTGTCTTTACGGGAGTGTGTTCGCAGCTCGCATGACATCATGAGTTTTCTCCGGAGAGCACAGCCATGTCGGAACCGCGGATCCGTCTATTCCCATGAAGCCGGAAGAGGGTTTCCATCTGACCTCTTCCGTTGAGCTAGAACTCACTAGTCGGGCCTTGTAACTTGCCCCGCACTGCGGCAGTTTCTCGTCGTTGTCGTTCGCTTTCCGAAAGTCGATAACAATGGTCGGTCCGGCGGAGAGGTCTCGCTGAGAGAGGCTGCTAGCGGGAGACGAATTGCCAGTGAAAAACCCGAACCAATCGAAACCAATTCCGTTTCGTGAAAAGAACTCTCGTGGCTACTTCTGTCGTCTACGGCGACCATAACCAGTCGATCTCGGCGACAGAAAAGAACATCGTTGCAAGCTAGAGAGGAGCCAGTGACCGAATGAACTCTACAAAACCACGTTTATTGATAAGGCCTACAAGAGGAGAATTCAGCATTGATCCTCGGATTTCAAAAGAAGTCACGATGTATCCAGAATACAGACCATCCTGTCCTGGTTGTGTGTGGTTCTCTTATCGACTTCAAGTCGAAATTCGCAAATCACACAGAGGGTATCGATGAGTCGATATTCTGCGACATTTGCCTCCTTTGCGTCAGAAAAATGGAGAACAAATGAACGAACAAAAACGGAAACGTTTGCAGATGAATAAGTGCCTGGAAGGGTGCTTTGCTCCGCGGAAAGATTCGTTTCACTCTCCGAACGGGAATATCACAATTATGGGGGCAATCAATCATATCAGCCAGACTACCAGGATTAATCACCTCCACCGTCGAAACTGGGATAGCAGACGCTAGTGGAGGTGAAGAGCAACTCGCGCAGCACAGCGGAGCCGGCGGACGGACGGATGAACGAGCGAGGGAAATGAGCGCGAACACTTGAGCCTCGAGGAAACGATTTGTATTGAAAAGATCCTTCTCACTCAGCGAATAGAGGCGCTCGTTGTAATGAGTGATCGCTTGAGCACGCTCGGCATCGTTGGAGCAACGAACTACTCTCGAGTATTCTCTCTTCTAGACCTCTCTCTCTCTCTCTCTCTGTGTATCTGTTCTCTCACTCTCTTCAAGAGAGTGCGATCAAATTAAGCAAAATTTACTGTTGTAACTGCCCGTAGAGTTCTTGAGACGAGGGCCAATACAAGAAGCGGACTCCGTTCCGCGGTTCTTCCGTTACTGACGTTGAGAAGCTTCGTTAGTAAATCAGCGAGCTGAGTGGAAGACGCAAGCTCACAAAACCAGAGGAGACGAGAGTCGATTAGGTCGTTACACTCACTTATACACATGCCAAATCCAGATCATAATTTATTGGCCAACCAACTTTCAGCTGTATAAGAAACATCAGCAACCAACCGGAGAGTGAGGATGGATAAAGAGACGAGAAGTCAGTCTTTCGAAGCCCTGCCGAGGGCCTCCGCCGGAGACCCTAACGGAGACCCCACCCGGGGGCTCTGCCAGGGATCCTCCTCAAGACGGACGACTAACCACAGCCGGAGAGGAGGGAGCTGCTTGAGGGGTCAACCCGGGTGGGCTGAGATGGAATAGAGCAAGAAGAAAGCGACAAAAAACGAGTGGAGGAAACGGATCGAGTCAACTCTTAGTAGACAAAGAAGAAATTCCTGCCGGCGAAATAGCGAGCACAAGCATCGGCATCCCTCCCACCGTGGAATCCTCACTAAGGCGGTTCTGCTGCAGGACAGCACAATACCAGACGGTGGTCGTCCGGCTTTTGTTATCGGAGCCCACCTAGTTGGTTTTCCTCACTTTTTCCCCCGATAGTTCCTTCGGCTTTCTCTCCGTTAAATCCATTGTTACTCCTAATTCCTCATTCGCATTCTTCTCGATCCCTTTAGGACCTTTGGCCGTATTTTCCAGATTCCTCTCACTCGGTTTCTTTCTTGGTCTTTATTTTTCCTCGCTCTAGCTTCCATTTTTGTCTCTTCCCCTCTCTGTTACTGTCGCTTTCTGTCTTCCCTTTCTTTTCGATACTTGTTCATTTCTCTCATTCCCTATTCATTCATTCTGATTGGAAGCCCTTCGGTGTTAATGCCCGTCTGATCTCATTGCATCGCTCTTGAGACGTCACTCAATGGAGCGAATGAATCAGTGGGGTGAGTTATTTCGTACCATATCCTTCCGAGCCTTTTCAAGCTCGCTGTGCCGAGTTCCCTCGATCTGTACTTCTTGCGTGATCCATTCCCTCCAGAATGTTTTGGTTCTTTGCTCCATCTCTCCCACTTCCCGATGTCTCCACGCAACTCCTCGGAGGTGCTGTCTGCCTCTTTTCTTTTGATGCCCCCTCTTTGCTTACACTTCTTTTCCGCACCTGTCGCCCCAACTCCTCTAGTGGATGAAGTTCTTGGCTGGTGTACTAGAGCTCTTGCTTGCAGTCTCCACTAACGAGGCAAAAGCGCAACGCCGAACTCGAAGTTTTTTGAACAAAGTTGGAAACTCATCGCTTCCGATCATTGATGACACAAGTGCTTTCAAATTGGGCTGAACAGCTCTACGGAACAGTCGACTCGAGCCAGACTACGTACTCTGAAATCGGCGATGTTAGGGCTTTCTCTCCATCTCTACATTTCTTCTCGAAGTCGGAATGGAACTGAATTCGAGAGAAAACCCTGCGGAGAGGAACTCGGACCACTTGACCGGCTGTCCGGCATCAGAACGCCTCATCACGCAGCATAGCGACTCTACAAAGGAATCGACACTCGTTTGCACATTACTCCCATCCTATGGGATATCTCGGTTAGAGTTGAAGCAGGTTTGTCTTGACTGCAAGCTTGAGCCAGACGAGCAGCACTGTCCTCGTTTACAATAAACTATTTTCGGACATAGTCGGGGAATCTTTCCTCGGTCGAAACGAAGCCTCTATGATACCTTGGTGGAACCCTTTTCCGCGTGTTTTGTACCCAGGGCTTCGACTCAGCACGCGTCTAACCCTCTTGCGACAATCGCTTGATATCGCTCCAATAGTGAAGGCCGCCGATGCCGTTGCCGCTATCGCTGCACCCATGTTGCGCACAGGGGTTAAACACAATGAAGAGATTTCGATCAAACTCCCGCCGGAACTACTGCTGTTGCTCAATCGAGCATTCGATCCCGAAGCAATGTGTTTGCAATTCAGACGGAACCAGCTCAGAGTGGGTATTGCCTCTTCACAAGGCCAACAACTCCTTGAGCATTGACCGAATCCCCGGATTGCAGCAAGTCACTGATCTTGACGTTTTTGGAGAAACACGTAACGGCAATCTTTGTGTGACCTTTGAACTTTATTCATTCTCTTGAGGTTTATGGCATTGGTATACGTAGAGTTGAACTTCAAAAGAGTAACTCGCAGCTCGCCCCCCACTAGACAGAAAGGGTTGCGTCGGGTGGAAGCTCGGGAGAACGAAGGAGAAGAAAGGTGGAAAACTGGAAAAAGATAGGAACGTGGGGAAGAGCAAGCCAAGGAGAACAGATGGAGGGTAGGGAAAAGGGAGATTTTTGTGAGGGGATTCCTCCCAAGGTTCGGTGCGATGCATCGGTGTTTTTCACTCTCGCTACAGCCGCTGCTCTTGCCGAGGACTGAAGACAAACTCCTCTCATTCACTCGCCGTCGCCGTCGGAGCTCATTGACAAGCGAGACGACGCTGTACGGTTGCCCACGGTGATGAGGTCGTAGTCGTCGTCGACGACGAGAACAACGACGGAACACTCTTTTGTTCAGAGCCTAGAAGATGGCCAGCGGTGTTTGAGAGTTGGCTTTTCGAGCTCGAGAGCATTGACTTCGCCCACGGAAAGATCCACTGACTGAGCGGCCGAACGTTCGTTGTGTCCCGCCTGATCCGTCTGATCGAATTACCGCGCTCTCCCTCTGTGTCTCGGTCTACCTTCTGCGAGTAATCTAATCTGTAGCCTACGACTGGCGACCGTAGTGCCGATCGAGCCTACCCGGACACCGTTATTCCTTATGAGCAGAAAAGCTGACCATCGCACGACCTGTCTCGGATAGTGTTCCTCTGTTCAATCGAACGACGGTCGACTCCAAAGCCCGATATCCCCACTCACCGTCCCGTATGCACCGTATTCATAGCAGACGCCGCGCCGGCTGCTCGAGGGCACTATCGAGGCGTCAGTGATCCTCATTCATCGCTAGAAGCAGTTGTACGAAGACAACTTCTTCCGTGGAAAGTTCGAGCAGTCGCTTTCGAACCACGGAGGTTAGGGATGCAGATTGTGCAATGCTACCGGTCCTATTTTCCTCTAAAATACTCAAACGCGGAGGTTTTCGTTATGCTCACGCTAATCCGTCGAATAGAATCATAGGTCGTCGGATGTTATCGCCCCTGGCGTTATGATAAACGTCGCGATCGAGCCTGAACTAAAATCAGAAACGCTTCGTTATCAGCATCGATCCCCTCAGCGAAATTGGGCCGTGAACGCCACGATAAGGTCTTCTCCTGGTTTCGAGGGTTCATCACAGGGGAGCCAGACCTCGACCTCGACTCTTCAACTCTACGCGCGCGGCTATCCGACAGCTGACAAGCTATCTTTCGCTCTAGAACAATGGTACGCAGTTAAGTGTTGATGCGACAAAGGTGCCAGTCAACCTCCTGTGCCGTCTCCTCTCGCCGTTTTCGTTCAGCTGAGGAAAACTACCGAAAGGGCTCCTGTCGATCGTAAGAAAGATGAGAAAAAGTGGAGTGGTATCCGACAGGGCGTCGGGAAAGACAATAGGGAGAGAAGATAGAGAATACCCGGAAGGAAGCTTCGTGTCGGAAAAAGGCAGAATTTGTTGGTTGTCAGAGGGGGCTACAGAGAGAAATTTAGAGGGCTCTAAAACTGACATCGGAAGAGAATTCTCCCGAAGGAACCTGAAGGTCCTTTCTTGAGAAGAACCACCGATGGGAACCTTAAGATCTGCGATAGAAAAGGCGAGAGCGATTCTCAGAGGAACTTGGAAAGAGTTTGAGAAGCTTCTCAACGATGAAAAACGGGATCCAAAGTTCAAAAGCCAAAGTCTTCACAGTTATTGTGTCCCCGTCTCGTTCCTCTTTGTTGTCCGTGCCGGGAGGAGAAGAAGAAAATCAACCGAGAGGTCTTCCTACCGCCAGACGGCCAAAAGGATGAGTGAGCCGAGCGATCTATTGAAAACGTGTTTGCAAGCTTGTGTGAGACACCCCGGCCGAATCGAACAACTCTCGACGGAATAAGATGTACGACAAACAGTGAGGAATTTTCTCGCTGACTGAGTGTTCGTTGTATTCACGGACGCCTCAGCCAGCTTTCGGATTACGGCTCGATCTTCCGGAAAAGTGGATCTTGCTCGCGGCGTGTTCGTTCCTTTTCATTTGGACCTGTTTACAGCGCGGAAGCACCTTAATAGTTTCTAAATGACGGAGACGCAGGATGACAGCTGTGGGTTGGGAGACCTGGTGGAAAACGTTGGTCGACCGCTAGCGACGAGGGTTTTCGCAGAGTTTTGAGCGGGGTTCGCCTCCAACGCAAGTCACAATTGTTCTCATCGGCTCTTGTCCTCCGAATTCGTCCCATTCCGCCACGAAGAACGGAGGCCTCTCCGCCAAGATGGGAATGTCCGCGCGCGCGTTCACAAAGATCCCGGTATATGTATTCTATACCCATCCGAGTTTATCCAGAAACAGGGTCGGTCGAGGGCGAAAATAATTAACATCCCTGTTGAACGTCATCGTCCACAATTAAACATTCTCCATACAATATGATTAAACGATGAAGTGGCGCATAATTCATCCGCTGCTCGTTAGATGACCAGGCACTCTCACGATCGACTCTCTTCGCTCGGAGTGTTTAATTACTTTATTTTTCATCCGCTGAGCTCGGCAGAGTTATCGGAACCGGCCAGCCAAGGAGTATGGAGGGAGGAAATTCAACACGAATCGAGCTCAGTTGCGATGCGAATCGAGAGACATCGTTTAGGAAACTTTTCAGAGCGACCACTATGCACTATGCAGTATAGTGTCTCGACAACCGGAAACCGCTAACGATTCGAAACAGTAATAACGTTCTTGTTCCTTGCCGCTATGATCGATCCACTCGATTCTCGGTCTTCTCAGGACAGCCGTGATGAGACCGAGATGACGCTTTCATCTTTTTATCTCCCGTTCTCTCATCGCAGCAGCACGTAATTCGTTGTCTCTTCGTCCCGCTTATCATCGCCCATTATCGATTACCTCCTTAGGCCACGATTCAGTGTCGTTCATCTCGTCCATCGACTACACGGCCCCTCGGCGGTCATCACTTGAACGCGACGATCGTCTGCGTGATTTCGAAAGACGAGTTTGTAGATCGCCAGAGAGGACCTCCTCCTGAAATCGACCGATTTCAACTACCCAGAGAAAATGATCGAGTTCCCGCTCGTTTCGGTGCAATTTACCTGAAAAGATAGAATCTCAATGTTAGTTCCTCTTTCTTCGCTTGGCTTTTCTTAAGAGGAATATCTATGTAGGTCTTCAAGCGACGCGAAACCGCTGCATCGATTCGGAAAGGGAACCCTGCGGGAAAGTGCGTGTTTGCGCAAGATTTGGGAAGTTTTCGGAACTTTCTGGTCAAATCCGAAGAAAGCCTTATAGTTCCCCGAATTCAGTCGTAGCAGAGTTCACGGATGGATTTGATAATTCGCTGATCTCGTCTGATTTGAAACTTTCCTTGCTCCGAAAAATGAACAACAATGAAGAACGCAAATGAGTCGCTGCTATCATTCGTAGACATTGTCGGCAGTTTATCAGCGGGTCGAGGCTCCGTCGAGTTTCTGATGAAGTATCGCTCTCTTGAGACTCAGCAGCGATTCCCATTGCAGGGCTCCCGGGCAGTTCGGCGCGCCCACTCGCTCGTTCGACCGCCCACCCGCCTGCCTTCCGGTTGGCCAACACTCTTCAGAGCTTGCATCTCAGCACTGCAGCCCTACTTTATGATTACATTAGGCCGAATCATGAAATCTCACTCACACTTTGCGCAAATGGCGGAATCAGAGAAATTGCGGCGGCTGCTCGTCGTTTCGCTGAGTATTATCTTCAACACCGTCCTTCACGACGATTGGATCGAAATTTTCGGCGGCTGGTGTTGTTGCCCTGCTTCAGAATGCGGATCCCGCTGAGTCAGTTCGCCGAGTGGCTCTCGCAGTCGCAGCAAGGGAATGCGCAGTCGGAGCGAGAATCTGCGAATGTGCGTTGGCGATTGTGCGGAGCAATGCCTTCGTTTACCATTGGGTACCAAATGGGCAACAAATGCAAGCGTGCGTGCGTGCGTGCTGCGAGAAAGTACGTCCTGCCAGTTGGCGCTCTCTCAACTTCAAATGGCAGGAAACTGGCAAAGACTCGGGCTCAGCAAAACTCGACGAGACGTGTCTGGATGATCGCTCTAATGTTGACTGTCTTTCCGTCGCTCAATCTTTTTCCGGTTCCGGTTTGAATACCCTGTCGTAGATCCGTGGGGTTGAAGAGGCTATGAACCGTTTCCGAACTTGAGACGCATCCACACGTGCCAATGCCGGTTAGTCGTGCCTTTCTAGAGCCTCTCGATATCGTCCTCGTTAGGCAACTCGGGCTTTGACTCCAAAGGAATTCGAGTAAGATTTCAATGATGACTTCTAACGGCACGACGGCGACGCTATCAACAGCTCGACAATCCATGGAAATTCTCGTCACTCAGAGGAGTGATGACGGACCCGTGGTCATTGAAGCGTATCTATCACTGTTTCGCCGTAACGACAATGACACTCTCTCTAATGACCAAGCGCGATTAGCGGATCATTATCTCCTCAACGATTGCCCAGTTTCGTTTCCGATGCCGATCTTGACTGGGCCCTGTTCTGGCGAGTTTGCCCCTTGACGCTTCTCCGGTCTCTCCACTTCATGTTAAGACTCCGACCGTTAACAGAGCAGAGTTCCGTCCAAGAAAGAGACCCAAGATATTTTTTGGGCCACAAATTCGAAGCGACCTCCGTGTACAGTTGAAAGAAGTGACCACGAGCTTTTCGCTTTACGTTCTACGATCGTTTCAGGGGAATACTTCTCAATTTCATGTCCAATCGAACGAGTGACGATCACTTAAATTTGCTGAGACCGGGAAACTTCGAGACATCGATCGACTTTTTCAACGAAGCGGCGGCGGCCCCATGGTCACGAGTCAGCGGCCTCAACCTCCATGCTGCGCGAACCACTAATCTTCTTGAGGACCCGATTCCCTGTCTACAGGTCGTCCTCCCCAACTCAATCATCATCACCGTCTCCATCCAAAGATTAAGATTAACGTCACGCGAGTGCAGGTGGAAAAGTGTCGAAGTTGTTGGTGCTGTTGTTGCTATTGCCGGCGTTGTGGTAATAAACAATCAGTCTGAAGGTCAGCAAATTCAAGTCATGAATATGAGCGCTCGCTTAATTCATTCAGCAAAGTGGTCCCGCCCGGCGCATGAGTCGCGAACAGCAGAAAATGGCGGTCGCTATGTTGCATTTCCTCTTCAGCCTCAACGAGATACATTTTCCAGGATGACGGGTCGTTTCTGCGTAGGTAGTACCGCAGTTAATCGGCGTCTTGCTGCTGCTGCTGCGGCGGCGGCGGCATCATCATCCCATTTCAGAAGACGAGACACGGTGCAGAGAGTACTGACCTCTGCGTCACCGCCCAAGGTTCACAAAGCGGCCCTGCTTCCTTACGTGGACGACCTGGTAATAAATCTCCTGCTCTCGAGTACGGGAAGCGAGCGAGCGAGCGAAAGAGGAAGCAAGCAGGATAGAGAGTTTGACGGAGACGTACACCTTGCTTGCCGTGGGCGATTAGAACTTGACCGCGACAGCATCCTCCCTATAACGATGAAGTCACCGCGTTGAGGGAAACTACCTTCGTTCGAGTCCTCTCTCGGATCATCTTCAACCTCTACTGAGACCTCTGCGTCTCGGGAGCGTATATAAAGCCCGCTCGGTTCGAGATGCGAGAAACCTGCATCTATCGGAGTCATTCGACCACTTCACCAGACCACCCTCGGTCGGCGAGGAGTCATTGTGAACCGCAAGGCTCTTTCTCTGAGTGTGGTTTTATACCGATTGTGGGAAATTAGTTTTGAACGATATTCAAGCCAAACGCGAGGTGCTTGCGAGCTGACAGGTGACGTATCTCAGCTGTAATCGAAAGCTTCGTCGTTTGTTCGGAACCTTCTACTCGTGAAATCTCTCCGCTTGTGGTTCACTCGAGTCATGGGCTCTATTGTTTGAGACCGATGACTTCTTTCGTCACCCTCCGCATCGTCGACCTTTTAGGAGCTTCTACGCAGCTTACTCCTTCTTTTTTCCCGCCTTCCAATGCCCACGACCCATTGTATGCTAGGATGTTTGCCGCCAACATCATCAGCAGCAGCACCACCACCACAGCAAGCTTGAAGTATTGCTTCTCTGTTATCCAAATAAGATTGTCCGTTCCTAAGTTCTTTTCGTTGAGGTTCCCTCGGTGCTAGCTCTGTCTCCGGATCAGATCCCCATTCTCCAGCCGGCAGTCAGACGCACACTCAGCAGCGGTTCATTGAAGCGAAAAGAGATCACTCCCATGAGTCGCGAGAATAGCAGCAACGTGGACATCGTGGTTGTTACAGTTCTCTGTTCATCAAGATGACGTTTTTCATTTTCCTTCTCCCGTCGTCGTGAGAACCAAATGATGAACTTCCACCGAACCGGAAAACCGGATTCCATTCAAATACTCGAAGACTTTCGTTGGTTTTTAAGCTGATCTTCAACGATACTGTGCGAGACTCAGGTAATGAGGAACAACCCTCGCGCTGTCAACGTCAGGTACGAAGCTAATTTCCTGTGAAGGTTGCGTGGAATCGATCGGGCACGGAGAAGTGTTCGAAAAGTAACTCGACAAGTCGCCCTCGGGGCTCACTCAGACTCCCGAAGACTTCACCAGCAGAGGATTCGAAGTAGACGAGCCGGCTTGCTTGCTTGCTTGCTTGCGTGCCTTTGCTCTCAGAGTTTCGGTGGAATGTCTAGGAATTTCGTCCAGGTTCACTTCATGAGCGAGATTCCATCTCGTCAACGCTCGCCTCCTCCCGCGGACGGCAGGCATTCGTATGCATGCAATCCTATTTGGGTGCAGGCTCTTGTTGCGTATTCTGACCTCGAAACAAATTCTCAGCTCTCCTCCGAAATCCTCATTCCCAAGTTTGGGCTCACACTCCAGTCTTACGTTCGAGCCGGGAAGCATAAGTTTCAACGAAGTTTCCCAGCTCGGCAACTATGTTAGGTTCGATAGGGAGCCGACGTTGTCGTCACTTGGATGGCCGACCGGAATCATCATACCTTGTAGCAGCAGCGGCGGCGTAGCGAGTGGGAGACACGCCGCTTGAAACCTAGTTCACGTCCAACTTTATTGAGTTTTCGTCTTGGACGGAACTGCGCTGGGGAAGA
Source organism: Neoseiulus cucumeris (assembly GCA_021527715.1). Classification (NCBI taxonomy): domain Eukaryota; kingdom Metazoa; phylum Arthropoda; class Arachnida; order Mesostigmata; family Phytoseiidae; genus Neoseiulus; species Neoseiulus cucumeris. The sequence goes on along the minus strand of JAJSRV010000023.1, from coordinate 2,138,563 downwards.
GCGCCGATGGCGTTGCCGGGCAGCACACAATGAGAAATATCATTCTGCGCATGAAATGCCTCCCAGCGAGCGGGCAACAGCCGAAGTCTCCCGGTCAACCGAGCGAAGAACCCACCCGTCCACTTACCCACTCACCAGCCCACCGCAGATAGACTAACTAGATGGACAGACAACTCGCCGGAAAACGGATCAGCTCACTCACTCACTCACTCGCCCGAACGACGACACTCCTCCTTCTTGTGCCGCTCTTCTCCTCATCTGGATCATATTGGCCTAGAAAACTGACACCAGCTCGGTTTGGTGAGGAAGCTTTCGCTCTTTTTGATGCTGCCGGCTGGGAGAGGAAAGCGCCGGAGAATAAACTGAGGCGACAAGCAGCTCACGATGTCTGCCGGAGAATGTCACCGTCTAAAGAGGCGCAAGGTCCGTTGGTTCGTTTGTCGCTCTGACAGCAGAATCATTGACTGTCACTCCGTCTGGCTGTACGAGAACAAACCGACGACGGAAGTAGAGGAATACGGCCCAAGAGCCCAACGACGAGGATCTCTTCAAGCAACGAGGACCTTCCACAGATTCGCGTCAAAATGTTCTGCGAGGATTTTCCGTAAGGAACTCCGTTAGGATGTTGCTTTAGGGAATGTTTATCCTGACCTGCGCTATTCCCAGTCGTGAATCCCTCTTTCTCTCCATCGTCCACGCACCAAAACAAATGTGGCCGTCGTCTTGTTGTCATTCGGGAACAGACGTATTCTTCTCCGAAAGGTTTTCCGTCTTCTTCGCAGCTCTCGACGTGGGCGGAGGAGACAGAGCGAAATAAGATCAAATCCGAGTTTTTTCGGTCTTTCCCTGCTTCTGCGCCGAATGTCAACAATTGTCAACGAAGATTTGTGGCCGGCGGAAAGAACGGCTCCTCGGAAGCGACCCGAATCCGCGTCTACTTTGTTGCTTGCTTGCGCGGAGGGAAGATCACGGCAAGGATTTTTCGCTCAATGCTCCGCGGAAGTTCTAGCGTCCACGGAAAAGTTCAGATTATATTCAGAGACCGAAGCGAGATGACCCAATAGATGATACCAGATCACTTCTCAATTCGACGTTTGTCGCAAGAAATGATGCTGGAAAGTGGGGAGAAGTGATCTGGAAACCGAGAGAGCTGGGCGTCAAGCGATCAAGGTTAGACGAAGCCCCGGGTGTGAGCCCCTGACGTGGAACACAGCCGCATATAAATCCGTTTCAAGTGTCGTCCTACTCTGACCGAGATGGAGAAACGCGACACCTCTTCTCGACACCGAGCAATGATGAAGTTGATAACGTCCACCCCCAGCGCACATGAATCACGAGTCGTCGTAATCGAGGCCGGAGCTAACGACTGTCGAAAGTGAGTATACAGTGAATGAATCCAACGTGCGGTGGGAGAATATCGGCGGGACCCAGCGAGATTAGCTCTAGGCTATACATTCGCACGGGGAATGTATTTGCGATTTGCATTCAGCAGCTTGTGAGTCCACGACGACGTAGCGCACGGGGAACGTAAGCCACAAGGAAACAGAACACGGAACCGAGAATCCTGGGGAAGCTTCGATTCCTCCATTCAACAAGTATCTCCGTTGAGGGTTTTATTTGTGAGGTGATTCCGCTCGGAGTTGTGGAAGTTTCCTGGCGAACAGGGAGAGCGAATATCCGTCGTAACCTATGCAAAGTTTCGGTTAATCCTCACGATCGTTATTCTCCTGAGTGAGTAAACAGGAACATATGATTTGAATCTGAATATTCCAGACGACTCATTGAATTTCAATTTCCGTCCCGATACCGTACAGAGGCTGAGTTAGCAGAAACGGTTGTTTTCCACAAGGAACTGTCGTTTGATTCTCTTCGAGTTCACTTTCTAGATTCTAGAAGATGCATTCAAAGTCGGAGCATCTCAGATTTCCGGCAATTTCCTCTGATGGAGAAACACAAACAGTTCTCCAGTTTCTTTTGAGTCTGCGTTCTCTCGAAGAAGGAGAAATTCACTGCAGGTAATCTCCTGAATTCTTGATTGCAATGACTTTGGGGACGTGGCTCGAAAACTGAGATGTTACGTGGGAAGAAATGCGTTCATTGCCGTCATCGAGTTCCCCGAAGAGTGGAGTGGAGTGGAACGTAGCCGTATTCATCAAATCGAGACGATATCAAGTGTTCGGCTTTGAGCACAGTCCTCGCTGTCACAAATTGAAACGAATGACCAGAATCTTCGTTTCGTCAAGAGGACCCTGGCCACAGCTGGGGTGCTATTAACGAGGAATCGCCGCCAAAACGATTTCAACGCTGTGAATCTTTTTCGAGTTCGATCGCTGAAGGCGAATCTCTTGGATGGAAAGAAAAAGAACGAGAGCGGACGAGCAACCAAACAAACCAACCGCACGCGGAAAACCGAGATCTTACGAAAGTGTTGGCGAAGGCGGCTTCTCCGAGGCGTTTGCGAGAATTCCGAAGGCTGAATCTCATTTCAACAGCGGCGACAACAAGCCGTCAAAAATTGTATCTTCAATACCCATCCGTCCAGCGGAGAATGCGACGGCAGAGGAACGCGACGAAGGCGAGTTGATATGAAAAGGAACATCTACGTCGAAAAAGAAAACTTTCAAAAATATTTCGATTCGTCCAAAGCGGGAAACTTGAAAACCTCACGAGAGGGAGCTTCTGCTAGCAGCTCGCAACAGCTCCGTTTCTCCTCGGGGGAACGCCAATCAAGTCAGCATCGTTTTCCCCAACAATTCAGCGATTCCGGTCAACAGAAACTCTTTGATCTTTTCGAGCCTCACCGAGATGTTCGGGGAAGCTTCCAAGGCAAACACTAATTCGTGCATTTTGAGTTGTTTAAACGGTTTCCTCAAAAACCAGTGCAAGCAACAGGTGGTCGCGGTTTTTCTAAAAACTTCGGAAACCGGTAATCGGATCGTCTTTCCTTCTCAATCGTACACTATTCTCTTGCTCTCACCGAGGAACCAGTCCAATTTCTCAGAGTCCGTCGACTGCTGAACCGGTTCGAGTCAACTACCTCTCCTCTGATTTCCATCGCCTTATTCGATCTTGAAGACTAACAGAGAACAATCTCAACCGAGCGCATTCATCCCGATCTCCGAGCGGATCTCGTAGAGCAAAAGTATTCCTTGTAGAGACGTTCTCAGTGGCGAGAATAACTCTCAGATATCGCGTTAGACAACTCGCTTTGGATCTTTTCACCTCTCGAGAAGCAGGTGGCACAGAGCATCGGTCCAACAGCGAAAGTGCCCAAGGGGGAATGAACGGGAGTGAATGCGCGCGCGAGGTCAGTTGCAACGACGGCCGCAAATATCTATCTCATTGTGCAACTATGGCTAAGTGGCCGTAACAGCTATGCACACATTGTTGCTTCCGAAGAAAAGACGTTCCTCAAACGAAAGCAACAACTGGATTCTCTTCATTGTGCAACGAATCTCACGATGAACAATGTATTGTAAGATGGAGAAACAACATCACTAGCCTCGACATACGTAGACGATGCACAACAGCCTCATCAACAAATCTCAACGCATCAACAACGAACAAGACAGTAAGCAACAAACGCAACGTTGCGCAGTCTTATGATCTCGCCCGGACGACGACACTGCTATTCAGGCGGAAAAACATCTGTTCCGAATTCCGGGGGATCATACGATGATTTTGATAGATGATCGTCAAACGAAGTGAGCGAGAGATCCGCGTTCCTTTTTCTCTCGCTTTTGTTGGTTGCTCGGTTCCTCTGCCGTCGCTGTCTATGCGAAGCTCGAGCTGTCCGACAAAAGAACAGAATCCTGGTGACGGAACAGCGCGGAAGAATGCAAGTCATGCGAGCGGCGAGGTGGTTCACCCTTCGATAGATTGTCGTTGTGGCTTCTGCCAACTCCCTCTCAGTGTCTTTCGCGGAAGTTGTTTGCAGCAACCCTCCACCTCCACCGCCGTCGTTTCGAGTCCACCTGCATGAGGCGAGGATCGTCACCTGTTGGACGAGTCACCTTCAGAGGCCTTGGTTCTGGGATCCGTTGTCTTCTCGATCCCCAGTGTGGAAAAGTAAACTCAAACCCGCTAGCACCTGCATCGCTTCCGAACTGCAATGTTTCGCAATTAGGGGCTCACGCATGGTGAGCATTGGCAGCAGGCTCGGCTCAGTCAGAGGATACTTGAAGCCCGGCACGATCATTCGGTCACACTTCGAGTGGGCCAGTTAGGTTGTGTGGCGTGTCGTACCTTAGCTCCGGAGAACATCCCGATGTCGTGACTGCATCAATGGCTACGTCCAGCATGTGTTTGACCGTGTTCCCCGCGGACACGCCCAAGTAATGAAGAACTGTTTCGTCCTCGAGAAGTGCAAACGTTTGTGAGCTCATTCACGCAGGGCTGACCCCGCGCGACATCTGTTGGTTTGTGCGTTCGTTCAGTTGTTCATCCTCTTTCCCGCTGGAAATTCGCCGTTGGCTTCATGGCGACCACGAACAGACACAGAGCGATAATAGAGTTGCTTTTCCGCCAAATCAACGCAAATGGTGATGCGAAGTTGTGGAGAAAATCGAGGGTGAAACGAATGTCCTTGGAATTGTGGAAGCGATTTCTTTCCGACAGAGGAGGAAAGGGGGAGTAGGTTTTTATCAGGCCTAACGAGCAGGCAAGAGAGTTCTCGTCTCCCGGTATTCTCGCAGGCCATCTCGATGTTTGGAAATCGATTATTCTTTTGGCTTCCATCCTGGGCAACATGTTTCCAGACTTTCCGCTCGTCTCAGCCGGCGATCTTCCTCCGGGGTTTGGAGCAGCGAATCGCAGGAAGCCAACGCGAGAGGAATTCAACCTACTCCAGTCGACGTAATGATGCTAACTCTTTAGTCGAGCTCATCCGGCCACTCATTGACTTCCCTCATTCTTATTCCTCTCTTGTTGAGCGTGCGTCTCCACAGCACGCTCATCCGTTTTCCTCATAGCGCCGCCGCCGCCACCACCGCCGCCGGATCTCGTTTCGCTCGCCCTCTCTCCAAATCTATGCCTTCCTCTCTCATGGTCAGACTAATCCCACAGCGATCAAACGATTTGTGGGAGTTTTTTTCCGCTCTCCAGTAGCAGCTTTGCGGAACTAAAGCGGGGATGCACTGAGAGAAGATTCACGAACAAGGACACAGGTTGTTTCAACGGTTCCGCTCGCCCGAACGGAAGCACTCGGAGACCGATGCCCGTAAGTGTTTGGTGGTCGGAAAAACTTTTTTCATTGTTTCATGGAATTGCAGCTTCGGGCGGAGAACTTCTGAGATTTCCTCGTCAAAATAAACTTCGCGCTTCCGGGGAAGTGGGAGCTCTTTCATTGGCAAAACAACAACAACAACAACAACAATAGGTGCTCATACCACTTGTTGAAGTCTTGGCACTTGACTTTTCGGCGTAGATACCCAGGATGACCGTGTTTACAGCACTTGACCTACATTTTCCGACTCCGCTCGGACATGCTCGAGACCGAAGCGTCTTTTCCGATGAACTTGTGCTGGCCGAAACGAGAAACTCAGTTGGATGAGACGCGAGTGAACACACGACGCCATGAGTTATATGTATTATGCAAAACAAACATCCCATGGTCACCAAACATTGAGTTCGCGCATTTCGGAGAAGTCTTTGACACATCGAACTTTTTTGCGCCGAGGAGCGATTGGAATATCTTCAGAATTCGAAGTTGAGACACTTTTCCTGTTTCAATGAGAGGCTTTTGAGCTTCATGTGTGCTCTGCAGCGAGGAAACTGTGGCTCCAAACACGGCCACGCGATCAACGGAAAGAAATTCAGAGAATCCGCGGGGAGAGGCCGAGGAAAGTTCTCTCCTACACGGAAGCAGGCCACGTTCATCCCACGTATCCACTTCGTAGGTGATTCTGGACCGGTTCCAGAACAGTTGGAAGTCACGAAGAGTGTTTGGGTTGAAATCGAAATCAATCATAGATCAGAGACCGCGATGACCGAAGTGGTAACCACCTGTTGATCTGACCGGGTGCGATCTGCGAGAAACCTGAACGCTCCGGAGCTTATTCGATACGTGAACGATGCGGTGATTCTCTCAGATGATACAAACGATCATCGGCGCTGTGTATCCGTCGGGGCGTCATTCAATTCTCATGATGACCGAGGTCCTCACACAAGAGTTCGGCGCGTTCACTGATTTTGCCATATTGACCATCGGTGTTCGCAGCAAAACTCTCTCTCAACGTTACCGGTGTCCAATTTCGAACAATGCACAACAATTCGAACTCGCCGGTTGCGAAAAGTTGCATCGGACACTCCCCGATTCCTCTCGAACGAAGCGTCCCGTCTGATTTCTCAGTGACTAAAACTGGTCCTTGTACAAGAACTGGCTAATCATAAAGGGGATCGAAACTGTGCCCGAAACGAATGTGTCAAAACCAACCTTCAAGTTCAGCGTCTCTACTCCTTTCAAGCGTTGTCCGTGCCTATCAGCTGTGACGTAAAAGTCGGCACCGATGTAAAGTCGCTAGTTCTCTAAAATCCACTCAGAACTGGCACACAACACAAAAACCACTGGAGAACATGAGCTCAGTCACGTTTCGACCAGTTCCGTAACGAAATCCTGCATGGACACTGGTTGGCACCGAAACGCCGGCTGCCGGCTCACAGTTCGAACTTGGCAACGCCGGCTGGACGAACTTTTCACTGTTCCAGGGTTTGGAACTTTGCACGCACGTGCAGTGCAAGGTAAGCTTAAAGTGCAATGAAACGCATATGGTGAACGGGGTTGATGGATTTTACTCTTACACTGCCCCAGTAATTGGAGCGTAGCGTGCTCGGCGCCAGACACTTGCGGTGGTACACAGACGAAGAGAAAGTGCTCTCGCCGGGTCCCCTCAACTTACCATTTCCTTCAACATCCTTCCTCCACCTCCTCCAGCATCTCTCCACTGGATCGGTGTTGAGCGCCACCCTCCGAGCTAGGACCAAAGCATTTTTACCCTCGCTCCTACTTCTCCTTCGACTCCGTTTACGCCTCCTTGTCCTGCGGAGGGTCTCCTACCGAAGGAGAGTCTCCTACCGCGACCCCCTCGGCCGAAGCCGGTGCCTCCCTGAGCAAAAATCCCAACCTTCCTCCGTATCTTCCCTCCTCCCTAACAGCCTGACCAAACACCGACTCGAAGCCAACGCTGAACCCCACCCATGCAAGTCACTGAAGCGTCCATCTAACGATCTGCTCCCTCTTCCTCCTTCTTCCCCATCGATCCGAGATGCCCGACTCTCACCCTTTAAACTCGACAACAAACAATTCAACTTTCTTGAAGCGTTCGATATCCTCGTCCCTGACTGTCCATTTTATGGGATTACCGTCAATCTTCAGGAGAGTCGTCAGCCACCACCTGTTAGCTGTTCCTGATAGGTCTCCCGGACCCCTCCTCTGAATTCTTGAAGGTCCGAATCATGACCCGGGTTAGGGGTTCCTGTCGAGTCTCGAGTTGGTTCTCTGGCAGAGACGCATCATGTGGAATAGGATCGTTATTGCACGTGGATGAGCTCGCTTCAGCAACGTGCTCCGCTGTTTACTTCTGAAACAGCTGATCTGACCCCTTGGTGGCGTGGCGAGTGCTCCGCACGTGCTCCTGCCTGACCCCAGGAATCCTTGAGCAGCTCCGATTCGCTTTCGATCCGAGATCGAAGATTCGATTTTTCGGTTTTTCCTTCCGAAAGAGAGAGCCGGTGTTGTGGCTTGACGCGAGGCTCGATATTCCGGGATGTAAATCGCGGAGCTCACCATGTGGAAACATCTCCGTCTTCGGGACTCCTAGTTTGCCGTTGTTTGTCAAAACTCGACAGCTGCTTGCCCGTGTGTGTCTAAGACTTGCACCCGCAGCTCGGAGCACGGAAACGAGTTTGCTGCTTGTAGCAGTAGACAGAAGATTCGGGAGAGCTCCGGGCGATTTTCAAACAATGCGAATAGAAATGAAGAACGCAATTCGAGTCGGTTGATGATGACCCGCATATTCAAGAGAAATCCATAAGTCGTTTGGTTGGTTCTCGAGGAGCAACTCGTGCGAGATGCTCTTGTCCCGATTTGGTGGTTCGATCATCGAGACCGACCGCGAGAGAGAGAGAGAGAGAGAGAGACGGGGAACAAACACGCAACATGCCACAAGCGCAAACGATGGCGATAATCGAAGCGGATACGTGACAGAGAAGGAGAAAAAACCCGCGGAGTCGCGGTGTTTATTAAATCGACGGCACGATGGCGGAGCGATAATTAAGAGGGAACCATCGACCGGCTTGTTGCGGAATGTAGCACAAAAACCAAAGTCAGAGTGAATATCGGGAGCTCGCGTTCTCCGCGAGGAATTATGAAACGAGGCGGCACCATTGGTTATTGCGCGGGAGAGAATCGAAGCGGTGGACGGCGTGACTCTCGCGGGAAAACAGATCGGAGGAAGCATTGCCTTTGGCGTCGGCACCGATGGTCTGTTTCCATTTCGAACACAGTCGGTTGGAGGTGACTTGCTTCGAGTGAGTGGGTCTTTATTTATTTGGGGATTTTCCTTGGAAAAGATTTTCCCTACGGAGAAAGATGGAGCCACGAGATTCCTGTGTTTGGTCGCGAGCGTGTATGACAATACAGTCGAACACCTGAGGAAATGAGCGAACAGACATCAAAGAGCTTCGTTGTATTGCCTCAGGCACTCAAGTAACGAAATCATCCAAGTGATTTGTGCCTAAGTGAGCCCCATGGTTTCTTCGATTGATTTCTTCTCCCTCCGAAACTTCTCCGACATTTTCTTCCCAGAATGGGGACCATCTCTAAGGAAGTCGGTCTTCTGGTACCACGGGTCTGACGACTCGGCTATCTCGTCGGTTTTGCTTTCAGCCAATCGGCCGGCAGTGCTTTGTATCGATCGCAGAGGAGCCTCTTCTCGGATTGCACAACTCTTCGTCGACTGCACGTAATCAAGAGGAGCAGATAACCTTCTATCAGTCGGCCGGTCGGTCGGTCCAGAACGGAAATGTCGCGAGTCCTCGCTCATCGAACTGGAAAGACAGAGGAAGTTCATCGAAGATGGGGCGTGCTACAAATAGACTGAACTAAAACGGACCTCGGATGCAAACATAGACAAGACTCGGTATTTTCGGAACTAGGTCGCGGCATGACCGAGATTCTCGAGATTTTCTCGTTCAGTGTCATGGCCGGCCGAACTCACGGCTGAATACGGAGTTCAATGGAATTTGTTTTGTTTCTTTCCTGTCTCGCATCGAATAATGAAGAAGGAGGCTGTTTTCCTTTTTTGTACAAATCGGATTCCAGATACGAATTGTCGTTTCGAGCCTCGGTTTGCTTCGGTGAATGGACCCAGAGCCAAACCCGACCGAACCGACGCCAACAAAATGTACTGTTGGACGTTCCTGTCAAAGACAAATGGTTCGATTCGTTTCTCTTTCCGGCTGGAGTTTGTCCGCAAAACGATGCAAACTCTCTACCGCTCGATGCAAACGGGAGCTTCCTTGACGCTTGATCACCTGTTGAATACAAGCTGCGTCCTCGGGAGCTAATTTGTTCAGCGACGTTTCGGTTGAAGGTTCGGTCAAGAAAAAGTCACTTCCTCGCTAGTTTATCGACAGGTGTCTCATTCGAATATCGGACAGCGGAGAGGATCGTTGAGGAAAACGTGAAAGGAGTAGTAAAAACGATAGTCGTGTATTCCTTCCCCCTGCGATATCGCGCCCGAATTCCACCGAAGATGTTTTGACAGCCGAAAATTGTTTTGCATCGCTCGAGGCAAGACGAGCGCGATACAGGAACGCGTTGCTGTCGATAAATTCTCGTTCCTAATTGTTACCCGCTCTTTGGATGCCTCGCGCATACGTCGCGTCGGTTCCGTCAACCGCAAACGAGAAAAACAGATGATCAGCAACACTCGGGACAATCTTTTTTGGGGGAAGGAGGAGATACCAACATTCGAGGTTGAGATATCAGACCGATGTTTCGTTCCCGGAAAAGTAAGACGATTCTCGTGTTCCTGAGTATTATGTTGAACCGATCGCGTGATTATCGAAACTCTAGTTTCCGCGAGCCAGACAACATCCCAAGTTCCAACGAGCTCGGGCTCAGGAGCCAGTTCGCCAATCTATAACCTCAACCTTGGAAAACTCGAATCAGTGATTGTTCGACCCTACCTCATCAAGCCGCCGAACTAGAGCGGGGCGCGACGAAAATTTACCGGAAGTGACATCTGCTGCGGAAGGACCCAGGGCGCGCCGGGCACAAATTATGTTCGAACACAGAAATCAAACGAAGAGGCGACGATTGTCGAGAACTGAAAGAAACGTTTCTGTTTTTTTTTCCTGAATTCTAGATGTGACAATGTCGAAATGGTCGGTTGCATGAGCCGGCACAAATAACGGAGTGGAACGCCATTGAGTGACACCTGAATTTCGTGAGACAAATTGTCTGTCAGCCAACTCCGCTGAGGGGAGTTTCCCTGGAGTCCTCACACCTTGAAGGATCGGAGTCTCGGAGCAATTCCACCAGCGAGGCGGCCAAGAACAATTTTTCCGACTTCCGTCACTACTCCTCTCGTCTAGAGTGGCGTTCAGGAGGAACCAGCTGAGATGACGAGGCCACTTCACTTTAGGGCGGGCAGTTGGATGCCAGTGCATGGGGCGGAAAACGTTCCGTCAAGCTGGACGAAAGCAGTAGGCGTCTTCAGGGTCCTTGAAGAACGCTGCTTGCTCCATAATCAGCGTTAATGTCTGTGGCTGAGCTCCCTCGTCCAGGCCAATAACGCATTCCGCCCACAAAAAAAAAACCTCATTCGACCGTTGCGTCATCAAGAAACGCTGCTTCTCTTCAAAGATAGTTCTCAGTCTGAGAAATAGGAGGGGCGAGATTCAGACAAGTAACGAGTTGCTGACGTTATCAGACGCGCGGAATAGTGGAGATCTCAACGTTGAGGCAACGAGGTCGTACGCTGGGAAGGGGAGTTCCCCGCGTTCCTTTGATCCCACGCCGTCTGTATCCCTGTGCGCTTGGCTCCACGCCCAGAAGCGATCCGCGGATGGCGAGACAGCACGGCGACTGAAAACAGTATGGTTGCTGACAGCAGGGGAAGATTCATTTCAGAAAATCTGAAACTTGCTCTTCCACTTCAGTGACGCTATTCCTCAGCCATCCGATGGATGAGAAGTTGTCCTTCAACTAGCACTCATTTACCTCCGATTCTCCGCGAGCTCGATTTCAAACCACTCTGGGAAGTGTCTTTGAGTTATTGTTCCCCAAAACGTTGAAATCGTAATCCTTGCGTGGCATTTGTTTAGGCTCTAAGCAGGTACTCCCGCACGGGTTGTTGTCAATTCCAGCGCGGCCTCGTTAGCTGCATGTCTGACAGCGAAGTTTGTTGAGTTGCGGGCTTGCTTTTTTTTGTGCCCTGACTCACGATCGGAGATGACTGACAAAAAAATTGTTCGTTATCAACGACAGCAAAAGCAGGAGCCGCGATGACGAGGTCGGCAAGGGAACGAGATAGAAATAAGTTCAGACTCCCGCTTTCGTTACTCTAGACCGCCGGACGTACCCGATCAGGCTGTCACGCGAGCGACGATCGACACTCATTCATGTTAATGTCGTAAACTTTCGCTGCCGGCAAGCATTCATGAGCGAGCGAGCCCGCCCGCCCTCCGTTGAAAGTCTTCGTCAATCAAGTGTATTGCGTAGCTTTGGTTCCGCTCTCGGCGATTCCAGATATGTACACGGACCGTGCGGTGTCGATCCGCAGCAGTTACTCGGGAACTGGGCGGGGCTCACCTGACAGGCCTTGGCATCGGATTTAATTGGAATATTAGGGAATATCTTCTTTGAATTAACGAAAGAGCCTTGCTCTGGCGAAAGTTTGCGCTCTCCTGTTCAAAAGTGGTGCGGGAGCAAAGTTCGTCCATTATAGAAACCACGCGAAGCATGAACCATCGTCAATTTGAGAAAAAAAGAAAAATCAAAATCTCATCATTTTCTACGACCGATCAGCGAGCTTCTTGAAGAAGGTAGTCAAGACGACGGATTGTGAGTACGTTTTCCCGGATGCAGTCGATCCGACTTGCCATATTATCTCGGAAGACTCGAGACCTCTTGAAAACTCCGTTTCTCAAGTGACAGGTTCTTCTCGCAAGTGCTCCCAACGTTCAATGTATGGATAGCTTCGACGCTCCGACGGCGGCAAGCGGAGGATATTGATCGCTATGACCTGATGATACTCAAACAAACTCGTTAATACCCGTCGGAATATGGTTCCTCCACGACGCGGAATCTCAAACCTCGAATGCGCTTGGAGTCCGATTTTCCCCCACCAGCGTCGGATCGTTTTGGTGAAAGCAGCCTCCAAAGTTCATGCGCTCGCAACCTAAACACTCGAACGCAATTTCTCCTCATCTTGTTGGGAAGAGGCTCTTCCACTATCTCATGTTGAATGCAATCTTTGAGGACGTTCTTGATGAGCTGAGGCGATATTGAGTTATAATATCTAAACACCGACTTGAAATCTGGATCCAATCGTGTCGCCTCAGATCGACAGAACTTTCGGAACTGATGCTGTCGATTGGGAAAACAACTTGGAGTTTCGGAGATGGATCCGGGAGCTCGAGGGAGATCTCCCATCTGGGGGACCCTTCCGCGAAGAGCCTGGATTCCGCGAGAAAGTTCTTTCGACGGAATAACTGTTGAACTCCACGTTGTCAAGCACGAATTTCCTTAGGGACAGGAATAATCGATTTCGAGCAGATGATGACAACATTTTTTCCGATGCATTGAATTGTCACATTCCCCTCTCATGAAGCTCCCTCAAGAGACTCCACGCAGAACGAACGTCGAGTGGGTGGAAGAGTTTAGAAGCTCCTGATATCCAAAAGCATTCGAATTCTTCAATGGTAGCTTATCAGTATTCTTATCAATAGCTGAGCGAGTATCGCGAAATGTCCGAGAAATTTCGTGGTTGAAGTGTACGAAATCGATCCGCCAACACTTCGAATCCGGCACCCTTGCTCCAGCATCCACTGATCTGCACATGGCCTCCCGTGGATCGTCCAGAGAAACACCAGAAGCTGATTTTGCGAGGACTCAAGCATGGATACACAGAGCCTGGTCGTCCTGTCGTCGGGATGATGAATTATGCCACATGCACTCCACTGAACCAGAACGAAAAGCGTCGCGCGGTAAGCTGCTGTGGTGGTGGTGGTGGTCGTCGTATCTCTATGAACAATGATGATTCCGTGTTTGCTAGCTAGCTCGCGCGTTCACCCGCGAGGTCCGGATCGGTAGTTGCCGAGTGTAAATAAGTCTAGCAGCACGATCAAGACGTATTTGCCAACCACTCAGTGTATTCTGAAACTTTTCCCGACCGAAACCCTGTGTACATTCCTCGAGCTCGAGCCTTGTTTGTGCAGCCTTGTTGCCGACCCACCCTCGGCCCGTGCGCAAAAAGAGGACAAATTACATACTGCGCTTTTCGGAGTCCTTCTCTCGAGCCAACCCTCAGCTGAATCGTTGATAGTATCTCAACGAGAATCCTCTCTTTCGTCTCTGCCAACGCAGGAACGAAGCCTTTCGTTGATTCGAAAGTTACGTTTTCGGGTCTCATGAGAACGAAAAGTCGAAACGTCGTGCTCTGAAAGAGTGATTTGTAATGTTCAGGCGATTCGAAGAGCTCTCGAGGTCGGAGAAATCCAGAAAAAACTTCTCAGCGACTGCACGAATGATGAGCAGCGAGTGCATTTCAGAGAAAGGTTCGAAGGTGCATAAGATGGGACGTGAACGACGAATACGAATCTGTTTTCTTGCTGCAACCGGGCAACGAAGAAGAATCTACCCGGAAGAAAGCCGCGTGTCCCCGTTCCGCTCTTATCAGCACCCGCAGAGAACGGAAGCGACTTTCCCCAACTTAAAGGGTCGACAGTTGGCGCGGATGCCCGTTATCAGCGAAGCGCAGATTAATGAAAGCTTTGTCGATGTCCCGAGTATTTTCCTAAGGAGTCGACATGCATTACAAGTTTTGGAAGAGATTATTGCCCCTTCGGTCTCGTCGGACACTGTTTCAAAGTAGCTCGCGAGAATTGGGGATTATCATCGGAAATTTCTGCCGTGTAACACTTCCGCCGGCTGAGGAGAGGATCACCCGAGCGGATTTGAATTCTTCAGAGTTTCTTCCTCAGCGAGCTCCAACGTTACGCTTTTCAGCTTGTTTCTGTTCGGAGGAGGTGCGAATGGAACCGAACGAAGCGTCACGTCTGATTTCGCCTCGCTGATTCTCGCCGATCCGAGATGAGAGGAACTAGCTCGCATCTTAGCAAGTGTTTCCGCAAGGTCAAACGTCAACCTGTATCCTTGATGTCTCCATCACGTCTCGTTGTGAATACGGAGCTTGCATAGTAAGTCGGCCAACTTTTGAATTGAGGCCCTCGTTGGCGTTTCGGTGTTCCGGGTGGGTCGGTGGGTGTTGGAGTCACGTTTGCCTAAGAAGGTTCTCCAGCCTTGCCCGACGAGGTCTTGGCAGATGGTTTGGCGTGTGTGATCTCAAATGAAGGCCCGCTCACGTCCAGAGCTCATAACCTCAGAGAGCCGGCGCTCTCGGATCCGTCAGTCCGTCCGTAGACAAGCAGGAACTACAGTCAGAGACGACGAGTGATGAATTCGTCGACAGATTAGTCAAATGTAGCAGATCATCCTGGCGTGTTCATCGGTGGGCATCCATTAGATGCCGCCAAGTTGAATTATTATTGGCCTTTCCGCGTCCCTTGTGGTATACCGGAAATTCTCCTTGTAATATCATCCTTGCACGTCTCCCCTGACCGCCTGCCTGCTGGAAACTCGACCTTTGTTGCCTCTTGCTTTGAATCAATTCATCGTCCTCGTCGTCCCTGTTCTCCCCGCCGCCGCCGCGACTGTTATTGTAATCCAATAAGCCATCAATCATCGTGTGCAACATGAGTCCTCGTCCCATCAGTCAGCGGTTTTGAACTCCGGCAAGCGATGTACGACGTATCCAGCTACGCAACCGTTCGTGAGCTTCTCCAGTTGGCCGTCTATCCATGAATCCAAAACCTTACGCCAACTGTGCGATCCGATGACAAGGAAAAAAGCAAAATTCCTCGATTCGACAGCTTGAGCGTTGAGGTCTCGCGTGCGGTATGTCACTTGTCAGATATTCCAACGCCTGTATCACAGGAGCCGTCTCAGCGTCACGCCAATGACACAATGCTTCTTCTAGAACACACAAAAGCTCTTTCCAAGTTGAGCAATGTGAGCGTGTGAGATAGATAGACAGTCAGTCAGTAGGTTTTGCGGGCAGCACGCATCCGCCCACCCCAACGTACATACTCACCGCATCGGGTTCTCAAGTAAACACGACACGACATGACATTCGGCGAAGGTTTCGGCCTCAAGGCAAAGCCGAGACAAGAAACGAGGTTTTGGCGCCAGATCCCCTCTCTCGTCGTAAAGCGCCTTTTGCTCGCTATTCACATCCTGTTATCATTATCCTTGTCATTCCAAGATGTCGTTCGAAGTGAAATCTCTCGGGACATTTCTCGTCATCGGATCGCTCAAGTAGAGGCAGCTCTGGAGTAGCCGATCGCTGATGAGTAACTAAATGGGAGGTCTCGACAACGCGTTCCCACCCACAGAGTCAGCTAGTTGATGGCCCGCAGGCTCTTCCAGTCTGACTACATGGTATGCCACCGAGTCAAGAAGAACCCTAATTGCAAGCGGAAGTCTGCGATCCCCAGAGGACGGACAAGGTTGTGTCAGCTCTCCTACCTTTCCGCTTGTTCGCTCTCGTCTACCTTCGAAAACAACAGGTGCAATGCTTTTAAGACGGAACACGTCGCGACGTCGAAGCGTGCACGACCAGCAGAACACGCAACAAGCTCACTCGGTCTTCAGGAAGATCCATGATTCGCCGATGCATATAAAGAGAGCTCAGAGTTGGCGCTGTTTGGCCGTCGTAGCTTCCGCTGACACGCGGTCCGAATGACCAGAAAATCAATTTTGAGAAGCGGCCAATATTGATCTCGAGTATTCAGCCGTCAGACGACTGATCGGAAACCGCGGTTGACCGCTGGCCGAAGATCGTCTCGACGTCCTGACCGGAGTTCTATGTTGTATGCGGGCCAGTGAATCCAAGCACAGAATCACGGCGACGGGGAGAGCACAAAAGAGATCTTGAAGACGAAATTCATAAAAATATTCCGTCTCTGTCTCCAAGATATGCTGTGAACGCAGCGGGAGCTACATCCTCAACGAACGCGCTCTCTTTTCACTGAAACAAGGCAGAAGAGTGAGGACAGTGGCCGTCCTAATCGGAAAGAAAGCAGAAGGTATTGCAAGGTGTAAACTGTAAGTGACTGGCGACAAAAAACGAACGAGCGCATGACACGCTTCACACCGAACGACATCTCGTATTATACTACAAAGAGTCCAATATAGAGAAGAAAAACCAATACCTCGGTAAGGCTCAGACAAAGAGGGAGAAAGAGAGGGAGAGAGAGAGAGAGATATACATCTGTATGTTACTGAAGAAGAAATTCCGTCGGAGCGAGCGACGGAATCTTTGAGGCTCGTCGAGGACACCGAATCTAGGGCAGAGGGGAATGTCGTCAATCGCGACAATTGGCCAACACGTCGCCTGTCAGGGGAATCCCCTTGTTAACGGATTGCGTCAACAAGAATATCGAGAAAAATCCTTGCTGACGACTTCGAGCTCTCCTTATGGCCGCCACAAAGTTCTCGGAACGGAAAACATCTGCACGATTATTTCTCCAAGCAAGGAGAAACTATTGTTCCCCAGACTCTAGAGCCTAGAGGTCTGTTTTCTGTAATTGTACAAGCTTGCGTCGGAAATGTAGCGAAAAGCAGATCTCGAGCAACGAACGGGAACCCCGGGACTGAGTTGCAGACTTCGTAACTCAGATATTCCTTCAACAATGGAGATCTTTCGAGGATATCTCTCATGTGACCGAGTTCACTAATGCGAGCGACTAATGCCTTTCTTCGTACAGTCAGGCGATTCGTGAGACGCGCTGACCGGACTCGAGTCCGCTGATGTTGAGCTTCGCTTTGAAAACGCATAGCCGAATGCGGTAGACCGTATATCAAGGTGACCAAGGAATTCTCCTGAGTGACTGAGGGGCAATTCCACACATTATCAGCAGAGTCGGAATTCATTCGGAAAATGTGGTTCATCAGATATGCGAGCAGCTAGTGCTGTAGGGGACGTATTCCGGACGAGTTTTGAGAAGTCCGTTGATAAAAACGCTGCTCCATCAGGGCGTAAAATCAAACATCTATTGAGAAAGTCTCCATCCTTGTGTAACGCCCATCATCGCCACCGCTCTGTTAAGTAACGCCGTGCAGAGATCTGTAGTGAATGTTCGTTTTCTCCAGACCCTCGCTAGCGACGCTTCCCAGGACCCTACTTTCGGTCACTCGCATGACGAACTTCCGGGTGAACGACCTCATGGAGGGGGGATTCTGGAAATGAGGAATCTGTCTCTCCCTTTCCAGGGAACTTCTCGGGATATGTTTACGAGAAGATTTACAGAAACCGGTGAGCCACAAGTGTTTAAAAGCCAGAAGAGCTCTAACTTGGAGCCTTATTCACATCCATATTATATAAACATCGATTTACACTTTCGAAGAACTTTAGACCTTTCGACAGGTGATCTACGAAGATTATGGAACCTGATTCCTGAATATGAGAAGAGATTTGATTCATTCGGAACAAACAGAACTCAAACCGATATTGGATGATACGGAAACGATTGCGGAGCTTTCCTGAATACAAGAACTCAGCGAAATCGCTTAGTGGAGAGCTTCCACGGAACTGGAGAGGTCACGCCTTCAAGTCAATACCCGAGCCACTGCTATAAAGAGAATTTGCATAGCAGCTTTACGCCTCGCATACATACGATCACTGGGCTAAGCACTTTCGTTAGGGTTCACCACCGCCACCGAGCAGCTCTTTCCAACCAAACCGAAACCGGTGTCCGTCCCTTTCAATCAGCGATAAGACGAACCAAACAAACTGACTCCTCCCTTACTCTCTGTTTTCTGCTCCCGCGCCCCTCGACGGTATCCGACTTGATCGAAGTTCAGGTGTGCGGGTCACGTACCGCTATGTGTAAGAGTTTTGTTTGGCCGATCCTCAACCTTCGTTATTTTTCGTCCGCCGACCTTCTGTACCTTGCTCCATATTTATACCCAGGACCTCTCGTTGCTCGACCTGTTTTTGAAAACAATCTCTTTTGTCCTTACTCTGGCCGAAAATCATGATTCCTCAACGATTTCTTTGCTTTGGGATATGTCGAGAGTAATACCTCGAAATCACCGTCATCTGGGCGAGACGTGAGCAATCCATTCAACAAATATCATGATATTGTGGCTCGTGCGTGAACCGCCTGAGGGAAGTGCAGTTCTCTCGACGAGATCTTGGCTGACCCGAAGCCTTTCAATGGCGGACCATCCTTTTCTGAATCCAGAACCTTCAACGAGGGCTTCGCACTCGAAAGGGCGGAATCGCTGAACTCCATCGGGATATGCCGTGAACAGACTTACATCAGCTTCAATGTTCGGGAAACTTCCTGTTGCGCTTGCTAGAGACCGATCTGTGAACAACTGATTCACGATGAATAATTGTCCGCAAAGGGAAGAGGAGCCGGCCGGTCGGTCGGTCGGTCACAATTCGAGTGAACTCACTGAGAATCAGAGCATGAAACTACTCCGATTGAGCTCGTGGCAGACTCGCTCGCAGTGGATACATCGGAGAGATTCAAATTATTCCACGACGAACGCGCTTCTCTCCCGAAGCCGGATTTCTCGGTTTTTCCACGAGGAGGCTCAATTTACCGTCTTCTGCGTCTCGATCGTAACAGAGCTCGGGCCCTCACTCTCTTTCTGAAACAGTCTTGCATCAACTTCTCTGCCATCGGCGCCAAGCTCGGCTATTCGCGCTCCGATGTTGGCCTAATGTCGAGCGATATCCAATTCTTTACCTTCGAGTCATCACGGTCGAGGCCGATAGTGCTGATCGAGCGCGGATCCGGGACATGTCGAACGACGCGATCCGTCTTCGATGATTAGAGTTTTTTATGTTTCCAAAGATCAGTCATGATCTCACGACGGAAGGACGAAGCGGGGTGGCCGGAATCGGGAAAAAATGTCGTCTCCAAATTTGAAGGGATCAGATCAAGCTTTGTAACAGAGTCGCGATACGGTGGCGCGGGCGGCTTGATTCCATGAGCTCATCTCATGGCGAGAGGCTTAGTGGCGCGGATTTTAACGACATTCTCAGTTGCCCATAGAATGACATACTCCAACAAAGCCTCCAAAGACCTCAACAATTTTCTGTCGCAACCAAGCGCGTCCTCCATCTAAACTACTCCCTAAGCTGTTGCTCCCCTGAGTCCTTCGAGGAAGTTTTTATCACGCTTTGCTGCGAAGATGAGCGTGCACGTGCTTGATTTTCGGTGGCGTTCTTCGCTAAACCCCGATCACAGTTCTTTGCATTCTCCGATGAGAGCTCCTCTCGAATGCAGTTTAAACACAACGTGGTGATTGATGGGTACGTTAAGGCGTCGAAACTGTGCCGCCGAAAATTCTCAGCTCAAAATCCTAGCAGCATTAAGTGAGAAGAAGATATGAACAGCTGCGCGCCTGCCAGAAGCAAGCAGTGGTGCTACGGGCTCTGTCGAGGAAACAGGGGTTTTTGGAAGACGAACTATTTTCTCGACGAGCAGTTAGCCGATTTGAGCGAAGATTCTCGTTGCTTGAATACTCGAGGATTTAGCACTTCAAGCGTAAATTTCAATCGTTCCGCACAGGCCCGCTTCCATGTCAGCCATATTTCTCTCTCTCTCTCTCTGTCCCTCAGGAAGAGCGCTAATAGAACGGTTTTGCTAAACTTCGGTAATTGTGTCCTGGATAGGAGCGCTTGTTGCCCCGAGCGAGCATTTAATACATTTTTCGATCAGTTCAGAGAAAAAAAATACCAAAGATGGCTTTCGACGTGGAGGACGACGACCGCTTACTTCGGACTCCAACGTCCCGGAATCAAATTTTTGCGCACGAGACCCTTGAGTGCCTCAGAACTTATAGAAAATAGTTCCCGAAGGGCTTCTCCCGAGGGCTGTGCTTGAGGAGCAACTTTCGGCACAGAGGAAGGAAGGAAGGAGGATTTCCATCCTTCAAATTGGGGACGGAATATATCGATGTGATACGACCGATTCGATTTGCTCTGACCTTTTTCGTGTTCGTGAGACGGATCTCGGGACGAATTCCTCCTCCTCCAACGCTCGAAACGAATGCTGTAGTCCAAATACATCCAGCGGCTCAACGTCGCAGCGTCAACGATTCACAGAGCTCCACTGTACGAGAGGACGACTAAGTTTTAGGGGATGCATTTTTCATTAAGACAGTTTCCCCGGAGCAGGTGGCGTGATCCAGCTCCAGCGACGGTGCTCAGAATGAGTGCTGCTTTTCATTACCGCCGCCCGTCGTTACGCTATCATGGCACCGAAGAAGCTAGCTTGGGTTTTCGCTGAATCCTCCGCGCGAAAAGTGATCATTCATTTCGGAAGACTTTCAAGGGTTCGATTAGTCGAGAAGTTCTGGGTCACGGATGCTTCCGGATCCTCACGTCGAAACGGCATTCAGAAACCCCGGTCACGTAAGTAAGAACGAGCACACGCCCATCAGAGCAGGGGCGGTAGTACATTTGAAAGTCATCGCGACAGGGGAGGACGCTGAATTATGAATTTGACGCCGACTGTCATTGCTGCCATCGTTGTTGAGTTGATTTTGGAACAGACGGTCATGGTAAGCAACAAAGTTCACAACCGTCGAGCTGGAAGACTCAAGATTCAAGGGTCCTTTGTTCTGTCTTGTCAGCAGAGAAGAGTTTCGTGAGCATTTTTCTCCAAGCCAATATCGAACTCTCCGAGCTACCGTGGATTAAGAGTTTGATTTAAACATCATTCTAGCAAGCAACGCAAAAGTACATAAGGGGTTGCTGACGCTGCTTGAAAGGCAGTCGGCTCCATGCTGGTCAGCTACGCCAGCTTACCTCGGCAACTCGAGCAGCGGGTTTGGAACATTGCCAGCGGGTCTGATCTCTGCTCTTCCGTCCAAACTCGAGTTGAGCTCCTCCACTCCAGCTTTGCACAAGAAGAAACAAAACTTTGGCGTCTCAACACTCCATCCGGAACACACAAAGACTGTGTGACTTGCGCCTAGGCCGGCGTGATGTGGCTCTGGATAGTTTGGCTCCGTTGTTGTTTAATACTGGGGCATCCTGTCCACTCACTACTCGCGGAACTCTAACCTGATTGAGGCTAAGAGACTTTCTCTTAGCCTGGAAGCAATGACAGGAACAATTATTGTCTCTTTTCGAGCTGTTCTTCTTCATTTCGACTCGGGATCAAGGCTGATGTTTCGCTGCTTCGATCCGATCTCAGAGACCGATCAAGGAAGACTCTCTTCTCCGAATCGAGAAGTTCAATCAAAATCCTATTGTCGTGTCTGGGGAACCGGTCCATTTGTGCAGAATTTTCCATGAAACCAAGTCGTGATACGAATCGACACAGCTCAACGAGGGAAAACGATCTCGGTAAGAAATTTCGAGTTAGTCATATTTATTTTAGTCACAGGGTCTGTTCGGGTTCATCTAAGATTCACAGCATTTGAGATTATTTGTAACTCATGGTTTTAAAGTAGAAAGTGCTCTCTGTAAGTGCAGGGTACCGCTCCGTGAGTGAACGCTACGTATAATTAGGGTAAAGTTTCACACGGTTTTTCATCGGTTTATTTTTTTCGTCTCTCGGCTCGTGCACGCCGTCGGAATCAACAGCGTGCTCACATGTTTCTTTTCTTCTCACGGTCACCGCCAGACTCACAATCAGAGTGGAGCTCGCAGCGAAGTTAATTTCTTAATCTTCTTAGAGATCTTCAACCACCGAGAAGAGGGATTAAGCGAGTCGAAAAGTTAACAAAGATTTGAGAACGTTCCGAGTCGAGATCTCGAGGAGGCCGACTTTGTTGTGAAGGAAGAGTTGTGCACAGGTCTGACTCGCGGGCGGACTTCGTCTCTGGATATTCCTCGGGTTCAGAGGAACACTCGCAGGCGGCTAAGACCAGATCTGTTCTTGTTGGGAGCGATCTCGGATCCGACGACTCAGTGAATGGAGTTCTTCGAAGCCCCGCGTTACGTCCTCGAGGTCTTTGCGAAACTTTCCAGTAGGAGTGTCGAGCAGATTCCTGAAAGGGCCGAATTCCTGAAATACTCCGTTACCTTTCCGCGAGGCGTGCATATTGTTCTTGGCAATCCGAGGAAGAGAAGGAGCCGAAGGAAAAGCGGCTCCGTTCTTTCCTTTTTCTGATAACAAAGAAGTAGGAGAGAAAAATTGGACTTACTTTCGAGTCGCTTGTTCGCCCTTCTTGAAGTTCGGTGTGCTTCCGGCCGAACGAAGGCCAGCTCGGGTTGTCCGTTTACTCTGAACGCTGTCCGGGGTCTCAATGGAGAACGGCGAATACATCTTCACGGGAGTGTCAGCCACGAGTGGGTCGTACAGCGTTTTGCGAACACTTCGGCGCCTCGTCATCTTCAGTTTGGTGGACACGTTCTCGACTGCCTTCGTGAAGTTGCCCTTCACCTGTCAACGAGCAACGTGGGTGTCAATGTTAGGCCCGCCTTACATTGTCGGGCTGCTCCCGACACGCGAATAAAAGGCCTCGTCGTAAGGACCGAGACTTTCGACACCAGATAGATGACAGTAATCCACTAGATACTCGATTCAATTCGAATATTTCCGCTTCGAAACTTCGGCGTTCGTTGACGGTGCTTCAAGCTGCACAACTTCGCGGTCGGAGCACTCGGGAACTGAATGTTTTTCCCGTTGATTGATTAAACAGCCTACGTAGCCAATTCCCTAAACGACTGAGCAAATACCTAACAAAGTTTCTGCTCTGCCACACAAACTCTCCGGATCACGAGTCCTGTTAACGATGCTGAACAACAAACTCCGGCCTAATTGACGCGCCCTTTCTTCCCTGGGAACTGGGAGCGACACTCGATCCTAGCTTCAACGGAGCACGATACGGTAACGCCTCCCCCCCCCCTTTCCCCCCTTCCCCCCAAAAGCCTTCCTTCGTTGTCGCGAGAGCTGAGTTGATGTTGTCAAATCACAAGTCGGGCATTAACAAGACCATCAAACTCTGTCATCAAAATCCCTGAACTCCTAAACTCTGCTCGTGCGCGGAAAATGTCAATTGACCACTGCCCTACGTCGAGAGAGAGTATGCCTTTCGTCTTCAGTCTAAAAAGTCGAAACATCTCCAAAAAGCAGAACAGAGATCTGCTTTTGGAACAGGTGCGAAATTATTCCAGCCGAGATATTCACCTCTTGAAGAGCAGACGACATCGAAACTGGAACTCTGCGTTTGGCCATGCGTACTCTGGCAGGCGATTCGGTTCCTTTGGAATCCTTCTTTGCGCTTTTCGGCTTCGATTTCCTGACTCCTGATCGGACCGGGGTGTTTTCGTCGCTGCGAGCACGAGGATTCTGAGAAGGGAAAGCTTCGTTTGAAATCGAAACCGATTTGCTCTTGCGAGAATTCCTCCCGCTCGGATCCGGTTGCCCGACGGAAGCAACAGCGGAAAAGACGACGTACGGCAGGTTTCCATCACTCACCTTAACAGCGGGACTGCAGGACTTCGCAGCTGACGCTGCAACAGTTGGAGCCTCGGTTTTCAGGACGCCTCTGCTCGTGAGCCGTTTCAGTCCTGGAGGAGAACAAAATTTTTATGTGAAGCTCGTCTCGATTATTATTCAGCAAAGAGCTAGCTGCACATTCGATTCGAGGGATCCGTCGGTGGGGCGAGGCTCTATTCTGATTCTAGACTTGAATTTTCGACGGAGAAAGACCGAATGTTATGAATTCCAGAAAGTATCTCCCGATTCGACTGAATTTCTGTCTGAATATGATCGTGATGACTTCGGCCGGGTGTCAAAGGAATCTCCTCATTTGCTTCTCTTGAGATTCCTGAAAATGTCACAAAATCACGACGT
Organism: Neoseiulus cucumeris; assembly: GCA_021527715.1. NCBI lineage: Eukaryota > Metazoa > Arthropoda > Arachnida > Mesostigmata > Phytoseiidae > Neoseiulus > Neoseiulus cucumeris. The sequence continues at coordinate 2,114,449 of JAJSRV010000023.1, read as the reverse complement.
AATACGCTCGCGAGTTCGTGGGAGTTTTGACACCGGCGAGAACCCCTCAGCCAGAACAGTATGTGCTAGGATTATGCTACCTTGTTCTCCACCGAGATCCAGACGGCTTAGAGACTTTCCGGTTTGCGCGTGTAGCGTTCATTCCGCTGCAGGTTATTCATTTGCTCTTTGAGAGGAGAACACACGGTCTGGCGGTGACTGGCGGACTTAGCTCACCCGACGGAAGTGTTCCATGAACAGGGATTGCCGGATTTCAAATTGCCGGTCTCTGTTCTACTTTTCAGAGCTCTTATTTCAAAAGAAGAAGTCAAAATACGATGGAAATAAGCACTCCACGCCTGGGCTGAAACGTCAAAAACATGAGTGCGCATATTTTCACGATAGAACAATTCCGTTCTCACTCAGGTGAACAAACAGGACGCCCAAGAACCAGACCTGTTTTTTCGTTCTCGCAGCAAAACATCCGGGAACCCTGCCGCCTCGCATAATATTTCGAGCTAACGAAAACTTAATGGCCTCCCAGACGTCGATTTCGTTTTGAGCCGAAGAAGCGGAAGTTTGAACTCCGCGGAACTCCCCTCGCTCACCAAGAACTCAATTTAACGGAATTCTCGAACGAACGAAGCCGATCGGTAAAAAAAAAACTCTCACTCATTAACGCCAGTTCTAAAAGGCAGGGTGGATCGCTTGCATCGAGAGGACATCGCATTCAGAATTTTTTCCACAGCCACGCCGCCTCTCACCACAAAAAGGACATCGCCCATTAGTAGCAACCGATTAAGCCTAATCGTGCACTCGGGTCTACTGTCGGGCCCCTCCTGTGGAGCCAGTAGTTTGGCCTTCAGTGCAGGAATTCGAGCGGTTGTTGCCAGAGAACATCATTAAAAAAGGAGGCTGTCGAAGGCATGGAACTAGATAGATTCCGCGAAACGAGCGACGCCAATGAATAAAAATGAATACTGGAACGGGTCACGTGGCCTAGCAGGAGAACAGCTCCTCCTGGGAGCAGGACAATCTGAAATTTTTATGAGCGAGCATCATTTTTCAAAGTGAAACCCCTTATCAAACGCCTGATGATCATTAGATCGATAGTTGCCTCCGCACGACAGGATCTTCCAGCTCGAGGCCAGGTCAGCCCTACGCTTGTCGAGCGAGCTAGCTAGCTTCGACACGGAAATCCCGAGATGGTCCAACTAAGTAAGAGAGTTTACGATTTTCGTAAATCTGCCTCGAGAGCGTTGTCTCAGGTCAACGTCAGACAGCCGGATATTCGATGGAATTCACTGCGGAGTGAGTATCCTGCGAAGAGTGACACATAGGCTTAGTTTGTTGGCTCCGAATTCGCAAACATCTTCCTGTCCGTTCGATCACCGCCGTCAACATCGATCTCGCAATAATGATAAAAGCAGCATCCTGGCGACTCGGCAAACAGGCAAAGAGCCATCTCGAGACAACTAACCTCCGGGCAGGAAATAGGATCAGGGCGGAACATTGCACGAAAGTGCAACGAGTCTGTTACGCTGTCCAGAGTTGCTCAACCGGTCGATTAGGTAGAATCATGACCGGAACTTGGAGATTTTGTCAAGGTAGCAGGAGCCTGAAAGCACGGACGACATAATGGAGGAGGTGGACGATTCAGAGAACCAATGGTTCTGATGAAGGAATCGACCTCCCGGATGTCAGCCCAGAGCAAATATGAAGGCCAAGCGGAAAACAACGTATGGGGCTTTGAGTGATTGAAATCGTCGCTTCGTCGGCAGGTTCCAAAAATAAACCCTCCTTTCAGTGTATTTCGCGTCCGGGCGTGGGCCGCTCTATTTTTGGGAAGGAGACTGAGCTTGCTCCGACGAGAGTGAGTTCCCATTTACAACTGAACTAGACGCGGACAAATATAGCTTTTGGAGCGACTATTCTATTTTTGAACGCGTCATCAGCCGGAAGTTCGGAAATGTCCCGTCCGAGGAGGGAGAAAGATTTGCTTGCGAGCTTCGGAGTTTCTTTAATGGAACGCTTCTCCAAACTCCCCGTGTGCGTCAATTCCATCAGAACTCCGCGTTCATCAAAGATGCGATTTTCAGACAGGACTCTCCTCGATCACGGTCTGCTCAGGATGAAAGCCACACACACACACACACACACACACACACAGACACGTAAACCGGGACAGACGCTTGTGAACTATTTGCATATGAAAGGAATGCGTCAGTCTTTTCTGGTTCACTTTGAGTGCCTTAATGCCGCATGTATCCGCGAGGGTGTTCTTCTCGCGGACGCTGCTTGGAAACAACGTTTCTAGATCTGGAATCGATATTCAACACTCAGCGGCATTTGCATCTTGTTAACCTCCTCCAGCGACAAACATGTTCGGATCGACGTGCGTGCTGCACCAGAGTTCATCCGGAGTTTGCAAGGTCCTGCGCGGATCTTCGGTTGAGGAACAACGGAGGACTCGAACGTATTCTCGGAGGATATTCTTATGAATCGCAATCATTACTCTCGTTCTACGCCGAATCTACAGCGGAGAGCACCATATTCTTCGACCGGAAACCGAAAGTCGACTCTCCAAAGCCCGAATTTGGAGACAAATCTCGCACGCGACGTTCCGGAGACCTGACCTTCCGAATCGACTACCTGCATTCACCTCGATGTCAGGGAGTGTAGCCTGCCGAACAGAAACCTCTTTGCGAAATGTCCTTGTGACGATATTTGCGCGTATGTCTATGCAAATGCCATGTAAATGCGGCGCTCACTACCCGGCAATCAACTCCACCTCGAAGCAGTCGAGTCAGGCAGTCGACCTGCAGCTGTGCACTGAGTGAAAAAAGCTCATTTGAAAGTCAGTAACCCGCCGGCAACACGTCAAATGGAGGCGAAACCTAGACGCATAGATGTTTTGATGTCAAGTCCCGGTATTACAGCTCTCAAAACGGGTTTTACGACAGGGCTGAGTAGCGTTTCGGCATAAAAAGACGAAGTCGCGACATGAGACCCTGCGTTTCCTTCACAAAAAAAAACACTCCGATTCTACCCGAGCAGGCGACTCCTTGGAGAGATGCCGTTGATCCACCTTAGGAGAATTTCGATTCGGCGTCAGCCTCAATTCCGCGGTGCACGCAAAGAAAAATTACCGTCTCGACATAAAACACCGATCGATTTCTGACACCGGGCCACAAGGCCGACGAACGAGATATCAAACCTGCGATGAAGGACAAGCGGCTACCAATAACTGATCGGAGTTTTGCACCGAGTGAAACTATCCATATGTATGTACATGCACGCGATTTCCTTGTCGGGAATCAAGATTCACGTGAGGCATCCCGATAGATTGATTCCGAATGAAATCATCAACAAATATGAGGAGCATGAGTCCACCGCAACTCACGCGATCTCGGATTCTCGACCTTAGAACTCGAGCAATACAGCAAACACAACATCGGGATCACGAGCAACTGAGTTTGCGTTGAGTGTCATAACAAAGTCCAACTTCATGCGTGATAGAAGAGTGTAAATTGAGTATTCTCCGGATCTTCGCGCACGGATCATTCACAGGAGCAGATGAAGATTCGAGACGGACAGAAATCAAGAGAGACGAGCAACGCGGAACGGAGCATCAGTCAATGCGTGCCCAGAGCAGGTGACGTGGAAGCAGTCGTTCGAACCAAACTAAGAAGGAACCATCAGGAGTTGATCATTTGCGAGGTTTCCAGAAGTGAGAAAATTGGGAACCGAAGCAGATCGTAGCCGCTCCGGAGCATACTTGCTGCTAGGAGATCACAAAATGAATCTTAATAGATCGACATAACCATACTTACTATCAGTGATAGTATACCATTGAATCGATGATGAACGCTGATCGAATGAATGGACCTTCCTTCGCTAATGCGCCTCGATGGCTTGGGAATCATGAATGTGTATGTATTCTATTCATCGGGCTCCACCAGGTCCTTGTGCTCGCGGTCCATCGCACCAATGTGACATCTCGTCAATATCGAGACAACAGACGTCGATTCTCTCGTAACGATCATGACCAAAGCGCGTTTGTTTACGCCTTATTCATTTCCGCTCCGCCCCCCCCCCCATCCATCCATTTGAACACATGAATAAACGAATGGACAGTATTCCTCAGCTGTGGTGTTTGTCAGTCGGCATTGATCGTTCTATTCCTCTATCCATCAGAGATTCATTTTTCTCCGAACACCCACATCTTTGAGCGGAAAGAAACCGCAAAAAGCTGCACGAGCGAGTTCCAACTAGGTAATGGGGAAATCTGATCCACATGTGTTTTTGGTTTATTAGGAGGTCGGAGAAAAGTGCGTTTCTTCACGTGAAATCCGCGTCTTGCATTCTTCCAGTCGTGTTTGAACTTCTGAGCAACAGCGTCATACATGTGTGGGAGCTCGACAGTGAAGCAGAAACTCAACTCGAAAAAGCAACGCGAAACACGAGACATGAAAGCACCATCAGAGAGGCTTTGTGGTACATGTAACTCGCAAGCACGGAAATGAGCGTCGAACTACGCTGCCCGACTCGGGAAGAATAAAACAGAACCAAAAACAGTACTTTCAGCGGCGGAGCGATGTTGCTTCAGTTTTCCGACGTTTGGGAACGCGGTTTTAGTCTAAAGAACCACAATGGATGACATTCCATTGAATCTCAGGAAGAATACGGGAACTAAGCCAAGTTCGGAATAGATTCGCGCGATGATCGAGAAATCTTTCCGAGATCCCCGATATTTTGTGTGTGACGTGCTCCGCTGAAGATCCACAGTGCGCGAGGAAGCCAATAAAAATCAGCAAGGAAACTTTTATGGCTCTGAAACATGCCGAGCTCAAACTCCCATCAGCGTTCCACGCTATAAACTCCCAGCTGAGTCAAAAACAGGGCCCAACGTTAGGATGCACTGTCGCCGCACCCGACGACGGATCAGAAGCCATTTTCCCTCGCTTTCCAACGGTCGTCAACAAGCGCCGCATCAGGAACTCCTCGGCCATTCGGGCGTTCGACCAGTAACGGGACGAAAACTCAGGTTCACGCGCATTGCGATTGTCTCTGATAGTGGAAGGGAACTTCGTGACTCGGCGGCAGAACGATTCCCAAACACGAAACAGCATTCAGAAATCTTCAGAGTTTCTTCACAACAGTTGAATATAATTGAATAAGCCTCAGCGAAGGCCAGCAATTCTTCTCCTGAGAAATCTCCTGAGATCAGTAGCGATCAGAGAGCGAACATGGCCGTACCAGAATACTCTGAGATATGTAATCAGCACACTTGGGGATATCATTTGCCTGAATATGAACAGGGAAGATCGTCAACAATTGTCGATTCTAGTGCGTACAAACCTCGGCGAGTTTTCTCTTTCAACGAAGTCACCGACAACGAAGACTTCATCTTCTTGAGGGTTTTCTTAGGAGACATGCCTAACACAAAGTTCAAATTTCGTAAGATAACACGGTACAAACACTCCGTATTCTGAGCGAGTACAATCACCAACTGCCGCCGCCGCCGCCGCAGGAACCCGCCCAGACGGCTGTTCAAACGTTTTGCTGAAATGAGAGTCAGTTCTATGCGAAGCATATCTCTTCAAAACATCATCCATAATTTATCGATGGACTCCAGATATCTTAAACTATATCATTAGGCAAGTCGAGCTCCCCGTCATTTCATTGAAATCGGCGATTTCAGAGAATTTCCAAAATTCCGCCGGAGCTGTCTGCTCAATGTTTATCAACACGGGGAAGCCGAAAGGAGAGAGCATGGAATTCTCGTCGTCTTGTGGAGTGAGAAGCTACATAGACACCGGAGTAGCAGTCCTCTTGCTTTTTGTGCTGTGTCAAGAGGACGAATTTGGGTGCTATTTCAGCGTGTCATGATTCTTAGAGTGTTATGAGTGTAGTAGCTAGTTGAGTTCATCGATTTTCCGCTCGCAGCAGTTCAACCATGTTAGACTGGGAAGGTAAATCGCTACGTTATTCTCCGCTCCCTTCTGTCTTATTGGTTGACGCATTCACTGACGTTGATTCGCAAAACAGCTGTGCGTCTGTGGTGCGATCCAACAAACAAATTCAGAGAGTCGATTTGTCGGTTTGCTCGTTGGCATTTCCCAAATGACTCCATTCAGTGGGATGATGAGGAAGTTCATGAGAAAGAAAACCACAGACTGAAACTCTCTGAAATGTCAAAGTTCGCCGTGTTTCGACGGACTGGTTTGCGTGAATCACAAACTTGTCCCCAAGTCCCGAACCACGAAATGTGTGACACAGAAACACTTTACGAAAGACAGAACTGTTTTTACCTTGCTATACCGAGGGGCGGAACAAAAATTCTCTGTTGATTGCAGAACTTCGCAAACAGGCTCGTCACCTGGAGAATGAGATCGATCTCAAGCTAGTCTCATTTAGCAAAGTGGGAACGTCTTTGGGATCCAGAGATTTCACTCATGAAAAGTGAGTTCTTTGAGCTGATGCGGACACAACTTATCAGCGAATGGGCTACGTCAAGTAACCCTCGTAGTTCATCGCTTTGTTTACAAATCCGTTCCGAATGACACAAGAACTAAGTCTGCATTTTTTCATTACAGCAGTGACACGGTTCCGTTGTTAAGCAGCTCAGCTTCAGGCCATGTGGTAGACTCCATGACAGAAGAAATCGAGCATCTTCTTGGTTTGGTACGGGTGCCATGAAATCATCCGAAGATTGAGACGAGTCAATCCGCTGTGTTGTCTTCAAAACGTTTTCTTCAATCTAACCTAACTCGAGTCTGTTTTATACCTGACAGTTACAACAAGTTAACGATGATATGACACAGAGCGAAGGTGGGGGTGCCTCACGCCAGCACACATTGCAGAGACATCGAGACATTCTTAAAGACTACACAGCAGGTCAGCATTCGTTGGTGCGTTCTCCGGATATTTAAGAATAGCTTTCTCGATTCTGGACCTAATTTTCTCGTTTTCAGAGTTCAGTAAAACGCGAAATAACATAGAAAGCAGAAGACAGCGCGAAGAACTGCTCGGTGGCTCTTCGAAGGTTGGCGGTGACAACCTGAGCAAGAACAGCATTAACAGACGATCCGATATCTTCCTTAAGGAGCACGATCACATCCAAAAGTCAGTGCTTTCAGAGGAGAACGTTCTGAGGCCACGTGCCCCGTTTTCATCAGACTGATTTTGAACCTTCTTGCAGCTCTCAACGTTTGGTCAGCGACCAGATAAACATTGCGATCCGAACTCGGGAAGAGCTCCGGAATCAGCGGACGACCTTGAAAGCGATACAAACCCGGATGACGACTTTGGCGAATCGATTTCCCATGTTAAACTCTCTGCTGCAGGTCAGTCCTTCCCAAAAAGTTCATTCCCAATCTATTCGAACTCGATTCCACTCTGCAATGTATTCGAGCGGCTTCCGTTTGTCCTCGAGCATTCCCGCTCCATCCGCTATCGAAGGTCTTTGGCTCTCATGATAGATAATAATGATTGATGATTTGTTATCCCATTTCAGCGAATACATATCAGAAAACGGCGAGATTCAATCATTCTGGGAGTGGTCATCGGAATTTGCGTTTTGCTTTTGATATTGTACGGGACGCGTTGAACAAAAATTACCTCTATGCGGCAATCATTCTTCCGCTCGATCTGTTCCATGAGTTCGTGCAGCAGAGGGTTCGAGCGCACATCCGTGCTGTGACATGTTGATCAATACCTTAGGCGCAGGAGAAGCATATTGTTTTGAGAAGAAAGGAGCTCCGTGAACCACCCCGCACCCGAACTCGGAGTCACTGATCATGAACGTATCCACTATGTGTAAAGCCTGAAGCCGAATAAAGTAATTTTCCTTAGAAAATCGTTTCATTGATCTCAAATGAGACGTGAAGCTCATTTTTAATCGGCTAAGTCCTGGAAACGAGAAGCGACCTTGAAAACACCTTCCCTTGAATCGATGCGAGCGAAACACTGGAATCTCATTCCAGTTACTTGCACGAATATATCATGAATACTTTCGAAAATCATTAGGGATGCGTGGAGTTCATAGGAATTGTTCCCTGGATTCACATTGTTGAGCTCTTGTTTCAGTTGAAAGTTGAGGATAATCTCGAAATGTAACGAAACACCCACACTCCTGGCAACGATACAAGTCAAAGTGAACCTCTCGACTCTGACGACAACTCACAACATAAACGAGACGAGTGCGATTTGTAACGCTTTGAAAAACACGTTCAAACTCCTCGATTTATTGGTACTCCACCTCTATTAAGCATGATTCATCTTGAGTAGTGAGCTCAATCTCTTCGTACAACTTTAACTTCGCTCCACTAAATTCTCGTCAATGATATCCTCACATAGTTTCATAATCTGGACTCAAACTCTCACCGCAATCCACAGATTGATCTATTGCTTCGTTCGTTGCTTAGTTGATTGTTTTGCGGATAGGTGGGTAAGCGGCGGGCAGGCAGGTGGTCGGTGGCGGTGTCGACTCTCATCACTTTTTCTTAAGCGCTTCCTCGATGGCTTCTTGTGACAACTCCTCAAAATCGCAGGCTTGCACGTACTTGTAAACTCCAACCAATGATTTTTTCAGCGCATCATACGAAGAGGCGTATAACATTTTTTGTTTGACGCGCGCACCTTCCGGACACCAGGTCATCAAAACGAGACGATCCAATGCGATTTTCGAGGGTTCATTGGTGCCTTCTTGAGGGGCTTCAGCAGGGAAATCAAACAAACAATACCTGCACTGATCCTTGAGCTCTTTCATCTGTGTCAGAAAGTCTTGGTAGGACGCGTTCCGATCGCCTTTGATCTCGACACCGATCTCCCTCTCATCCTTGATGCAGTACACGACGTACCGGTGGAGCTTGTTCTTCTTGACGTCGTCGTAGACCTGCTTGGCTTCAATCGATACAGATACTCCAGACGCCATATTCTGACCGAACTAGTCTGTGTGCGTTTCTGTTCGGGTAGATGAGATTTGCCTCTCGATTCGGTGCGTCCTGATGAAGATAGAGGTCCCGCACGATTTGAGCTCAACTTGAGTAAGAAGCTGGAAATTCAGAGAGAAAATATAGGATTAGTTCTCACTCAAAGTAGACGAAGACCGAATGATACGTTGCAGAAGACGATTTCTATTCTTTTGTATCAGTGTCAGAGTGCTCCCATCCGTTGATGGCCGTTTTACTCAAACGAGCTGAGCTTTGCAGATACGCTTTCCTGGCGACATGCACTCTACAATAAACATCCGTTTGAACCCTTTTTAGGACAATCGAGTTGAATCGACTCCAACCAACGGTTCCTTAAATCAAGGGAGGGTCCTAACGGACACAGCCCAGCGCTCCGCTGTCTGAAATATTGGTGCGCACCATCACCAGAGAGGCCTGATCTTGTGGCAGTAGCTACCACTACGCGCCGAGTTAGGCCGCCTGAGTCGGGGATGACGCACCGGTTTAGCTTAAAAGGGTCCACGCCCTGAGCTCTACCATCAATGTGGAAGAAAGCTAAAACAAGGACAAACATAGCCCGGTTCGGACTCGGCGACTTCATGCGGAGGAAAATGTATCGTTTCGCTCGCGAAACTTCATGAGGACGAACCGCTTTTTTCCATCTAAGTGTCCTGATACACGTCGAGTACATCCGGCGGATTTCACTCTTTCTCAGATCTTTTGACGTTCGAAATGTGCCACTCTACATGTCCACCACAAATAGTGGATCCGATGCGAGAGATCTTCGATCATGGTATGGCCGATTTTTCCGCTCGTCTGACCTGACTCGCCGAAACTCGTTGCCGGTCTGCTCGGAGAGCGGCGGAAGTTGGAGTTTCACAGAAATGACAATGATCCAAGACAGAGAAACACGTCCGAAGGAGCTCAATCGCTAAAACTGACCTCGTATCCTGCGAAACGGTTGACTCTGATGCGGAGGAGATTCTAAACGCTGCTCGACTAGCTTAGGGCACTTGGGTATCGACACCATAAGAGAGGGTGGAAACCCAGAACTGGGACTAGCCCACATTGGTGTGCACTGTGAACGACCGCGCATCACAAACTCCTGCGTTGAACGGGACTCTGCGCGCTGAAAGACCTATGGAGGGAAATGGAAACGCGTTGGAAGATCTCGCTTCTAAGACACCTCCGACAGATCTGCGAAGCTCGTGGACATGGCGAGAGCCCGTGAGAAATGTAATTCACGCCAACGAAGAAGTCGACATCTCTAAAAATGGGCAAATTCACTGCCATCGCTCATCCCCCGGAACGAGCGAAGCCACTCTGTCTCGAACCCGGCCCGCTGAGACTCTGTTTTTTTTCCGGACTTTCCAAGCTCTGATTTAGAAAATCCCATTCTCAGAGCCGAACGACGGAGAAGTCGAATGGAGGGAGTTAGAACTGAAAACCTGAGAAGGTTCGACGACTGACTTGAGGTGTAAATCAGCGCTGAATCGCGAACTTTTCAAGTGGAAATCGCCTGAGCTGTTTCATCGACGTCAGACTTATCGGTACAGGCAAGAAGTCGAAACGAGAAGCAACGGGAGGCCGAACTCACAGGGACGATTTCGTGTTCAGACTGTCTGCATCAATTCTTCGCTAGCCAACTTCGTTCTTCCAATATCAGTGTTGGTATTCATTGGTCTGCCGCCGCTGTTGTTGTCTTTTTGCCTCCCCATCGATGGCGGTAATTTCGACCGAGGACCCGGACACAGTTTTCAGGATCTGATCACAGACTAGCGGTCGATGCACGCGTGTTGCTATAGTGTGGACCTCTCTTGTGTTACACATCTGTCGCGTGCATTGCTATTTGTCCCGCCGGAAAGCTCTACAATTTTGTGTGAAATCACCAGAGGTTCTCCTCTTGTTGGAACCTTTTTCCTCGGTGATTCGTTGCTTGGGGGAGAATGAATGCAGACTTCCGAATCGAACGGGTAATAATTTTTTCAAGATGCCATCCTAAGAGGCCGACTTTGGGCAGCAAACCCGCGGCATTACGTCTTTCTGCGCAATCACACTCCACAAAACGACATTTCTCGAGCATTCTACGTTCGATGCGTGTCCCGAGGAACTTTCCTGCTCCGCATGGAAATTTTCCGCCGGAATCTCCCTCGGAGACTCGAGAGAACGAATGACGGCTCGGGCGCATTGGTGCGCCGTCTTCAGCAGAAATGCTTCGCGAGAATCGTAAGCAGTCTCGGAAGATATCTTCGCGATTCCCGAGAAATTCCGTTGACGAGATCTAGTAGTAGAATCCAAGAATATTCGTGAGAAAATTGCCGGTTGTCTTTGGTCTGTGTTGTCTTTTGATCACTGCTTCTCAGTTTTCAAGATCAATCGACTAGATATCGGCAAGTTCGCGCTAGATTCGGGTGCGTCGCAAACGGAAGGACAAATAACTTGGTAATTTCATGCAGTCCGGGGTGTTCCTTCCGTCAGCGGCGCCAGCATAAGGCTAACAAAGCTATACCTATGTTTCTCGAGACTTTTCCAACTCTTATTCGTAACACGCTGTGGGATTGCTACTCAGCAATCGGAATATCGGATTGGGTTCCTTTCCGATCCATGAATTATTCGCTCGACTCACCCGTCTCGATTGTTACGCGTGCACCGCCTCAGAACGTTTCCACCACACGACTGTAACATGAGCCTCCCTCTACCGCAGTGCTTCGTGTCGTCTGCCCCTATATTTGGATTCACCATCCGTCGACGTTTCTCTTCAAAGGTGTCGATTGATTGATTGATTGATTTATCCATTCATTCATTTATCACCCGTTTCGCGTATATATGGTTAATCAGTATGGTATCTACGAGTCTAACTATTCGCGCGCACAGTATCCACACTTGTTGTATACGGTTGCAGTTTTTGGGGTCTGGTCACACAACGGATACCGTTGAACGCACTCCCGATCGACAGTCTTCGACGGCCCGGCTGCACATGGCACAAAGCGCACTGCTACGACACGTGCATGGTGTATCCCGGCCCGGCGGCCGGATTGGCATTCAAACCGGCGACGAGTTCGCGTTACAAGATTAGTCGCGTGACCACAAGACAATCGGCGGTTTGAGCCCTTTTTTGGACACACCGCTTGAACCGACTTCAACCGACGCGGACATATTCGGAGACAGTGTCGCCGCTCAGCTGAAACACCTGTCCCTGGAGCAGGTGTTTATGTGCCAAGAAGAGATACAACGCCTTCTCAGTCAGGCCCGTCTTTCCGTGCTCCGAGGAGCGCGATTGGTGCACCTCGTTCGTCCCGCGCCTTGATTCAAGGCTTCACCCGGAACCGACGGGCCCGCCGTGTCCTCGCCTGGAGGATCTTGCGGAGGTCGGGAATCGCGGCATGGATCACGACAGCGATGGCTGCGCGGACCAGCACTCTCTTCCTTGCAGCGCGGGAGGCCATCCTGATCGTCCTGCACTTGACCTTTGGTCCTTGAGGACTCTCGAAGGCCGATGACAGCAGGTTCTTGATTGCTCTTTCCACGAACACTTCCCCAATAATCCTTCGAGAGCTCAAACAATGTGTGGACTGGCTATGTTTTTTTGTTCAGATCTCACGCGAGTACGCCGTTGGCGGTTGCCTCCGAGTGCCGTTAGCTTTTTTGCAGAGTACGTCCGCTCGCTGCTACTCACCATCAGTGAGCAGCGGCTGAGGACCGGTGTCCGCCGCCGCGGTGGCGTCACCGATTTGCCTAGTGTGGACGCACCTCAGTTTCTAACAATGAAATACGAGAAGATTCCTCTTGACCTCCTCTTCGAAATGATTGTTCAGATGCAAAAATCAGTCGCGAATCCGATGAACGGCAGCCAATACGAAAACCCCCAAAGTTCACCCCTCGGACCCATCTTCTCACAGACGGTAGCTTTCTCTCGAAAACTCGTGATGTGATGAGCGATGTAAGAAACTTTATTACATCTCTTGATCCCTGATTCACTTGATAAAAAGATTGCCTCTTGATCCATCCAGGACTCACTCTGAAACGATGGCATCCAAACTTCGAAATTACATTAATATTAACAAGTCACGATCTGCTAACTTTCTGCAAGAAAGCCGATTCTGGATGATCTCAAACAACGACAACGACTGGAGCCCGTTGTGAATGGAAACGACGAGATGAAGATGATATCTGAGTGATATTCCGCATCAATATAAATATGGATCTCCTAGGGCTCGATCACCAATCTCTTCAAACGAATGGCTTGTGGAACGCAAGTTATTTGACGTTATCTTTGATCACGGCGACTGCATTCCATCATAAAATTGATTTTAGCTTTTGTGCGAATGATCTCACTCTAAAATAGGATTTTCTCGAACCACGCAGAGCTCTGCGTCCGAGACTCCCGCTGTGACTTTATGGCATTCAGCAGGTGACTACCTAATTCTGTATCTCGCAAAGCCGTTCAGCAGATCGTCGTAGGTTGCCTGCTCGAGCTATTGCGAAACATGTCAATTATACAAAGGGAATCCTAAGAACAAATTGTTTCAAACTGGTATTGCGTTGGGCTTGGCGTACGCGCTTCTTGATTAGGGCTTGTAATGACGAAACTTTCTCTGGGTACTTCCGACCCTTCACTGAATCGATGTATAAGTGTTCAGAAAGTGGTGGCGGCTCTTCCGAACGATGCAGAGGAAGAAGAGGATGGATGCCATGGTTTGGATACCGGCAAGTAGCCAAAAGAAGAGATCCAGCCTCGAAGAGTTCGGGTCCGAGTTCATCCAGTAGGGCGAGACTACAGAAAGTAGAAGTGAGCCCGCGAAGCAGCCGATTCCTGAAAATTTTCGGACCACGATTCTCATTCACTTCATTACAATTCTTGAATACAAGATCCATATCGTCCCGTTTGATAGTAGTACATATATGATGTGTGCTCCTTTGTGTGAGACCGATCTCCCTATCTTTGGATTCCGTGTCGACGCTTAGAGCTTGAACTCACCCGTGAAGAGATAGAACAGTCCCATTACGATGCCTTGCATAGACGCCGGTGCGTGACTGTAGGCCAGCTCGACTCCAGATATCGAAGCGAGGATTTCCGAGAGCCCCACAAAAGAATACGAAGGTATTTGCCAGAAAACCCACATATCGGCGGCCACGTAATCGGTTTTGTCGATGATCTGTTCGCCGTAGAAGAGAGTTAGAAAGTGGTGCTACCAGGGGTGAGTTCAGTTTTTCCTCCGCTATTCTCTTCCATGGCCCCTTTGCTGGTATTTCCTACCTGGACTATAGTTCGATTCTCCCGAACTAATTCAAGTCGCTTGACTTCGACGCATCCCGCGCACAACATGGCAAACACAGCGCAGAGTAAGCCGAGAAACATTCGCAAATTAATCGACGGACTCCTTTGTCTGCGGTCCAAGGTGGGATACACGCACTTTTCTAATACAGGGACGAATAAAATAACGAACATTACGTTGAACAGAGTCAACCAAGCGGCCGGAATCTGTAATGGAAGGCTATGAATGAGTCGCGGAATACGACCCGCAGACGGGCAACAAGTATCAACTTTCGGCTTTCCGCCGCAAATTTGTGAACGTCACGAACCGTGAACGCGTCTGGTTCGTTTATCGGCGCAAACATCGATGAAGGTAGCAACCGCATATGCAGTCCTTGTTCCTGAAATCCCATACTCGCGTCAATTCGCGCTCTCCACATTAGCACTTCCCTTGCTCATACAAATCGTCGGGAATGATTCACCGAGCTCACCTGGAAACTCGTCTGCATTTGAAAATACACCACCCAGTACGGTATGAGCAATGTGAACACCCCGAGAACGAATTTGAGCGATTTCACATCTTCGACGAGTTCGTTGTCGAACCGTCCTCCAAACTCGATTTTCGCCGCGTCAAGCCACTGCCGATTGGGTGGTCTCTGATGGATACGATTCTGTTGCCAAGCTTCGACTAGCACCTGAGAATAGATAAATTTTCCTTGATTGTGATGCAAGCTGCGATTCAACCATGATACTTGAGAATGAAGTAACAAATGTGAGATGAACCCAACTTCAGGGTAGTTACCTGGAAAATGTTGTATAGAACTGGTGGCTCCTGAGGTTCCTGTACGAATAGGGTCCTGGAGATCCAGAAGAGGAGAAACGAAAGCGACAGTATCGCTGTCGGTATGATGTACCCCAAACCGAAGCCACCGGATGTGCTCTGTTGGATGTAAGCCAGAACGAGGATCGAAAGGAACGCTGCGATGTTGACGACCCAGTAGTAAATCGTGAAGTAGCGCCGCACGGCCATTCTGTTCTCTTGTTTGACCTGGGGAAACAGTTGATTCACTGAATCGAGCTCGACTGCGATGTCTCGAATCCTTCAAGACTGTTGGTCCTCAGACTTATTAATCTCCCAACCTGTTCCGCTCCGAAGGGCACCACGTTGGCTTTGATTCCGCTGGAAGCGAGACCGGTTATCACAAGAAGAACATAAATGGTCGCTCCACATTGCATAGTTGCTCCTCCTCCATGCGCATGGGCCTCCAATTCTGGTTCTGACGACGTCCACGGTAGAAAGTTGGACGAAGCTAGGGCGTCAGTTCGGTTTTTGATCTGACACAGCCCTATGAAATCCCCTCCTCGACCGTTCTGATATTGAGCTATTGTGACAAACGCGACCAATCCTAATATGTAGACAACCTGGGACACCTGCAATTGAGCTTTACGTGAATGCGACATCGAAAGATTCTAAAAAATGCAGTCGGAATCTGATTCGTCCGTTCTCAGACTGAATTGGACACGGACCAAGATTACTCTGAAGCGACCGAGTGCTTCGCCGAGGTAGCCAGTTAGGAAAGCTCCGACAAAAGTGGTTCCTGTGAAAATTAACATCGCGGTCATCGCGCTCGTTGAGGTCCATGCCAGAGGGTGATGATTCAGGAATAGATACAAATTGCCTGGTGGAGATAAAAGGAACTTGATTGCTCACGAATTTATCCTTTTAGAAATTAATGCGTCAAGTCACAGTGATCCCACTGCCGGTGACTAGAAAAACCGTGGCACTCACCAGACAAGGCATAAAAAGCAACTCTTTCTGCAAAGACTGTGAAGAGAACGGAGGCACACGCTAGATTTCTTTTCCTTTGCAGCCGGTTGAGGAGAGCGACTGGAATCGAAACATTGCCCTTGTTATTATTGAGTGACGCTAACGGATTATTTCGCCGGGCGGAAGAGAGCGATTCTTTGGAAATGTTCCTAAGAAACGACATGTTGTGTACTAATCTATGTTCCAGTCTGAAAAGGTTTCGCTTTACACCGGAAGCTAGTGATGTAATATTTCCAAATTTCCAGGCATGGCCTCGTTGCTCTCAACTCTAGCTCAAGTCGTGACTTCAACAGTGCCATGCCGTTCACGGTTGGCAACGAGAAGAGGAGTACATGACCTTTATCTGTCTCGAATGATACCAGTAGCTTCCTGAATGTTTTTCGGATAATCATTCACTCCATAAGTCGAAGCTCAAGAGTTACTTTGGATCCTGGAAGGTCTCCGTAGAAGCTTTCACAAAGCCAAGTTCCAGAACCATTGTTTCATCCATGAACTCAGCGGGAATTTACCTCTAGATTTGGTAGGGTCCTTTGAGTGAATTATGAATCAGCGAGCTGATGAGCAAAAAGGGCGTCTTCAACCAGCTGCGAACGATGGTTCAAGAAAACGAATGACTGAGTCATACAACGATGAGCTCTAATATCTTCGTCAACTCGAATCCTGTTCATCGCGCACGAACTTTTGAACAAGCGTTCTATTAAATCGATGATGCGTTTCGAAATCTTATTCAGAGGGGCTACGTGACCAAGTATTCCATGGATCAAGTTTCGCTGGAATTTCGGTAGGGATCAGCTGACTTAACGGTACACGAATATCCAGGTTTCCTTGCGAGTAGTTACACGCCGGGCCATGATTTTTAAGAGATGTCGTATTTCGGGGAATATTATATAGTTGTATCTCACCTGGAACTCTGTCGCCTCTGAAGTCCACACTTCGGTTATAATACTCCTCCGAAATCGAAGTTGTGTCGCCGTCATCTCCTTCTGATCTGTAGTTGCCGCTCGCCTCCATCGTTTGAAATTCACTTGATTATAAACGAGGATAAATCCACTTGATCAGAACATTATTTCACATCACCTGGCCTGCATGTCAGAAGCAGAACACAGACAAACCGCCACAGGAGGTGGAAACAAATGCTGTGGAACTTTGTGTTATGACTGTGTCTCTATATTGTGATCACCAAACTGTGGCCGCGGCGGAGATTTAGAGGAGTACGAGGAGCGAATGAACGCATCCTTGTTGATACAGGGCGCTTTGGGGGAATTTCTCCGAACCGAATTTCTCTTCAGTGCTATACGATTCAGGTCCGACGAACTCGCGAAAGGTAATTCTCCGATCAACAAAAATGATCGCAAATGAGATTGAAGGACTGTTTCCGAGCGCGATGTTCCGCGAAAGAGCGACAGAACGGTGTGGACGGCCCTCGAGACCAGTTTCTAATGCGAGAGCCTTACAGAGTGCTGAATTTTCGTCGATCAGCAAGTTTCGAACTTGCAATTTGACTCAACTGGCTGAGTGAAATAAATGAATCGCATACGATTTCCATAGACGCGGTAACGATAGCTTGCAGCAAATGTTCGCGTAAATTACTTCGCGACAATGCAACATAGGCATTTCCACGAAGCACGAAATCTTGGAAGATCTGAATACTCTTTTCAGAGGTTCTATCGATCTTCGAATCGGACATTCGATTATTATTGACGATAATTCCAGTCTCTGTTATTCCAATATTTGGAACATGAGCGATCTGTGTTCGTCATCGGAGATTCCTCCTAACTAATTCGTCCGGAATCATCGAAAAAACTCAAACTATCGCTTCCTGCATTCTCTGTCGGTCATCAAACCCGTTTATCACTTAGCCTCATCGTCAGATCCTCATCGCTAGAGACATCGCCACAAAGGCTGAAGTTGTTTGCGACATTGGTGGTTGTTTCTCCATGTTATCGGAATATCGTCACTTTCTGTGCGCTGTTATCAGATGAGCATGACGAGAAAATCAGCGGATCCGCCTCTGATTCCTCATTAGAACTCCGCTTCTCTTGAGAGTCGGTCATCATTCGTGTTGTAGCCATATCTTACACCATGAATTTCGGAAGATACACCGTAGAAGATTCGGATGACGAAGAAAACCCTCCACGAGGTGGTGAGCGCCGAGCGCCTGCAAGCGCTCAGGAGAATCCTCTACCAGGATACCCACATCCTCAACCAGGACCCCGGGAGTTTCGAGCTCAGGAAGACGAGTTCACAGGCGGGGCGCGAGGTAAGCTTTCGAGTCTGTAGGAAAACGCGATTCCGTTCGGCAGTTTTTGATGCTACTCATTTGTTACTATTCGGGTTGCATTTCGCAGCTCAACCGCCCTATCTAGCTGGGTCGATGAGATTCCCGGAAACGTCATTCGCTCAACCGTCAGGGCTGCCAGCTTATTGGTCGACTGCGTACAGTGGCCCCTCATCTCAAATGGGTCTCGGTCCCCAACTGACGTTGTACTCAAATTATGCCCCTTGGTCACCGCCACCTCATGGCCCGTACCTGCGCTCCATGGCCCGGAGGAGGCAGGCAACGTTCGTCAACGCGCGTTTGAAATGGGCCGAACGGGGCAAACAACTTCTCACCAAGGTTCACCCAGATGCAGTCTACTCACAAAAGGTGAATCATTCCCCCCATCGTAGTGCTGAGCTACCGTAGTCAAAGTTAATCGAGCACTAAACTTGGATCTCATCTTGATGTTAGGTTTTCGTCGGGGGTCTGCAGGCGGGCACCACAAACGAAGCCATAAATCAAGCTTTCCAAGAATTTGAAGTCCGAGGTATCATCAAGAAAGAACGAGAAGCGCACGCCTACCTCATCTTCGAATCAGACGCCGCCGTGAAAAAGTTGTTGTCCAGATGTGAAGTCAACCCGGACGGCGCCTACTTCTTCCCGGTCAGAGATCCTTCCTGCTGTTCAACTGTTCCCGTCGCCGTGAACGCTGACCGGGAATTTTGTGATAACTCGGCTGTTTCGTTGCAGATTGGAACTCGGAACGTGCAAGTGATACCGTGGGCCTTTCAGGATGCTGAGTGGGGCCGGGAAGTCGACGGACAGAACAATTTCATCATTTTCGTGGGAGGACTCCATGGAGAAAGTACGGCCGAACATCTCAAAATCATCATGGAGGAGAATTTCGGTCAAGTGCGACACGTCAAGATTGACACCGACCGATTCAAGTGAGTTCTCTTTCTCTTTGGTGACAACCCGGGAGCACGGAACCACAGGATTGCTTTTTCGACGGAGAAAGTTCATGTATGGACGAATATATGATTTGATTGTATTGCAGTTATCCCAGTGGTTCGGCTCGCGTTCAGTTTGTGTTCCGAGCATCGTACCTCCAAGCCATAGAAGCGAATTACCTGGAAGTCAATACCAAGCACTACACGCGAACAGTGCAGCTGGAACCGTACTTCCAGAGAAACAGGATTTGCAGCAGATGCCGGAAGAATATCAGCAGCATGATCTGCAGATATGTTGGATGCTTGAACTATTTCTGTCGATTCTGCTTCCCGTTTCACCAACAAGAGCAAGGTGTGCTATCCAACCTGCATCTGCCGGTCGGACTCGATTAAAAGACACATGGAAAGCCGAATAAGAAGTTCAACGTCTGTGCCGTTCTCTGCCAGAACGAGTCAGAGCTCACATTTTTTCGCCTTTATCTGAGTAGCGGCTAATTTTGTTCGCGAGTGATCCCTATCATTGTACTCAGCAGATCTCTATTCAACGATCAGAGGCGAAATAATGCAATTCACGCGCGCGTAGTGTGACGTGAATTGAATTCAATGAATGTTACACTCAACCCTTCTTTATCTATGATGATTGAAATCCTGTAAATGAATGAAACGATAAAGATCGCTTTTCGAGATATCGGAGTTTTCATCTGTCAACATCATGTTGTACATTTTCCACTCTTTGCAATGTCTCGCTATCTGAATCCGGCAATGATGACGAAGATTAACTAGGGGCTATGTCGAGGAGCTAATAGTTCGGAATCTCAGGGACAGATCACACATCTATCATAGTGGCATCTTTCTGGAGATTGTGGCAACCAAATCCTGCAATCAAGATCAGCTGCGGTGTTTCCTCCTCTGATGATGATTTCCACCCGCTTGCCAGGCTTTCATCGAGATAGTAGGGAGGGATCCATGACCATCTTTCCGTTCACGAGACCACACTAAGGTGAACTGAGTTGCCTCAGTCAACGAAAAACTGGGCGGAAGACCATCTTTTCAGCACGATATCCCGAGAGCTCGCGGAGCGCGCTGGCTCTATCCCACACACCACTCATTATTCCTTTCGTGTGTCTGGTTTGCGCTCAACGCTTGGCGCGCGTCTCTCACCTGTTCCGGAGCCAACGCGCGCTGCACTGGAACGAACTGCGGGAATGCGATAAGTCAGCTGTGATGAAGGTGTCGGTCGTTTGATATCGATAGCGAATCTGGGCTCAACAGTGATCTTGAGAGCGTCGGTGTCCCGAGTCTGACTTTTCGGTCATTCGATGAGGCCAGGAGTTCCCTTTTGATGATACGTAGAATCGCGTTTTTCGCAATCATGTCGAAAGCACAGGTTAGTTTCTCATTAACATCGAATCTAACGAGCGTGTACAGAGGCAGTCGACGAACGAAGTTGAAACCCGCTCAAAGTGCGCGACAAGATATCGGACAGTCTCCCCATCGCGCAATTTTACCTTTGAATAAAAGCGAATTGAAATTGAAATTGAAAGTACCACTAGTTAAATCTGGGTTTATCATAGAGTACGAAGAATTATTTCGCCGATATTCTCACAGCGCGAGTTACGTGAACTTCGGGAAGTTAGCGAGACTATGAGTGGCAGGTAATCGCAATCGCTGGGTATCTCGCACCCCATACTGCTTTCAGGCGGCCAAATTGTTCCTTTCTACTATATGTAGGCCCCAGAGCACTATAAGCTTTTGTGGTGCCTGTTCACGAACCCGTTGTAAGATGAAACGACAGGATATGAGATCAACGGGGCGATGTTGGCAGTGAAACGCTGAGGGCGCGTCACGGCGATCACTCAGAAAAGTTCTTGAATTTATGGAAGAGAGTTGGAAAACCGTGCTGCCAGAGAATGAAAGATGGATGACTGACTAAGAGAAGAAGTACAGACATTACCCGCTTGGTAGAGCGCCCATGGTGGAGTGACCCAAGAAAACGCTTCTTTTTCTGCGTGACTCGTAATTCTTCGTGATGCATTGATTGATTGAGATCTTGTCGGTTCGTAACTTCGCTACGACCGCTCCAACTCTATGCGTCACCCACAACTGAGATCTCGATGTTATTATCGCTCCGGTTATCAGCGAACCGAAGTAGAAAAGTCCGAGTGCTTCCTCGTGAAGATGAATCGTTGACTGTCGACTTGCTTTTCTACTTCGGTCGGAGCGTCGGAGGCCCTGGCAACCGATCCCAAGGAACAAGATGTTCTACTCTAGACTTGTGTTTCCCAACCGGGGTACCTAGAGCCGCGGAATCCCGCCATAGGGATACTATGGAGGGAACCCCTGAGGAAGCCTCCAGGGTTCCCGTGGGGAGTGAAGGTTTGGAACCACAGCTCTAGACTGCATATCCAAATCCAAGGCGGGGAAACGACCCAAATGATCCTAAACGGTATCTTGGTTTTTGAACTTGAACTTGAGACTTCCGACACGAGCGAAGCGCTATTCGAATCGCGAACTCGGGTTGCATTATTGTTTCGATTCGTGTCGCAACTATGTCCCGCACATTGCCTATTCCTCAACGCATCGATCGCACTATACTCTTGTTCTCGGGTTAAATTGGGTGAAGTCGAGTTCTCCCGCAGCTCATTAGGTTTTGAAGATCTTACGAACATGGCATTAGGAGGGAACATCGAACAAGATGATCTTCAAAAACCACGTAATTCAAGGATGAGGACATGACATGTTGATGGATCGGATGAATGGATTTCGGGGTTAGACAATGCTCCATGCACTGTTCATCTAAGGTCTCTCGAGTTTTCCTCCGGGGAAAATGAAGCGTCTTATGGATGTATTATGCTTTTCCGTCGTCTCCAGCGCTGGAATCGGGAGTGGATTCGGAGTACTCTTCGTTCATTCGGTCGCCAACCTCATTCTCCACTCAATTTTTCGCAGGCAGCGACAAAAGTTCTCCCGAAAGGACAGAAGACCTTGGAAAGATTTTTCGGCGCCGGCGGCGGATCAGCCTCTGGGCCCGGCAAGAAACTCCCAGCAGATGGGAAATTGGATTCAGTCAAAAGGAAGAGGTCGCCGAATTCGAAGAGAGCGGTCACACAGGCGGAAAACGCGCAAAATCAGTCGATTGTCGTGATTGAAGACAGCCCTCCCGCGAAAAGTAAGTTCCACCAGGCAGAAATCGTTTTTCTGTCATCATCGCTTGTTCTCTTGTCTTCGCGCTTCGAAACAGTAGAATAGTACACGACTGTATCAAATGATTTTCTAAGATTATTTCTTGAACTCCAAGACTATTTCCTCACGGTTTCGTATCTTTCACGACACCGTTCTATGGGTCAGCGAACGACATCTATATCACGAAATAAACTCAATCCATTGTAACCAGAACTGCAAACTGCGGCTGCGACCCGCAAACCGAGGAAAGCAGCGTTCCCGCTGCAGGAAATACCGACGACTCCCACTGGCAAAAGAGATAAAAGCCCAGCTGTCAGGAAGAAGCTCGATGTTAAACAAGCCGCTCCCGGAAACGAAACGAACGGAGAGAATCGAGCAAGAAAGAGTCCCAAGAAACAAATCGCCGTCGAAGCGAAAGTCTCACCAATGAAGCTGTCGGAGAGATTCCGAAAATTCGGAGAAGCCCCAACCGAAAACTCAAAAGTCCTTCCGGTCGCTAAAACGACGAATGGGGTCGACCCGACAGCAGCAAGCGTCGAGGTAGGGTCCAATGGAACCAGAAATGTCCTCAAAAGCGATTTCTCTGTCGTTTCTCGCGTACCCTCGAAATTTTCAATAGCTCATAGCTCAATAGCGCGGGAGGACGAGGAATGAAATATGAGTTTCAACGATTTCACATGTTTTCCAGGACTCGGTGGGCATGAAAACTCCTGAAAGACACGTTTCTGAAGACGAAGATGATATTTTTGATATCACCACCCCCGAGAAAAAAGTCAGAATCACTTTGCCTGACGTTTCTGCGGTCCTCGCTGCTTTCAGAGTCGTTCGATTGAAAGTGAAGGTGTTCGAGAGAAATTTCTCCAGCGGCGTCAATCTGATTGTGGCAAATGATCTCCAGCCAGACTCGAAACCAACTTTTGTGCTCCTTTCGGGCAGCTGGTTGATGACTGTGCTCGAAGTCGATACCGAAGTAAGTGAATGAAACTTATCGATCATACGAACTAGAGAACGCGCATCCTGGCAGCGTTGTTGAGCATATCAAGATAATAACCAACGTATCCTCAATCTCTTCGGTCGCTTTTTCCCCAGGTATTCGTATTCGGAATGTTCCGGGATAACGTGGGCAGAGTAGATTCACATTGCGGCTTCGTGGTTCTTCACCCGCAACATCTGCTGTCGATCACGACCATAACTGGCGGACTCTACTGCAAACGCAAGTCACTGCTGAACCAGAAGTTCAAACGCACAGACGACATGAATTCGAACTTGGTCGTTGGGACGGTAGCTCACGAAGTTTTCCAAAGGGTGAGATTCTCGATCTTTCGAACCTACAGATGGCATTTCATGTTTATTTATATCCCATTGTTTACTTACTTCAATATTCTGAGTATGGTCATGATCGAGTCAATTTGAAAGGAGGTAACAAATCCTAAGAATTCTCTTAGGCTGTGTCTGAAAAAATGCAACGATCAGAGATTGTTGCCGTGTTGGACGAAATTTTGGCGCGCTCCGAGATCGTGCACGACCTCTACCTGTTAAACCTGACTCACTACGAGATCAAAGCTTCCGTTCTGCAAATGGTTCCCCACATCCTCAGCTTCATGCGCGATGTGAGTAGAAGCTGTCCTCCTACAGAAACTTCATTTCCACGTAAAAATCGTTTCCACGTAAACAAGTATCTTCTTTATTTTTCAGCATCTTTCGCCAAGTCGTGCAGCTTTCCAAATCGAGGAGATCGTCGACATTGAAGATAATTTATTGTGTCCACGGCTGGGAGTGCGAGGCAAAGTTGATTTAACCGTCAAGCTTAAGACTTCCGACGGCCGCGTAATGTCACAAGTAAACTAGGGCCGCTCTCAGTGTTCCGAATTTCAACTCCCCTGAAATCCTCCGTATAACGAACCCCTCCGAGAAACGAACGCCTCTTAAGACAGAGACCCTTCCGTATAAAAATCCCTCTAAAGATGAGAATTCGGTTTGTTTTTTCACGGAAGGGGCTCGTTGTGGGAGCAATTTCTGGATAGATTGCTTCTCTTCTCCTGTTTATAGCAGAAGTCGATATTTTCGGCAGGTACCACTGGAACTGAAAACCGGGAAGCCGACTTTTGGAAGCGATCACATGGCCCAAGTGTTTTTCTACACGGCGATGCTGAATGAGAAAAGCGGCAAAGCACCCACGGATCCCGACACCTGTGATACCGGTATCCTCACTTACATCCAGAGAGGGAATGACTCTCGATTGGTCAAACCGAATAACTTCGTATTGTACGTCACATTCACTTGATCGAAACTTTTAGCGGAGATAGAGCTCGCAAGTTTTCCACGATAGGTTCCTCTACTTCACGGTGGATCGAGTTCTAACCGTTCATAATATCGACGCGACATCTCAGAGGGAGTCAAGGGCATCAAACAGACGAATCTCACGATTCTCCCTTATCCTCCAGGCAGTCCTTGATTCAGCAGAGGAATGAATTGGCGACATCCTGGGAAAAAATTCAGAAGCCTCGAGTCGGCTCGAGTGGAATTGAAATTAACGCTGACTCTCTCGGAGAATTCAAAGAGGACGAAAGAGGATGTTCCTCATGCTCCTCTAAGGCAGTGTGCTCTATATACGCCAAGATGACGAATGACCTCCCGACCGGGACAGTTCGAGCGAAAACCGCCGAAGAGTCCTTAGGTGAGTGAGAGTGGCTCGGGAGAACGACCTTATTTTTGCTGCAAACAATCAATTGCGACGACTGCTCTCAACTTGATGCGTTTTCTACGCTGTTTGTTCTCATTCATAGTACCATTCCATCGCCTTGCAGGGCACCTGAGTGACAATAACATTGGATATGTATGGCACTGGCTGCGTTTGCTCGACAAAGAGTGTCATAAGGCGTTGGAGAGATCGCCAAGCGCTTTCTGGATGCTTCCTCTGGACGAACGTGTCGCATCTGGCAATTGCCTCAAAGATCTCCGGATCGATTCAGAACCGGATGGCCGGACGCCTACCAAGAGTGGGTCTTACCTGCGTCTGGTGGGCCGCATCGACCCCGAGTCTACCTCAATGTCCCCAAGTTCGTATAGAAGAAAACTGAGTGATGGATATATTGAAGAGAAATTTTGTAATTCATGTTTACAAAGCCACCGCTTCAGACACCTACATCGCCATCAGCGAGCAGGGGAACCAAACGAGGGTCGGCAACCGGATGGGTTTTGTCCAAGATATCGGCGTGGATTACATCATGCTGAAACTAAACAATGATGTCGGTCCCGGAACGCCGCTCAACGCACAGAAGGTAACAGAAGATCATCTCCCTTCTCGGCTTCGAGAGTTAGTCCATTTTCCGGATGACTCGACGCAAACTCTCCTTCACAAGCACCGATTATCGATGAAGGCGAACTGATCTTGATTGCAGGTGTATTGCGTCGACAAAATGAATAGTACCTCTTCGTTCAACATACCGTACACCAACCTCATCAGATTCCTCCGTCCAGAACATGACCGCTTGCGCGAGCTCGTCATCGACTGCGTTCCGCCCGCTTACGAAGACGTGTACCCCCGAAAATCTGTCGAGAGCTGTCAGGATATTTTTGATGACCTTAACGACATCCAAACCCGAGCCGTAATCAGGACTCTCATGAGTAAAGATTATTTGCTGCTGCAAGGCATGCCTGGCACCGGAAAGACCACCGTCATCGTCGCTACCGTGCGAGCACTCGTACAGCTCGGTTACAGGTATGAAATTAATCACAAATCTCCGAACTATAGTCCGCATATTCGTTAACCGCCTGCACTGTCACCTCATGTCGCTGCCCTGAAATTCCGAAGGTTCCTGATACGTGGGCTTTCACAGTAATTGTTGATTCACTGTGAAACACTGTTTCGTTTACCATGACATCATTTCTCGCAGGGTGCTGGTAACCAGCTACACTCACAATGCGTTGGACAACATTCTGGAACGCTTGGATACTTTCGGTATCGACTACGTCCGCATTGGCAACACCTCGAATCCGGCCGTACGAGCAAAGTGCGCAACGGTGCAGTTGACTAACGTGTACAATGTGAACCAGGTCAAAAAGTTCTACTCTGAAAAAATGGTGTTCGGAGCCACCTGCTTGGGGACGAACAATGTCGTTTTTGAGAGGGAGAAGTTCGATTACTGCATTGTAGACGAAGCGTCTCAGGTATTTTCTTTTTTGACGTCTGTGTTCCGTGGTGGACACTTGCGGACATCTAGATGACTTATGAGAATTTTTTGAATCATCTTAGAACGATGAGTTCGGCGCAACGGACAGAGTTGATGTTTTCGTTTTCAGGTTCTCCAACCCACCTGCCTGGGACCGATAATGTGCGCAAAGAGGTTCCTTCTGGTGGGTGATCCGGATCAGTTGTCCCCCGTGATACTTTCGAGGACGGCGAAACGCTTCGGTGTGTACTCAGGAGTGTGACGCGAGCTTTAACTTGTTTGAATTGAATGTCATGATATATCAGAGAGTTGCCGTGTTCCGACTGCTTTGACCGTAGGTTTTGAAATACTCACAGGCATGGATGAATGTTTGTTCAAACGACTGCAAGCTGCCTCCCCAGACTCGCATAATCTGATTGCGCTGAATCGTCAGTATCGAATGAACTCTGAAATTGTGGCGCTGTCCAGCGGACTCGTTTATGAGAACAAACTCGTGTGCGGAAACGAGCAGGTCGCCAACCGCACTCTCAAACTGAATGCGAGCAGTGGGGTCAACGATTCGGCTTTGACCGATTGGCAGAAGAAGTGAGTTCTAATGGAATCCGTTTTCGCTGTTTCTCAACCTTTGAGAAGAAATAGGAAAAGGAACAAGGCCAAGAAAAACGTCTCTCTTCGGGGCGAGTTCGCCGCGCTCGAAACGGCGTGACCTAATCTTTTGACTTTCATCACAGGTGTGTTTCCGAGAAACTGTGTGACGCTGTCGTCTTCTTGGACTTCAACGGAAACAGTGGAGACTCTACAAGATCCAAGCGCGACAACCAAGAAGAAGCTAATTTGATCCGGAACGTCATTGATCTCCTCTTAGAGGTCAGTTGAACCGTAGTCTCTGATCAGCGAATTATCACCTCGATAGCTCCCTTGTCGCTCGGTTGTGGCTGACAGTAGATGCCATCCAGTATTGGATGCCGGTTCGACAAGAGCTTGATTAGAAACTCTTTGATCAATCGACTATCAATTATCAATTATTCATGGATAATCCAACCTATGGTTTGAGAAGAAATTGAACTCAGTGCACACTCGGATCGAACGATCGATGAATGATGCAATCAAACGACTTTTTCAATCGAGAGAGGTAAACTGCGGGAACTGAAGGCGAGCTAGTGGATTGAATTTTGTTTCAAAAGGATGAATTTAACCTTCCAGCGCGGGATTTCTGAATCGGATATCGGCGTCATAAGTACGTATCAGGACCAGGTACTTTGCCTCAAGGGCATTCTACCCGAGGGCATCGAGTCGAGCACAGTTGACCGATATCAGGGCAAGGAAAAGGAAGTCATGATAATGTCATGCGTTCGTAGCGAGCTAGACGCCGTTTTCGTGAGTATACTGACTTTTGATTCCCGTTCCATTTTTGGCTTGATTTCAGTCATGGGATGGTGAAATTTAGGTTGTTCGAAGCTATTCAACATTGCTCTGCTGTGGGCGGTTTGTCGCGTTTTGTCTCTGGATGAATCTAATGCTCGGAATCAATTTCGCAGGAGAACGAAATTATGAACGATGTCAGAAGAATAAACGTGGCAATCAGCCGAGCCCGGTCGAAACTCATCCTGGTGGGCCATCAGCGTTCGGTTGAAGAGTTCCCATCCTGGAAAAAGTTGTTCTCGCTCATGAGATCGGACCAGTTCGTGAAGGTGGACGATCTCGCGTAGCTCACCAGCTTGACAGAGACTTCAACCGCTTCCTTCGAAATGAGTTCGTCAACTTTCATTTTTGGTGAATGCTACTTTTCTGCTTCGAAGATGGAGGCGAAGCAGAAGAGGTTTCAACAGAAAATTTCAGAAAGCATTCCTGGATGAAAATTCTACAATGGACTGGGCTCCATATTTTGTTCTACGTTGGCGAATCAGCTTTCAGAAACATTCCTTAGTTTTTTGTTTTGAACGCAAGACAGGTTTTAGCTGCGAGTGTCGAACTCGGTCGACAAGAGAAGGACAAAAAAATCTTATGAATCTTGAATAAAACCATTGCTCATGCTGAGCACATATCATTCAACTTTTCTCAGCAGGGTAAAAACCCTGGTCGCAACTTATTTCGAGAGTCCGGGAGCGAAGCGTCTTGAAAGTTTGCTGACTCCACAGTAATTCTTTAAATCGAAAAAACTGAAAATTGAAGATAGATCGTAGTCTTTCAGATTTCCATTCTCCTTTATTGGACATTCATGATATATTGACATCGAGGTTTTACATGGATTACAATTATTTACAAAGTCGAGCGAGCTCCCCTGACTCGCACCGAATAACGCCGGCAGGATATTTGCGCCGGCCGAAGAATTCAATGTAATCTCATTGATTCTATCCGATATTCGTGGAACTAGTCCGACACGCAATTTCTCGCGAATCAGTGTCGCAACCTTAAAGGGTTGCTCAGCGACATTTTTCGCTATAAATCCTCTCGTTGGCTAAAACGGGTCATCGAGTTGCATTCAATTGACTCAACTGACATGTTAATGACTAATTTGGAGTCAAAATTGTTCCTAGCAACAACATTGTTGATCTCTCTTTGGAATCTGTCGGTAACGATTCTGCTCGGTGATCATCAGGTACCTTTGTCAGGCCATACCATAAGTCATTAGCTAATTTCTACATTATTTATGCTCCCAGTTCGTATCTCTGGAGGAAACGATAGTGAGGTCGGCGATTCGTCCAATTCATCGAGCTCAACATCAATCCCTCCAAGAAGTTTCGTCCGGGTGAGCTCCCCCCAAAGTGTTACGTTTCACATTTCCTCCCAGCATCTCTACCTTCACTCAGAGCTCAGTATCATCGGAAATTCCATTTCACCGGCAAAAGGTCGAAATAGTTGGAGTTTCCGTGATCACGAGGAAATCCTCGAACTCTCGATCCGTGTCTCGATAGAACAGAGCGTCTAACAATACGTGATCAAAACGACCCGGGTGACAAATGAAGGAACTCTGCATGAGACTCATATTCTTCTGTCAAGTTGTTTCAGCTTCGATTCTGCTGCTACCACGGCGAGAGCTTAAACTTCCGAAAATCGTGATGAATAACACATCTACTGGTCCATAGTGATAGTTTTGTCGGGTGACTGCGCACTGCAGACTCGCCGGAAACACGCGTTGAACGTCGCTCAGTTATGGTTCGCCTCGAAAGCACCACTGCCATCCGACTAGGCTACGGCGAATTCGTTCTGGCGGATCTACGGCCGACAGATATCAAACCTTCCGTTTGAAGAACACTCGAAGGGATCGCCGCGAGTAGCGCCCGAGAGAACCGCAGCGTCGTTCAACACCGTTTGCAAATGATACTTGATTTCTTCATCACTGCTCTTGATTTCAATTCAGTGGATGATCTTTCAACAAACTTCGTGTAGATTCATGCAGCTTATGGGAGGATGTGGAATCATTGCGTTATTCTGTGGAAAATTCGGCAAAATCCCTCTCGCACTAGACCTTGAGAGATTCAATTTGGTACAACTCCGTGTAAACTATGATTGAATTCCATGTGAGATCCCGCGTTGATTAGCATTATTCTTCTCCAAAGAGATTCAATTTCAATTTCAACCGGACATCAGCGGATGATGACACGAAAATAATACGCTCGTTCACTCATGCTCATACTCAGAAGAGAATTGTCTCTCGGGAAGATTTTCCAAACTGATTTTCTTCCGCCTCGAGAGTACAATGATCGGGTTGATTATAATAATACATTTATGAAATCACTCCCTTCAGCATGAGTCGGGAATCGGCTATTCGTTGTACTCAAAGGGCAAATGCATGATTTTGGAAGTGAACTCGAGAATCTGATGCTTCTACCGATTCACACTTCAAAATCGCTGATAACTACACAGAATTCAGATCAACGACTCATCGACTGCGGTACAGCAACGCGATCAAACGATTTGTCCCGGAGAGAAAACTTTCATAAATCTTGGCAACGAATTTCCGGTGCTCTCGAAGAAACGCGCACGAGAAGCTGCGTCACTTCGAGCTGCGACAGCAGCTGTCGCTGGAAGTGTCGGCGGTCGAATAATGCGCCGTAAGTGAACGTTTTGTTCCGTGGTCGCTATTTAGAGAAAAAATACACAAGCAATCATTTTGGCATCCGTCTCCCGCGTTCTCAGACTCGTTTTTGGTTTTCTCTTAATTTCGCTACATCTCCGGCGAAGAAACGGCATTGTGGGGCCGGGGGTGTGCCGTGTCAAAATCACGAGTCGGTTCCGTTTCCCCGATTCGTGGCTAATTCGTGTCCGGCTAATGGTCCAGAATTCAGTATTATCTTTTCGAAATGCTACGTTGAGATTCATTCAGGCTTGGCGGGCTTCCCACAAGGAGCCAGCTTCCAAGACTGGAAAACCCCAAGACTTACAGAGAACAAGAGATTGGCACCGAGAACTTTCAGGAATCATTCACCCTCGGGAGTAGGAAGTTGATATCTGCATTGAGATCTAGATCAACCCGATCAGGACTCGGTTGTATGCTACTAAGAGATTCAATTCGTTGAGAATCACGAAATTCCAACCTAGGGAAACGATGTCTTGCGAGTGGAGAGGCCTAAAATCGAGTCAACAATTCCGAAGCTTCGAGAAGAAGTTTTCCGCGATTCTATTTCCTGATCTGCGCAGGCCATGGGAACTAGATCTCGCTAACAGATGATCCGCGTCGTTTCAAGAGAGGCTGAACGGATCATATGTGTGTAAGAGTTGAGATAGCTAACAGAATTTTGGCCTCTTCGACAATGGCGCTGGAAAACGAACAAATTACTTCTGAGACAGGTCCCATTGGAGATGAGACTGGAGCGGAATCTGCTTTGAATTCGACAAGTGTAACTGGAGATATATTTCTATCGGAGATTTAGACTCTCAGAGGAATGAGAATGGTTTCTGCAAGAATTTCGATCCCAAGATACACGAAGATTTGATTCGGGAAACGATTTTTTGTACGTCTTTCTTTATCCAAGTCTCATCTGCTCCTCTTAATCTAACTTGGCAAAATTTGTCCGAAACGCAGAACTTACGATGCTGTCACTCCTTGGCGTAATACAAGATGGTCGTTGATATTCTGATCGGCAAAAAAGTCGGCTGGGCAAGCGCTTCATGGTCAGCTTCGGGGATTCGGATAGTAGTAGTTATATAAAGTGTGCGTGTTTGAAAGTCAATTCTTCGTTCTTCTCTTTTCTTATTTTGTCATAGTCTCGATCTTCTGCGTCGGCTCCGGAGTTATTCCAGAATCTTCATTTCACAGTGATATCCCGAAGAAGCCCGGAATAGTTGTCTCCGAGCTCTAGGTTGGTCCTCTCAAGTTGCGTTTGGCAAAAATCAATCGATGTTGTCTTGGAAGATAAGTCGGACGAAGCCCGGAGTGTCTGTTAGCTGGGCGGCGCAGAAGGGACATATGGCATTCAAACCGTTGGTTCCATGAGGCGTTGGCACTGAGGCCCAGTATTTGACAGTCTTCTCAGAGGCCATATGACCACAAGGGTTGAACGCATAGTTTGGATGACCTCTGTCTACATAGAACGCCGGCTCTATCCCCATCACCAGTTTAACAACTGGCCCACACTTGAGACACATGGGACACTTCTTCTCGTTGCTGTTCTGAGAGCCCCAACTATGTAGACCCTGTACATGGCCGCACTTCATATAAACATACGGCTGTTTCTCGCGGTCCTTGTTCGATAATGTTGATCTCGAAGGCACGACCAGAGTGTTCAGACCGACGGGACACTGAGGTCGACCGGCGTTCAGTTTGGCGACTTTTTCAAGAAGTTCGGACTTTGTCGGCGAGTTTGAGAGGCCTTCCACCGAGCGGAACAGTAAGGTAGCTCCGCAAAGATCGATGAGTGAACCGTCTTTCAGTTCATTGGTCTCGTCTTCGATTCGGGGACCTGCCCTTCTAGCGGCGCGACTTTCACGAAGTCCGTAAACTCCTCCGTCGACACTAACTTCACGCCAGATGCCCGCGCTCGCATCTTTGCAGAACGTTCCCATTGGGTGCATAAGAAGAATGCCGTTTGTGGTCAAGCCGTCTATCGCTCCTCCGGCACCTTGCCATTTGCTTGCGTTTTCCCCTAGAAATATGTTCGAAGACGCGTCGAATCCTGCGGCGAATATCCGAGCCGCGTGCTCGTCCCCGTCGCGGTCTATGAGCAGCCTGCAGGCTTAGCGTGAGATTCCCGAACGGAATTCGCCGTTTTTCTGTTCCTCGGCGATCGTGTCCATCACTACGAAGTCGATTTGGCTTTCTTTACTCCGCCCGATCTGAAACATGTCCGTGTGGGGGTCTTTTTCGTACAACACGATTATCGACTGGTGCCGCGACAGAGTGTAGGCTATCGAATGCTGATTCTGATCGAGGACAGCTGCCGACGCTGCCGGATCGGCAACGCTGACATGCCGGGATTTTCGGATCCCGTTGGCAAGGGCACGTCGAGCCAGAATATACTTGCTTCGTCGACGACCCTTCTCGTTTTCGTGCAAGCTCCCGTTGTAACCGAGTACGACGAGTTCGCCGTACTTGCTCCCCAACGAATAGCACTGCTGTCGTAGCTGGTGCTGTTGAGATTGAATCACTTCGGACAAATGTAGATTGGTCAGGAGGTCGTCGTTGCTGACGGGACCCAGTCGCGTTTCCGTCGCTTCCGAGCAGCAATCGCCCATTGTCTGAAGTTGACTTTTTGTAGGTTTTGGAGACATCATCGCAATCCGTCGTTCATAGCCAGCTGCTCCGTCATCAGGTGTCTGCGTTTGTTTCTGACTCGAAGAATCCACAGTTGCTTTCGTGCACCGTAATCGGCTCCGACGCTTTGCCGAAAGCTCCTTCCCTGGAAGCTACTCTCTTTTTTCTTCCTATGATTGTTCTGTTGGCGAAAACTCTGAGCTCAGGATAACCGGGTTACGTCGGCACCAGCAAATACATTCCGAGCTCGGACACAACCACTTATTCTCTTCCTATTTCGAGCCACGAAGACGTACGATGCACCGCTTGCTTATCCTTGCGAACACTTCATTCTCGTGGTGAATTCCGTGTAGTTATGTCTGGAGCCGATTCCACGACGACGACAGCTTTCGACAAACTGACAGACGGATGAGCTTGACTGCCCAATCAGCTATTCGGACGATCGGTCGACCGGCTGTCCGGCTGACTGTTCGCTGAACGTGACGCTAGCCAAACTTAGAGTACCCTCGACGGGAGCCGCACCGTTCGGAGTTGACTCCCCGCTCTTCTCGGGTCCACACAGACACACGCACTTCAGGAGTAGCCCACAACACTTGTATCGGGCGACCCCACGTCAGGGTATACCACGAGCTTCCCCCTCATGGCGCGTTCGCTCTCCTCGAGCTCCACTCAATCCAACTCCACTCCACTCAAATCCGATCTGTGAGACGCGCTGACGGACAACGATATAGTTGAGGGCTTATCGCAGCAAGAGATGGCGATCGTCAACGTCAGATTGTGCCTCAACTGTTTAGCACTGACAGATTCAATCTCGATATCTCTTTCATCGGTCTCTCAGCCTTCGAGACGCACTCGCTCTCACAGCACAGCAGCACTTCCGATACGGAGCTAGCAACAGTTGTGAAAGTAGTCGTCGGGGATCAGATGAGGTTTACTACGGCTGACGTCACCACGAACAAATTTACAGCTTCTCAGAGGAACTAGCGATGACTGCGAGAGATCGTCTCGACAGATGACGGCGACGCTCCGCTTCCTGAGTGAGATTATCGTCAGCTCAGGGACATTTTTCCATAAGCTGGCCAAGTGCACGCCGTCAGTCTAGCCACTAGGTGCTTGACCAGCCGTTTTTTTTTTGTTCCTGTACCACGACTATTACGGCTGTTACTGAACGCAACGAGATCTGATGAAGGCGCAGCTCGCCCAATTGAATCCCTCTCTCCCTCTCCCACCACCTTTGCGTGTGTTGTGTTGTGTGGGCTTGTATACTTCGTGCGACTGCTGTTCGGAGATGTCACCGAAACCAGCTAGGATTTTAAAGTCAATCCCTGGGAACAGAAGAAACGATATCTTCTGCATAGGGTTAAAGAGAGCGTGGACGACCGGTCACAGAAAATGACTGGAAACCATTCTAATTGCTGAACGGAGTTAAACTCGGCAGCAGACGACACAGCTCGCATAACGCTGATGATGATGATGATCTCTGGTCGAAGGGACCGGACCATGGGAGACGCTGCTGTCGTTCCCGACGCCAAATTAGACTCCACTTTGCAGGGTGTTAAATATCGGTTTTTCAATGCTTCGGTCCCAATGGTTTTTCAATTCTCCATAGAAGGATACAACAATTGATTGTTCATGATCATGATCATACAGAAAACACACATTTCCAGTACGCGGCTTTCAAAACGGCATGTCTGCTCTACTCTTCTCTACCACCGGCATCGGACCTCCACCAAGCTGTCCATGAATCCATCAGATGTGGGACTTCCGCGGAAAGCTGGCTGATGCAATACAGAAATATCACAGGCGTTCTTCCCCAGATTACGCGCATTTGGATTATCGGATTCTCCGCCGCTCAACAACTAGATGACCTGCAAGCTCATGCGAGTGCGCGAAACCAGAGATCCGTTTCCGCAGGCCTCTGCGTACCAGAATCCTATACTCGCCAACGCCCAAGACTAGATGAGCTTTCCCTTGTTCACTTACATAGACCACCCAAGCCTCGTATTCGACTTCTGGCTAACTGGCTGTCCCACAGTTTGACTTGCTTTCAAGATGAAACAGGACCGGATCTCTCAGGGATTCTGCGTTCATCTTCGTCGGTCATCTTTTGCCAGTCTCCGTTGGCTTCCGACTCAGGGCGTCGGCACGGCCAATCTGGGTCCTTTTTCGATGCGCGATTGAAGATTTGAGAATCCCCTGATTCCGTTCAGTATTCTCTTCAACTTCGTGGTCGAGTATCGTTTTTCCGTCGGGGTCCATATCCCCGACCAAAACTCAATCGGGTGACTTTTCTGTTCCGCGACTGCTCCCCAACCGGAGTCACTCACGTCGCTGATCTTCGCCAGTTGCTTGTTGGAACGTACTCCGTAGAGTACGGGAACGGATGTAAGGTTATTCTTCAGTTTGTTGAAGGCTACTCTGTCTTTCTGCCAAAACTGGAAGATCACGTTCCCTGCCAGCTCTATCAACGATACCGCGATTTGACTTTAGTACCTGAAGAACTTGGCATCAAAGCCGAATAATCCTAGAAACTTTAGCAGCTCCTTTTACGCGGTCGGTTCCGGTCACCCAATCATTTCAGTCTGGTATACCGGCGTTACGGTGATCTCTCCTTTCTTGACTCGATCGTGAGTGTGAACCTCATATTTCAGCTCTTCTCGTTGTTCAATTCCCAACCAGTTCCCAGAGCTCGAGATGTGCGCCAAGCTAATCCCCATCCTTGTTCGCGCAGAGAACCATACGTATCGTCATAGAAAACGGAAACGTTGCTTGAACTGATCTCAATCTTCAATGTCATCGCTTTTGAGGACCCAAAGACATGACACTGAACTTGTATTGCCTTCCCATGTTGACAGAAGCCTTCTTGTCCTCTTCTCCCCGCAGTTTCATAAGCCGAGTTTGCAAAAGTCGCTTTTGCCTCATTCGTTTGAAACGGGAGACGATGTCCAATGGGTGTTACGTTGATGCGGCACCGAATTGCCCAGGAATTGCCAGGGAGATTGTTGAATTCATTGGGTGACATGTAGTAACACAGTGAATTGGGGTCGATGCACGATAAAGGACCAGCCAGCAGAGTTGAATACTGACCTTCACCTTGTAAAGCCCATTTGAAACTATTTTTCACGACATCTTTGGCTGACAGAGCTTGGAATGGGAGCGCAGGAGTGGAAAATTGAAAAGTTTTTTTGAACGTCAACTTCTGTGCGGTTCCCGGGGGAGTGTAAATTGGTGCGGACGACAACGAAGGATCATCACTTCCCCCCATAGCGACTCCTCCACTGGACATTCCGGCTTGGTTTGGTAGTTGTTGTTGTCGACGTTTGGGCGCACTTGGGCCGGGTATGGTCGATGCACGACCAGCACTTGCGTCTTGTGGACGCTTCGGTGCTTGTGGTTGTTGGGACGTCGAACTCGCGGTGTTCGAATCTCCTGACCCGTCTAAGCGAGGACGTTTCGCTGTATTCTCGATAGCCGAAAGGCGATGCGATGTAGGTGGGGGTTTGGTGTTTTCCGGCGTAGAAATGGGACATTAATGCGCCGGTCGCAAATAGACCGGCTTGGCGTACATGCGTAGCGAAACGCACAGCTATTTGACTGGGCCAAATCCAATCCTCCTCCTCATCATCCTGCATGTATCTGGGTAGCGTTTTTCACAGCTCAAAGGGAAACGCGAACTGGGAGCTTGTCGCTGCCTTCGGCAGGTCCTCCTCCTCCTCCTCCTCCTCCTCCTGCTGCGTCGGGATTTTCGTGTCTTCAGAACCATAATGACGCCTAGGCACTTTTTACTCGGCGTACCGCCTCGCACTGTATAATGGGGCATAATGCGCGGCAGCCACGAACCCGACGCAGTCCGGAGTTCGTCGTCGTCGGAGGACCTGCCGAAGGCAGCGACAAGCTCCCAGTTCGCGTTTCCCTTTGAGCTGTGAAAAACGCTACCCAGATACATGCAGGATGATGAGGAGGAGGATTGGATTTGGCCCAGTCAAATAGCTGTGCGTTTCTATTATCATCTTCTATATGGATATTATATTTACACCAAATATCATAGATAGCTAAGGGATGGGGATAAAGTTTTAAATGCTTCAGTGCATCACATGGCCGCCATCGTTCGTAATAAATACGAGACGAAAATTCTGGCTGGCGTACAGGTATCTGAAGATTGTTGGCCGTGAAAATCACTGGCGTCCGCTGTAGCACCGAACAGCCTTCAAATTTAACGTTTACAGAAAACGGGTCCCCGCCGGTGAGCATCTTGACGTCTTCGAGAGCGGACTGCATGATGGACGGCTCGTTCCAGTGTAGAATTCGTCGGTTGGGACAGTCGTTGTAGGGGAAATGCTCTCCTCGAACGGGATTATGTACATTACCTACATTTAAATATAAACTACATACACAATCGAAAAACCATGATTTTCCACAATTAGAAGGGCCTTCGATATACATGGAATTTTTTTTTGGGAGTTTTTTTTCGCATACATTGTACAATCTTTGAAGAAATATTATTTTTTTTTCTTTACCGTACTGGAAGTCCAAAAGCATCTCAAGATGTTTGACCGAGTCCTCGATACTGAAATAGTAGAGCGTTAGGTCTTCTTGTGGAGATTTCCAGTGAGGTTGGATGGAGTCTTTCGTGAGCGCGATGATCTGGTCGAGTGACATCGTAGCTGTCCTCCGTTGGATCTGCATGAGCGCACGTCGGTACTCCTGGTCTGCTTTTGAAAAGTAAGAGAGATCATCGTCGGCTAGCCACAGTGGAAGCGAACACGCGGCTTGAAATGGAACGGGAAGATAAGATAATATGAACAGGGTCAAAGTTTGGTGCATCATTTTCTTTTTTTTAGGAATGAGCCCTGCTGTCGACGCGTAATTTTGACTGCTGGAAAGTTGGCTGCCGCTTTCAGAATGTGTGTCTTCACTTGTTTGAGAAGAGAGGACGTAGCCTTTCTGTCGGCGTGGTCGTTCGGACGGCCCAGGGCGATCTTCGCACGGAATGTCGCATCCGACCACGCGTGCATCGGTTCCGCGTGTTTGAGAGCACTCACATTCTCCCAGATCTTGATGTCCACGTAGAACTTCGCTTGGGTAGGAAGTTTCTCCGATTTCCAGTTGAAGGATTCGCCGTCCTTCACGATGGTAGTATTGCAGCCACTGAAACCAGTAGCTTGGCTGGTGGATGGTATCGCGGACATAAACGATTCGACGTCCATGTCGTCGTTTGATTCGGAGTCCGACGAGGAATCGACAACGACAGAAGCTGTTGTAGAAAAAGCAGCTGTGGTAGACGTGTGCGT